>CM066315.1:124306066-124675247 GCA_033807775.1 Saussurea involucrata
GTTATTTACCTCACGACACTCGACCACGATGTTGTACGTTTCACACGATCATCGCATAGAACCATGCGACCTCGACTAGCTAACGCGTGATACAACTGTTATGTTTGTTTAGTGTTTATTGCAAGAGTCAACGTCACTGATGGACAACGGCTATAACTGATGAAAGCCATTAACATCACTAAAGACGACGTCCGTTACGACAGCTATCGAAGTATTTAATGAGCCAATTAAAGCGCCCAAAGACTATAAATTCCAAGCTCAATCCTCAGTTCAAGAGGCATCGAACAACAGACACAAACACTCGAAAACGAAAGAACACTTGAAACACAGAAATACCTCTCAGAAGAATCGCTCTCGACGCACGACATCAGCGCACGACACACAGTTTAAACACACGACGCATATTGTTTTACATTCAAAACACTTGTTACTTTACATTTCGAAATCTTCCTTTCATTTGTATTGTAATCTCTGTACGATCGACACCAGGAACACAAGGACATCGCCCCTGTTTGGCGACCATAGTGTAGCGACGACTTCCACAGTCGTCCGTGGGTTTTTTTCCTCGTTGAGGTTTTTCCCGCGTCACCAAATTCTCTGTCTCGTTTACATTTTCGTCTTTGTCGCACGCTTTGTCAAAAGATTCTTTTCTTTAGTTGTTAAAGTCCACATCGACCTTAAGTTGTACTTTGGTGCCATTTTTGGCATTAACAGACATACCGGATGGTTGACTCGGCGTGGGATCTGAGGGTTCGCATCCATATGTTGGCGAACGGAGAGAGCGAAGAATCGCGGAAATGTAAGGAACTTCTTCTTGGTACCGCCGGTGTGTCTGATGGCTAGCACCAATTCACGCCAAATGACAGCTGCATAGTCTATGTGGCGATTGTAAATCACCGCATGAAATAAAAGCAGAAAATCCACGGTGCATTGGTCTATCCCCTTCCATCGTGAGGATAGACATCGGTGGAGGATGGAAAAAAGTGTGTACCAGACCGGGGGGGATGAATTTTCTGTTTAAAGCAGATGGGCGGTCAAGGTCGTGGCGGGATCCGAGCGCACGAACTTCAGCACACAGTGGGATCGTCGATTGTAGGTGCGTATGTTGCATGGCCTCCGACAGTCGGTTTCGGCAGGGACAGCAGTCGGCGGAAGGAATTAAGCGTCAGTGTGAACGGATAGTGATCGATGTTGGCAGTGATGGTCTGAACGTTGTTGACAGTGACGACCCTCGCCGTGTGCCATACATGATGGACATATATGAGTGGCACGTCTGTTGTTGCAGGCAGTGCTCGGCGAAGCGGGTGGCCGAGCAATATATCAACGATTACCCGATGATCGGGTCGGAATGCCGCAGCGTCAAGGTGGTGAAGGTTCAGATTGATCTCAATTTCCTGGTCCTCGGGAACCAAGGCATTGTCCGCCTCGTCGTCTATGATATCCTCAGGAGGAGGGATGTTTTGCTGTTGCTGCTCTTGTTGTTCCGCCATGTATAGTACCTGTACAGCACAGTGTCAGATAATGGAAGGGATAAAATCATCGTTAATGCGTACCTTAGCATTTGAACGGCTCAATCATCGGTTGATTGAGGACAGGCTGAAAAAGCAGAACATCGGGATTGCCAATGTGTGGAACATACAAATATAATGGACTCGAGGAGTGTCTGGATAAACAGGGTATCCGGACAAGCAAAATTGACCTGACAGATAGGGGTTACCGGGTAAGATGGAGGTTACCGGGTCAAGAGGGTTACCGTATAGGATGGACTTACTGGATATACTTGTTAGTTACTGAATTCTAAAAGGTTACCGGATCTCAACCTTACCGGATGTCGAACTTACCGGATACAAAGGTATCCGGACGACATATGTTACCGGAGGTCAAGGTGTTCGGATTGAAGGTCACTTCTTGGTCATTAACTCTCATCGTGAGTTCTCCTTTGTGCACATCAATCAAAGTTCGTCTGGTTGCTAGAAACGGACGTCCTAAGATGATTGGGATTTCTTTATCAGCCTCATAATCTAGAACTAGAAAATCGGAGGGGAAGAAAATTTTATCCACTTGGACCAAAACGTCTTCTATTTTTCCCTTGGGATAGGCAATGGACCGGTCAGCTAGTTGTAATGTCACGGTTGTGGGTCTAGCCTCTCCAATACCTAACTTCTTAAAAATGGACAGCGGCATCAAATTTATACTAGCTCCCAAATCTCAAAGTGCTTGACCTACTTCTTGTCCTCCTATTGTGCATGGAATGGTGAAACTACCCGGGTCTTTCAACTTAGGTGGAATCTTGCTAGTAAGAAGGGCACTACATTCTTCGGTCAAAGCCACAGTCTCAAATTCACCCAACTTCCTCTTTTTGTTCAAAATATCTTTTAAAAACTTAACATAGCTTGGCATTTGCTCAAGAGCTTCTACCAAGGGTATGTTAATATGAAGCTGTTTAAAAATGTCTAAAAAAAATTTAAACTGAACATCGACATTTTTAGGCTTCATTCGGTGAGGAAAAGGTATGCTTCGTGGGTCAATCTGAGTTTGTTGTGGTATTGGCTTTGGAACAGTAGGTATTGGCACAGGTCCAAAAGTGGGAAGGTCAGGGATGTCGGTCCTCACTGTGGGGACCACAGTGACCTAAGGAGTGCCTACTGTGGGAACCACAATGGGTATTTGAGGCGAATCATCAGATTCGAAAACGATATCTTGCAGATCCTTTCCACTCCTTAGTGTTATGGACTTGATATGTTCAGGTCCTTTTCCTATCACCCTAGCGTGTTCGGTATCACTAGGTAACGTTCCTGGTGGTCTATTCTTAACTTCAACGGTTAACTGTCCTACTTGGGTCTCTATATTCCTAATGGCTGCTTGAGTTTGATTCATAAAACCCTTGAGAATTGATTCAAGTGACAGTTGGGTCTCAGGGGGTTGAGTAGATCGTGATTGGTATTGTTGTGAGGATTAGCCTTGGTGAAAGTTTGTTGGGTTCTGCCCACTGTGATGTGAGTTCTGCCCACTGTGATGTTGCTGAAATCCAGGGGGGTTGTGTGGTCTTGATTGGCCATGACTCGCCCCGTGGGGTTGGAGCCCTTGATTTCCAGACCAAGAGAAATTCGGATGGTTACTCCAACCTGGATTATAGGTTTGCGAAAAAAGATTGTTCTGTGGGTTGGTCCCTATTATATTAACAGATTCGGGATTTGCCGGACAAAAATAAAAAACGTGCTCTTCTCCACAGAGGGAGCAGTTTTCAGGGAGATGTGTTGCGGAATTGACTTGGCCTCTATTTTGATTTAAAACGATTTTGGTCAAGGCCACTAATTGCGCATTCATGGTTTTAAGTACCTCGGAATCGATGGTGTTGGTCTTTGGCATGGGTGCTCTCGGATTTGACCATTCGGTATTGTTGTTGGACACTTTTTCTAAGATTTGATATCCTTCGTTGTAAGTCATACTCGTAATTGTTCCACCGGCTGTTGCATCTAAGTTGATTTTGGCTGCATTGGAAATACCATTGTAAAAGGTCTCCAATTGGATGTAATGCGGGATGCCATGGTGTGGGCACTTTCGAAGTAATTCTTTAAATCGTTCCCATGCATCCGAAACAGCCTCATCTTCTTCTTGTCTAAACAAAATAATATCATTTCGAAATCTTACATTCCTTGTGGGAGGAAAGTATTTTTGTAAAAATTTATCCGCAAGATCTTGCCAAGTGATTATCGAGTGAGGTGCATGTGCGTTCAGCCAAGACTTCGCCTTATCCCTTAATGAAGAAGGGAAAAGCCTTAGTCTTAATGCCTCATCACTAACACCTTGCAATTGAAAGGAATCGGTCATTTCTAAAAAGGATTTTAAGTGTGAGTGCGGATCCTCAGATGGCGATCCTCCAAATTGACCCATGTCTTGGATCATTTGAAACATCACCGGTTTGAGTTCAAAATGCGTTGTTTCAAGGACGGGCCTTCGAATCCCGGAGCCTAAATCACTAACTCCAGAAGTAACATAGTCCCGTATTTTTCGATGTTTGCTATCGGCAATCGTGATTGTGATCTCCACTACAGGTGGTGGTATTGCAGCCATGTTCACAGTGGGGATCACAGGGGGTTGTCGATTTCTGTTTCTGCGTCTTCTTCGAAAAGTTTTCTCTATTTCAAGATCGATTGGTAACAAAGGTTCGTGTTGTTGCCTTGGCATGCAACACGAAAAGCTTAGAAAAACGAGTTACTCGGGCTCGAACAAAAACTAATGTCTTGAGATTTAAAATCACGCCAGTCCCCGGCAACGGCGCCAAAAACTTGTTACGTGCGAAATATGTGTTTTAATCGCAGTGGGTTGCAAACTGTCCACAGTGGGAAGTGCAAGTGTACACTGTCCACTATGATAGTCACAGCAAGTAATAGTTGGTAAAATACCATAGTCGAATCCACTGGGACTGGACAATCAAGACAATATGGTTCTCGTGAGCTCCTTTTACAGGTTTCAATTAGAGAGGAAAATAATACTTTGGTTTGGTTGGCGAAATAGCTACTTTGACGATTTTACTAAGATTAAAAGGAGGAATGGATGTTAGATTTTCCCTAGATTTTATACTAAATACTCGGTCCTAAAAAATGATCCTTGTATTCAAGGTAGACATTTTCGCTAGAAAAGCCCGGTTACAAAATACTCACACCGTTTAGATAAAAATCCCATACTCTTAGTACTTATTGTTTTGTCAATGGTAATCTCAAGAATGGACCTTTTCAGGTCTCGATAGAATGTGTAGAGACAAATACTCTAAGTGTTTTAATACACAAATTAGCTTGCCTACTACTCCAGTGGGTTGAGATTTGCTCACTGTGCCGACCTCACTTTCGTAAGTGTCATAAGAATTCTTTCGAATCCCCTAGCATCATTCAAGCTCGTGTCACTACGTTCTACTTATTTCTAAGTTAAGAACTAGACTTTAGATCCTTGCAAGTGATCGGCTTGTTCGCATCCTTGGGTAAATATCGAGAATGAATGACCAAAACAACAAATATTCTAAGTATAAATATTACTCAAGCATTTTTAATAAAATCCAGGTACTTCTCCTTCCTACATCCCAAAGGATGTTTAGCCCATACTTGAAGTAAAGAAAGCAAAAGAGTAGAAGTTGCACATAATTAAACTGAAAGTGACTTGAATAGAACTCACAATGGGGAATGAGGGTTCGTCCCTGTCACTGTGTATTGCGAACTACAATTAAGCTAAGAAAGTAAATTACTGAAAATTAAAGCTAGTTACTGCAGTAAATAAAAGACTAAAGCTAATGTGGTAGTTGAGAGAATTTAAGGCTAAGCAAAAACTCAAGGATCCTCATAAATGCTACCCAAGTGCTCCTTTATATACTAGGAGAAAGAGTTGGGTATTACACAAAAGAGGTGGGTCTTCCAATGGGTAAAGACTGTTGTGTTGTGGCAGAAATCAGTTCCTTGTGTAATCCTTTTACCCAATGGACCCTTTTCCAAGTCAATCTCCAAGTACAAGGAGGTGTACTTGATGCTATCTCCAATGAAAACTACCTTGTACTTCTCCAACCCATATTTTCCTGCCATTTGAACCTTCTAAACTCCAGGTTTTATATTTCCAGCCCATGGTTTTCTTTTGTTTTCTTGATCTGCTCGAAGAGTTGGGAACCGGAGTGGGCACAACAGTGGTCACTGCAGGATAAAACGTGAAAAACACCCAAATTCTACCAAATAACTTATTAAAGACCATGGTTCACTCCTTTTGCTCGTTTTCGTGAAATATACCAAGAATGGGGGTTTTAAGAAGTGAAATGGCTAAAATTGACAAAATAAAGTGGAAAATAAATGGAAATAATAACTCTAAAAATAGAGTTATCACCTTCGCTAGAAGAAGTGTTTGCATATCTCTATGCTGACAGAGATATTATCCCCATTAATGACAGACCCAATAACCCTTACCTTAATCCAATCAGAGCCAACAGACTTACAGATGATAGACGGAGATTCATCGAAAAAAATCCTATCTTAACAACGCCATCAACTTATCTTTCGTCTTCAATAGGATCCTGAAGATCGAGCACAAAAAATGTTCACATGACAGGATCGTGTACCATGTTTACACATTGGAGTCAGAGAACAGGAAGATAGAGATGTTCAACGACAATGACTTAGTTCTTCTGAACACATATGATTTAATAACACTCCATTCCTACTGTGTGAACAACAACGACATGTACTGTTTGGGTAAAATTTCACCAGTCTCGACCATGACCACCACAAAAAATCATTTATTATACCTTTCCATAACAAGGTAAAATCATAGTACTCTATCCCCTGATCAAAGTGGAAATCGAAAGTTATTCACCTCACGACTCTCGACCACGATGTCGTCTAGCTCACACGACCGTCGTATAGAACCATGCGACCTCGACCGATTAACGAACATTTTTTCTGTTACGTTTCAGTGTTTTAATGCAGGAATCAATATCATTAAATGACCAACGGCTATAACTGACGAAGGCCATTAACAGCATTAAACACGACGTCCGTTACGACAGTTACCACGAAGCATTTAAGGAATCAATTAAAGCGCCCGAAAACTATAAATATCAAGTTCAATTATCATTTCGAGGACAATCACACAACATCACAGCCATCTGGAATCATCTGAACTCTGAAGAACTTTTGAAACAAATGAATCTCTCTCTCGACGAATCGCTCTCGACGCACGATTTTCACACACGACACCTTGTTTTTTACGCACGATGCACCCGTTTTTTACATTTGATACACTCGTTACTTTACATTTAGAACTTTTCTTTCATTTGTATTGTAATCATTGTACGATCGACATCCGAAACAAAAGGATAGCGCCCCTGTTTGGCGACCGTAGTGCAGCGGCGACCTCCAAAGTCGTCCGCGGGTTTTTCCTTGTTGAGGTTTTTCCCGCGTCACCAAAATGTCTGTTTCATTTACCTTTTTGCCTTTGTCGTACGCTTTGTCGAAAGATTCCTATTCTTTAGTTGTTAAGCTCCACAATCAACCTTAAGTTATCCTTCTGGATGATTTTTGGCATTAATAGTTTGGCACCCACCGTGGGGCCCCATCTAGAGAAAATCTTACTAACAGTTTCTTGGAGTTCCTACTTTTTCTGTTTCAGGAAAATGGCAGCCCATGGAAATCAAGAGCAGCTCATTACCCAGATGTATCAAGAGTTGGAAGTTGCTCGAAATCAAATCAACGTCCTTGCTGATCAAAGTCGTAGAGCAGCTGAGGAAATCGCGCGACTGAGAAGTCAAAACCCGAATGGATCGTTTGGACCACAGAATGGTCCTAGACCGTTCGTTCAGAATCCGGGATCCAATCCATTCGTTCAGAATCCGAGCTCAGGTACATTCGTCAAGAATCCAGGACCAAGACCGATCGGTCAGAATCAGCAACCGGGCCCATTCATGCAGAATCAGCAACTGGGGTTGTTCATCCCAAATCCCTAATTCGGGCCAATTCCCACTTAGCATCTGAGGCCAACACCCATGAACAATGGGTCCCAGCCATACTTTGTCCCTTTCAACGGGGATGCTAATGGCTCGTCGTACGGAAATGGCACCAGTCCAGGAGTTAACCCTCAAGCGGGAGTAAATCCTGATCCAAATGACCCTGTCGCTCAGCGGTTGAAGATGCTAGAAGACCAAAATAAGCATGTCCTATCCCTGCTCGCTAAGCTACCGGGGGCAACAGTACCTGTCAACGTCGAGCCTCATTCAGGGTATCAGGCGCCGCCTTTCGTCGACAAAATCAAGACCGTCGATGTCCCGATGAGGTATAATATCCCATTTTTCACTCCCAAGTATTCGGGGATAACCGATCCAACGGAGCACATCACACAGTATAAGCAATTCATGTGGACGGTCTCGATCCCCCACATGTAACAGGGCAATCCTCAGAGGTCCTGCCCTCCAGTGGTTGATTAACCTCAAACCCAAATCCATCGGGTCCTTCGCTGAGTTAGTCAACCAGTTCTCCCAGCAATTCGCCAGCAGTCGCAAGATGGAGAAGCAAACCAGCAATTTGTACTATGTCGTGCAAAAATCTGGAGAGTCGATCCGGAGTTTTTTCAACAGGTTTAACGCTGAGATGATCAGTGTCCGCAACTGCGACGTCAAGATCGCAATCGAAGCCTACAAACGTGGTCTAGATGACAATTCGGGTTTATACACTGATCTGACCAAGTATCCCCTGGAGAATTTCGTAGATGTCCAAGCCAGAACCCTTGCTTATATGAGTGTAGAAGACGACGCAGCATTTCGTCGTAAGCATACCGATGACAAAAGGTCGTTAGGAGTAAGGAAACCAGAGTTCAAGACGAAGGCAGTATCTAAGCCAGAGCCTGCGCGCCAAATCCTGAACTTCAGATTCCAGACAAAAGCAGAATCCAAGACTGCGACCAAATTTCCTCAGTACCCTAAGATATCCTCCTACGGATTCAAAGGAACTACTAAGGACTTGGTCGAGGCACTAAAAACCGTCCAGGTGACCATCCAGTGGCCAAAGAAGTCCGACCAAGACGACGGTAAGAAAGATAAATCGAAGTGGTGTGACTTCCACGTCGACCATGGTCATGCGACAGACGACTGCATAGCTCTTAAAAAGGAGCTGGCATATCATGTCCCGAAGGGCAATCTCAAATATATCATCGACGACGTTGTTAATCTAGCTAACGAAGCTCGACCGCCAACCCTCGAGTATGTAAAGGTCGTCAACTGCATCACTGGTGGTTCCGATGTATGCGGTCTGACATATTCTACGGCCAAACGTCACGCCAGCCAGGCACCTGACGATCGGCCTATCCCACGCTCATCAAGACCCAAAGGAGACCAAGATTTATAAGCCATGAAGATTTCATTCGACCCGGACGACCTCGGAGATTCATATCGAAAACATCATGACGGGTTGATCATTCAACTTACGATTGGTAATTTTTTAACCTGACGAGTCTTGGTCGACGGAGGCAGTTCAACGAACGTCATCTTCCATGATACTATTAAGGCCATGGGAATCGATCGATCGGAAATTACCCGACGCTCGACAACCTTGGTCGGTTTCAATGGAAACGAGACGAGTACCTTTGGACAGATCACCTTGCCCGTCTATGCAGGAGGAATCAACAAGCAGACGATGTTCAACGTCATCGGCTGTGCGTCGGCCTATAACATCATCTTAGGTGGACCATGGATCCATGACATGAAAGCCGTGAGAGTTCCAGATCCGTGCAACGAACAATGATGAAATCAATAGATGAATAACAATGGTTATGATTTCAACTGGAAATCCAATTTGCTTTCAATAATCAGAGAGTTTACAATATGTTTTTGAAAAGCTAAAATGACAACTAGCTTAATTCTAAGCTAATTACAACTTTAAATACGTTGGGCCCGTGGAAACAAGCCCACGGCCCGTTCACTAACAATGCTTAAATTAAACAAGTACAAACAAGCCCTTGAACTTCTATTCAACACATTAATTGCCATAACAATCCCCCCCCTTTGAATCGAAGTTCGAGTTCGCGCCAATTATGAACGTATCTTTTTTGGAGCGCAAAGTGTATCTCGAACATTCGGATGGCTCGGCGGTAGTCGATGCGTTCTTCAATCACTTCTAAGGCTTTTTGAGCGGTTGTTTCATTCGGATTAGGAACATACGAAACCTTTTGATTTTCTGATTCATAAGTGATGATTCTTCGAAGAGCATCTTGAGCTTTGAAGAGCGTGCCATCGCAGAATCCGTCGACCTGGCTGAAGCGGAGAAACCTCTTTTCTTCCTGATCGTTGATGTAGACTATCCCAAATTCTGGTTCTAGAAGCAGTGCGTTCTCGGGATAGATCTTCAGTTCAGGCGCTTTCAGATTCGGTTTTATCAGGTTTACCGTTTTAGCTCTGTTCTCGATTTCCATTTGGAAGTCCGTGAGATAGGCCATCATGATTGAACGGACTAGGAATCGACGAACAGCTTCGGGTGCTTTGGTTACTTGAAGCGGTCAGATAGTTCTAGTTCTGAGGTCTTTCAGTATAGCATAGAAGTCGAACGGTCGGAGGTGCTGGAAGTCGGCTTTAGAGAATCGCCATTTATTTCCGTCTTCTCGTCGGACGGTGAAGATGGGAAACATAACTTTCAGAATTCTTCCTGTTTGGATATTCAGCACTTCGGTGATCTTATGCTTGGTTCGGACTTGGCTAACTGGCAGACACCGCTTCATTGCGTTTATGTACTGGCTTTGGTATTCAGGGCTGGAACTATAAATACCAATGCAGAAAGTAGGCTCGATAGGGCGTAACCTATGGACGAACAACCTTTTCAGAGATTCCTTCAGGTGAGGAATAAAAATTGTGATCTTCTACCATCAGATCTGTTGCTGTTGAGGAGGAGGAAGATCAGAAGTTGTCGGTTGTTGTTGAGGAGATGTCGGAATATCAGCAGTTGTAGATTCGGGTCTTGTAGAAGTTTCGGCGGCTTGAGCTGAGTGAACGGGAGTACCATACAGATTTTGAAGTAGAAACTGCTCGTAGTCTACATTGTTGTCTTCATCAGTAGGGAAGATCGGGTTTACCTGGAGATTTAAAGCACTGGCGGCTTTTTCGTACCATGCATTTTCGGTCTCCGGGTCGATCTGGGTGTTTGGATCAATAAGATTGATTGTAGATCCATCTGATGTATCAAAGTTGACCAATTCCTGTGTTGTTCCCTCAGCCTTTTCAACCGTCGGGTCTTCGTCATCGGAGATGTCCATATCAATTACCATCTCGATTAAAGGCAACTCGGCTTCGGGTTGTTCTTCAGTTGTAGTTTCCGCAGTTGACGGTATCGGTTGAACCACAGTTGTTTCCAAGATGATTGGGACGGACTCGGACAAGCGTAGTCTCTTGTTCTCCCCCTCACGGTGATCAGGATCGTCCTGGTCATCGTGCCGTCGCTTGAGTCCGCCGGCTTGACTCTTGCAGGTTTCTTCCATGGAGTCGACTCTCTCGAACAGCGTTGTGAGCGCTTGTTGAACGTCCTTAAGAGTCGTGTCAAGCTTATCCATTCAGGTGGTTATGGACGATGAAGGAGCAGTGACCTGGGATTTCAGAACGGAGATCAGGTTTGCTTTGGCAGAGGCATCGGTTTCGGATTTTTGGAGCAGCTGGGCTAGAAGCATGGTCTTCAAGGTGTCCACCCAATAATTTGGCTGAACAGGAGCCGGTGGAGGTGTTGGTTCGGTTTCAGGTTCGGTTTCAGGTTCGACAGTCGTGCGATCCTGCGATAAGCTGTCGTGCGATTCTGCGGTAAAACGAAGTTAAGGGTTGGCTAACCAACGACCCTACGATGCTTAAGTCAGTTGTGAGAAAAAATCGTATGAAAAAGATTTAGGAACATACCGTTAGATTCTCTTTTTAGTGGGATATTGCCCCCCTGTCATTTATTATCTTATTTTTTTCGGAGGAAAGATAGGTTTTAAATGACAGGATGACACTGCCATCTGATGAGATATTGTCGTGCGACAGGGCACCATAGTAGACTTATCTTTGTGGAAAAGATATAATTTTAGAAGAACGAACCTGTCAAAGGCGCCTGACTGTGGAGTATGTCAGACCATACATGTCTGAACCATTGGTGATGCAATTGACGACTTTTGTATGCTCGGGAGTCGACGATCGATGGTTACTAGCTGGAGTAGCGTCATCGTCGAAGATATATTTGAGATTTCCTTTTGGGAAGTGATATGCTAGCTCCTTCTTCAGCGCGATGCAATCGTCTGTCGCGTGACCATGATCGACGTGGAAGTCGTACCACTTTGATTTATCTTTCTTAGCACCATCCAGGTCGGACTTCTTTGGCCATCGAATGGTCGCTTGGACGGACTTAAGAGCTTCGACTAAGTCTTTTGCGGACCCTTTGAATCCGTAAGAGGATATCTTGGGGTATCGAGGAAATTTAGTCGCGGTCATGGCCTCTGCTTTCGTCTTGAAACGAACATTTGAAATTTGGCGCACGGTCTCGATTTTGGAAACAGCTTTGGCCTTGAATTCCGGTTTTCTGACGCCTAACGACTTCTTGTCGTCAGTGTGCTTGCGACGAAATGTTGCGTCGTCCTCGACCCTCATATATGCTAAAGTTCGAGCACGGACGTCTTCGAAATTCTCTGGGGGATATTTAGTCAGCTCGGTGTACAGACCCGAACTATCGTCCAGACCACGCTTGTAAGCTTCGATCGCGGTCTTGATGTCACAATTGCGGATACTGATCATTTCAGCATAGAATCTATTGAAATAACACTGAATAGACTCGCTGGCTTTCTGCACGACGTAATACAGGTCGCTAGTCTGCTTCTCCATCTTACGACTGCTGGCGAACTGCTGGGAGAATTGATTGACCAACTCGGCGAATGACCCGATAGGCTTGGGTTTGAGATTGATCAACCATTGGAGAGCTGGACCAGTGAGAGTTGCACCGAAGCTCTTACACATGCATACTTCCTGATACATAAATGGAATTGAGGTCGTCCACATAAGCTGCTTATATTGTGCGACGTGCTCGGTTGGATCGGTCACACCAGAATACTTAGGAGTGAAAGCGGGGATGTTATATTTCTTTGGGACCTCGACAGTTGCAATCTCGTAGATAAAAGTCGACGCCTGAAAGCCGGATCGAGGCTCGACGTCGACTGGCACGGCTGCCCCAGGCAATTTGGCGAGCAAGGACAGGACGCGCTCATTCTGATCTTCCATCATCTTCAAACGCTGAGCAATGGGGTCATTATGACCGACAGCTGCCCCTGCTTGAGGGTTAACTCCTGAGCTGATGCCATTGTCATGCGACGAGCCATTGGTGTTTCCTTTGAACGGGACAAAATATGGCTACGACCTATGATTAAATTGATGTGATCCATTATGGAACAACTGGGATCCTTGCTGGAAAGGCTGCGAACCACCGTGGAATGGTTGAGATCCACCTTGAGGTCCATTCTGAAATGGCTGTTGAAATGGCTGCGACCCTTGTAACGGCTGCGGCCCATTATTCATGGGTGGTGGCCTGAGATGCTGAGGGGGAATTGGTCCAAACTGGGGATTTGGGTTGAACGGCCCTGGTTGCTGATTCTGCGCGGAAGGATCTGGTCCTGTATCTGGATTCTGAACAAATGGTCTAGGACCATTCTGATTGAATGATCCTGAAACTGGATTCTGCACGAACGGCATAGGACCATTCTGAGGTCCGAAAGGATTTCTCAATTGTGTAATCTCCTCAGATACTCTGGGATTCTGCTCCGCCATTGCATTGAGCTGATTCCTGGCGACTTCGAGCTTCTGATACATCTGAGCAACGGCTTGCTGTAGATTTCCAGGGGTTGCCATTTTTCCTGCAATAGAAAACAGTAGAAAACTCCAAGAAACCGTTAGTAGAATGCACGTTCGTCGAGGATTTTCTCTAGATGAGGTCCCACGGATGACGCCAAACTGTAATGCCAAAAATCGCACCAAAGGGACAACTTAAGGTCGATGTGGACTTAAACAACTAAAGAAAGAATCTTTCGACAAGACGTGCGACGATAAATAAAATAAAGAAACAAGGGATTTGATGACGCAGGAAAACCCTCAAACGAGGAAAAAACCTGCGGACGACAGTGGGTGTCGTCGCTATAATATAGTCGCCAATCAGGGGCGATGTCCTCGGATACTGGTGTCGATCGTACAGTGATTACAATACAAATGAAGAAAATGCTTCAAAATGTAAAGTACAAGTGTTTGAATGTAAAAATAGGTGTTTGTCGTGTACGAAACAAAATGTGAACTGCTGGTCGAGGGCTGTTGTCGTACGTCGGGAGCGATAACTTGACCTTTTCTTCGAGCGTTCTTGAGTTCGTAGTGTGTTTCTTGAGCTTGAATGATTGTAGTAGATTACTCTGCAGATGTCCTTCAGATGATCTCCAGATGTTCTCTACTTTGAAGTTCGATGTTCGGTTTCTTTGAAATGAGGATTCGGCTCTAGCTTTATAGTCTTTGGGAGCTTTGATTAGCTCGTGGATTGCTTCATTAACAGCTTTAATTGTCGCAACGGCCTGTAACGGCTGCCGGCGTGATCATCCATAATGGTCTTCGTCCGTTACGAGTAACAGCTTGCGTCGGATAACGGCTTGTGTCGGATATAGCTGTTGCTCCTTTAATAGCTTTGACTCCTGCATTAAACACTTAACAAAACGTAACAGTCATGGTTAACGTTAGTTTTGGTCGAAGACGTATGGCTCGATGCGACAGTTAAGCAGGACGGGCGTCGCTATGGTCGTACGTCCTAGGAAACTCTCGACTTACCTTTTAGGATGGACGACGGACGTTCTGCGGGTCCTGGTCGGGACCTTATATTATTACAATATGTATTTCATGATGCGCGTCTTACCTTTTCTGGTCGTGGTCGTACGACGTGAAATTTTTCCCAAACAGTATCCTCTAGAAAATTTCGAAGACGTCAGAGCTCGAACCCTAACTTATATGAGGGTAGAAGACGACGCTGCCTTTCATCGCAAGCATACCGACGATAAGAGGTCGTTAGGTGTGAAGAAGCCAGAGTTCAAAACAAAAGCAATTTCTAAGGTAGAGCCCACATGCCAGATTTCAAATGTCCGATTCAAGACGAAAGCAGAGGCCAAGACTGCGATCAAGTTTCCTCAGTACCCCAAGATATCCTCTTACGGATTCAAAGGGTCCACTAAAGATTTGGTCGAAGCTCTGAAGACCACTCAAGCGACCATCCTATGGCCAAAGAAATCCGATCAGGAGGATGCTAAGAAAGATAAGTCAAAATGGTGCGACTTTCATTTCGACCATGGTCACGCGACAGATGACTGCATAGCTCTCAAAAAGGAACTAGCATATCATGTCCCGAAAGGAAACCTCAAGGATATCATTGACGACGTCGTTACTCCAGCTAGCGACGTTCGACCGCCGACCCCCGAACACGCAAAGGTCGTCAATTGCATCACTGGTGGTTCCGACGTGTGTGGTCTGACGTATTCCGCGGCCAAACGTCACGCCACTCAAGCACCTGACGATCGGCCTATTCCGCGTTCATCAAGGCCCAAAGGAGATTTGGAGTTGGAAGCTATGAAGATCATATTCGACCAAGACGACCTCGGTGACTCGTATCAAAAGCACCATGATGGGTTGATCATTCAACGCATGATTGGTAATTGTTTAACTCGACGAGTCTTGGTCGATGGGGCAGTTCAGCGAACGTCATTTTCCTTGACACCATCAAAACTATGGGAATCGATCGCTCGGAAATTACCCAGCGTTCGACAACCTTAGTTGGTTTCAATGGAGAAGCGAAGAGAACCTATGGAGAGATCATCTTGTCGGTCTATGCCGGAGGAATCAACAAGCAGACCAAGTTCAGCGTCATCGATTGTGCGTCGGCCTATAACATCATTTTAGGTCGACCATGGATCCATGAAATGAAAGTCGTTCCCTCGACGTATCATCACACTCTGAAGTTCCCTACGCCGTGGGGAGTTCAGGAAATCAAAAGTGAGCCAAAAGTCGCTCGTGACTGCTATAAGACAACCCTGAAGCCGCGAAAGTAAGTTGTCTGGAAGTCACAGGTCGAAGGCTAAGCATGACCGTAGGGTCTCGACAGGTTCGTCCTTCTATCCGTAATCTTAAAACTTCCGCCTCTCCTATAGGATATGCCGACTATTTTTTTCCCTGTCGCACGAAAACACGGTCGACATAGACGTAGACGTTGTTCCTCGAGATCTCAGTGTCGATCCATCATTTAAAACCTACTCTCTCCTGAAAAGAATAGGATGATAAATGACGGGGGGCAAGTACCCCATCCGAGAGGGTATGCTTTCAAAATTCCCTTTTTCTTCTTCCATACGATTTTTTATCACAAACGATTACTGACTTAAGCATCGGAGGGTCGTTGGTTAGCCAACGACCAACCTTTAACATTGTTTTTTCGAAGAATCGCACGCCGATAATCACTAAGTCTAAAACGAGTTTAGTTTCGCAAGGTCGCACGACGTAAACGATCAGGTCTATGACTTGATCATCGTTCCACAGGGACACACGGTTTGCAGTTTTTCGCACGACTTACTCGTACGATTGCAAAGTCTAACGATTTTGCACTCTAAGTTTCTTAACTTTGAAGAATTTCACCCTCTGAATGTATGCTTTAATTGCATGTGTTTATGTTTGTATACAGGATTTAGAAGTCTTATGACTTATGCCCTAATTGTTATGTTGTAATGGATGCCTAAGTCGCATGATTTACTGTGTGAATTTCACAATTACTATTGTATTTACTTACAAAATGTGCAAGACACGACTTCAAAAGAAATAGAAATTTCATTCCCTGAATAATCCGTCGTTTACATCCAAAATAGCTCGACCACCAACGGTCGAGCAGCAAGGAACAAAAATAAGAAAAGATATTTCCTAAGGCAAAAGAGGAGTGTCGATCACATCCTTGCCCGATGCCTCGCCATGAGGATCTTCACCTGCCACCACCTCCTCGACGTCCTTCTCATCGTCAGAATCAAGGTCCCTCGCAGATCCGGCGTCCTTTAAGTAGACGGCGAGCTCCTCCAACGCCGAAGCAAGAGGGTCCTTCCCCAACAGGTGTCGCCTCATAATCGCTGCCTTAGCGGTCAGACAAGCTATAGCAAAAACGGACTTACCTTCATCCTTAAGATCCTGCACTTCTTTCTCCAGACTCTCTACCTTGGACTTAGAATCCTCAGCTTCCTTTGTAATCGCAGCCAAGGATTACTTAACTTTGTCTATCTCCTCCCTCTGATCGGCAATCATGGACAGGGACTGTGTCAAGCGATGATGGGCCTCACCCTTTGCACGACCAACGACCTCTAGATGTTTCAGGGCGTCATCAAGACGTCTTGACAGAGCCTCTTCGTGCTCTGCGACAACCTTCGCCCTATCCAACGCCGCATCTCTCCTCTCTTGGGCAGCGGACACTAAATCCTTGACCTTTGCCGTCTCAGCATGCAAAGCCAAGGAGGCTTGAAACGCCTGTAAAAACGCAAATGAAGCATCGTTACTAGACATGCGACAACGTAAACAAAACACCTCTTGAAAGATAGACTTACCATGAACGCCAGACCGGCAACATGGGCCCCCGTCTCCTCGATAGGAAAACCCTCAAAACGATCCCTGAAAGACGGGAGCGGATATTTCCCCAAATGAGGAAAGAGATTCGTCCCGTCTAGGACATTCTCAACCATAAAGTCCGACGGCAATGTGAAATTAACCGTCGTGACCTTAGCCCCTCCCGTCGGATGATCCTTGCCCTTGCCGGCCGACGAAGGGTCCGACATGGCAGACGGGGACTTTGCTGTTTCCGCCGGAGGCGCAAAACTAATAGGTGTCGCAGCGATCGCATCGGAAGATGTCTTCCTGGGCGACGCGACCTTCGCCTTCTCAGGCGTAACGACTCTAGACGAGTCGTGAACCCCCGAAGACGGTTCCCTCGGGATCGTCGTCCTCATCTTTTTTGGAACATTTGGGCCAGTGGACAAGCTCCTTAGCCTCCTTTCCTTGCCCTTGGGAGCAAGCTCAAGCTCAGCTGCTCTTTTAGCAGAGATGGTCGACACCCTGGGTTGTGATTCCCCTGGAAACCATAAAAAAAAGAAGAAATGTTATAAAGAAGAAGATTCAACAGAAAGAAAAAGGAAAGTGCACTTACCAGTCATCTCTCTTTCTTCTTTCGACTCCTCTTCTTCCTCCTCACGTTTCTCCTCTCGATTCTCTCCCAAGTAGACCACGTCTTCGTCCTCGTCCACCAAATGTCGTGCGACGAACGACCGCTCATCGGCTCTGTAGGCCAGAAATTTGTCGATTTTGGCCTGAGAGTTGGCGTAAGGCTTCGCGTCCTCAAACTTTATGGCTGTCGACATATAAGGAGCAAGTTAAAAAGCAAGCAAAAAATGCGGACGACATACGACAATGAAATTGCAAAGTTCACCTGACATATTCCAACCGTCCCTAATCCAATCGCTCTCAGAGTCATGGGTCGACTTACGCACAAATACGTACCGAGTCTTCCATTTAAGATTGTTCACAGCGGTCCCTAGGACCAAAGCACGATCGCCCTTATACCTAGAATATAAGCTACATCGATGACACCCATCCTTCTTGGCTTGATAATCCAAGAGGAGGTCGCGTACGTTCATGGGAGACTCCCATTTCTTATTGAGACACTCTATCACTTGTACGACTCGCCAAAACTGAGGCATTAATTGGCTTGGTGCTAAGTCGAATTCTAACATAAAGGCTTTAGCAAGAGGCGAGTAAGGCCATTCGAAACCTATTTTAAAAGGGTATTCGTATATCACGATATACCCCTCGGGACACTCGTTTGATCGAATCTGACCTGCGCAGATCAATTCAACCCACGCAGGGATTCTAGCTAAGCTTCTAAGATCATCAAGGTCCGAGTGTTCTTGAACAGTACTCTCGGGATCCATCGACATTCTGAAAAAAAACTTAAGAAATCGAAGAAATCGTACCTTATATTTATAGGTGCTCTAAACCTCGGAAAATCCTAACTGAGTCAAAGATTCTTGCAGGATTGGAAAAACAGCAAGGAAATCAAAGGGAAATCTCTGTGTAAAACTTTTTGAAATCGTAAACCAAAATAGACCCATCGTGGTCTCTATTTATAAAAAACGATTGTATCAAGTCGAATCCCCTGATGGTCGACACGCGCTCCCGCCTTTTCGTATAACCATACGGATCGCTGACACCTGGCCATGACAGCTGCTAAGCACCATCGAACGTCAGCATGACGTCACGATCCTATCTCCTCTTCGACTTCACTCTCTAGTCTGAATTGAACTAGTCTAGTCCCAAAGCAACTAGAGTAACTTTTGACACGTGTCATAGTTTTATGCATCCGACTGACAAAATTTAAAATTTCAATTTAGCATTCTACATTCAAATTTTGGGGGCAAACTGTTTGGGCAAAATTTCACCAGTCTCGACCACGACCAAGGTAAGTAAAACACTCGCTTCTGTTACATCTGGTAAGGAAAAATCATAGCACTTTATCCACCAACTAAAGTTAAGATCAAAAGTTATTTACCTCACGACACTCGACCACGATGTTGTACGTTTCACACGATCATCGCTTAGAACCATGCGACCTCGACTAGCTAACGCGTGATACAACTGTTACGTTTGTTTAGTGTTTATTGCAAGAGTCAACTTCACTGATGGACAACGGCTATAACTGATGAAAGCCATTAACAGCACTAAAGACGACGTCCGTTATGACAGCTATCGAAGTATTTAATGAGCCAATTAAAGCGCCCGAAGACTATAAATTCCAAGCTCAATCCTCAGTTCAAGAGGCATCGAACAACAGACACAAACACTCGAAAACGAAAGAACACTTGAAACACAGAAATACCTCTCAGAAGAATCGCTCTCGACGCACGACATCAGCGCACGACACACAGTTTAAACACACGACGCACGTTGTTTTACATTCAAAACACTTGTTACTTTACATTTCGAAATCTTTCTTTCATTTGTATTGTAATCTCTGTACGATCGACACCAGGAACACAAGGACATCGCCCCTGTTTGGCGACCATAGTGTAGCGACGACTTCCACAGTCGTCCGTGGGTTTTTTTCCTCGTTGAGGTTTTTCCCGCGTCACCAAATTCTTTGTCTCGTTTACATTTTCGTCTTTGTCGCACGCTTTGTCAAAAGATTCTTTTCTTTAGTTGTTAAAGTCCACATCGACCTTAAGTTGTACTTTGGTGCCATTTTTGGCATTAACAGACATACCGGATGGTTGACTCGGCGTGGGATCTGGGGGTTCGCATCCATATGTTGGCGAACGGAGAGAGCGAAGAATCGCGGAAATGTAAGGAACTTCTTCTTGGTACCGTCGGTGTGTCTGATGGCTAGCACCAATTCACGCCAAATGACAGCTGCATAGTCTATGTGGCGATTGTAAATCACCGCATGAAATAAAAGCAGAAAATCCACGGTGCATTGGACTATCCCCTTCCATCGTGAGGATAGACATCGGTGGAGGATGGAAAAAAGTGTGTACCAGACTGGGGGGGATGAATTTTCTGTTTAAAGCAGATGGGCGGTCAAGGTCGTGGCGGGATCCGAGCGCACGAACTTCAGCACACAGTGGGATCGTCGATTGTAGGTGCGTATGTTGCATGGCCTCCGACAGTCGGTTTCGGCAGGGACAGCAGTCGGCGGAAGGAATTAAGCGTCAGTGTGAACGGATGGTGATCGATGTTGGCAGTGATGGTCTGAACGTTGTTGACAGTGACGACCCTCGCCGTGTGCCATACATGATGGACATATATGAGTGGCACGTCTGTTGTTGCAGTTAGTGCTCGGCGAAGCGGGTGGCCGAGCAATATATCAACGATTACCCGATGATCGGGTCGGAATGCCGCAGCGTCAAGGTGGTGAAGGTTCAGATTGATCTCAATTTCCTGGTCCTCGGGAACCAAGGCATTGTCCGCCTCGTCGTCTATGATATCCTCAGGAGGAGGGATGTTTTGCTGTTGCTGCTCTTGTTGTTCCGCCATGTATAGTACCTGTACAGCACAGTGTCAGATAATGGAAGGGATAAAATCATCGTTAATGCGTACCTTAGCATTTGAACGGCTCAGTCATCGGTTGATTGAGGACAGGCTGAAAAAGCAGGACATCGGGATTGCCAATGTGTGGAACATACAAATATAATGGACTCGAGCAGTGTCTGGATAAACAGGGTATCCGGACAAGCAAAATTGACCTGACAGATAGGGGTTACCGGGTAAGATGGAGGTTACCGGGTCAAGAGGGTTACCATATAGGATGAACTTACTGGATATACTTGTTAGTTACTGAATTCTAAAAGGTTACCGGATCTCAACCTTACCGGATGTCGAACTTACCGGATACAAAGGTATCCGGACGACATATGTTACCGGGGGTCAAGGTGTTCGGATTGTATGAACTGAAGAACTTACCGGGTGAATGAATGTCTCCGGGTAACTTGCTAGTTACCGGGTGTTTGGATAAAAAATGACACCGTCGACCGACTTGGGAAATTCCCTCGACATGACCCATGGACATTGATTACCCTAATGACCAAGGATAATACCCATTATTATCATGTCCCCGACATACGTTAATAACCACGATAGTTGGTTATTGAAAGACGTCTTCTGTCAATAGTTATTCAAGATAGTGTCTCTACATCTCATGATCGCACATCACGTGTCGCATGTTACACGTCGCACGTCGTATGACATACATTGTTAGTGACCTGTCGCTAGTCTTATGTCACTAGTCACACATCTTATGTCGCCAGTTACAACTCGTCGGTCTTACGTCGACAGTCTCCTGTCGTCGGTCTTATATCGCTCTAGTCCTGCAAAAGCATCGTCCTGACATCTTGGTCTTACGACCTAGTGGTCTTATGACCTGGTCACGCGACATTTCCATAAGACCATTCTTATATTAAGATAAGGTCTTAAAAGACGTTTACAGTCATACACATGGTCTTGTATTTCGGCAATGGTCGTATGCTCCATCAGACCGACGTCCAAAACTCAAGACGGTCTTATGATTACACTAACCATTAATGGTCAATGGTCGTTTCTTTTGTTCATTAATGCAGGTCTACAAGTCATTATGGTACAACGTTCAGTAACGGACGAGCTCTTAATGATATTAAAGACTCGACAACGGTTACAAAACCAAATCATCAAAGCGCATTTAATGCCCGACAGCGGTTACAAAACCAACCATTAAAGCACATTTATTGCCGGCGGAAGCTATATAAAGGCCAGCTCCACAACCGAAAAGATCATCTATTATCTGTTTACAAGCTATTACACACCGCAAACACCGTAATTCACAAAGTATTCAAACACACATCGTGGACGTAAGTTTTGCACGACGGCAGTTCGAACCATACGACGACAACTTATTTCACACGTTTTACACACGACACATAACTTTTACACACGACTGGGTACATTTTATCTCTTATTGTAACTTATTGTACACACATCACTTGTTACAAAAGGATTATCGCCCCTGATTGGCGACCGTAGTGCACTGTCGACTCTAACACATTCGACCGCGGTTTTTTCCCTCGTTTTGGGATTTTCCGCGTCACCAAAATCTCTTGTTTCGTCTACATTTTCTTCGTTGTTTTTCTTGTTTATTTCTATGGTTCAATTTTTAGTTGATAAGGTCCGAAACCAAACCTTAAATCGTATTTTTTATACGATTTTCGACACAAGACAGTTTAGTGCGATTTTTTGCACTTTAGTGCGATTTTTGGCATTAACAGTTTGGCGCCATCCGTGGGACCCAACTAAGGATTTCCTTCGAAATAAGCATCGTATTACTAACGTTTCCTCTTATGTAGATCTTCGTTTTCTATTTGTCGACTTCAAGTCTTGACCACACGACGAAGATCCAAGTGGAGTTGGTAGACACTGATAAAAAAATGCTCATTCAATGTATCGCATGTACCGCATCATCGAGGGGTTCGGGCACTCGGAATGTCACACCCCGCTAAAGCGGAAACACGGAATGTGCAGCTCAAGTTTCATAGCAAAAGTTACAAGATCACAACAACCATCAAATACATTCGGAGGTTAAACCTTGTCTTTTACAATTGTTTTTACGGAAGGGAAATGAACATGAAATTTAAAGATTGTAAAGAAAAGCTTCATCACGTGTAGCCTTCCTAAGTTCCAACCTTAAAGACGTTCTCCTGAAAAACATGTAAATGAGAGTGTCAACTAATGCACTAGTTGGTGAGATCACAGGTTTAATGAGTATAACATTGTTTGCCATCACAAAATAGTTTAAATTCACACATGGGATAAAATAATACGGTTATAAAAACCACTTGTTTGCCATTGCAAAATAGTTTAGATCCACACCAGGGATAAATAAAACGGTTATCAGAACCACTCGCTCGAGGTAATCATATGTAAAATGCTAAGTTATTGAGCCCGTTACCCGACCTATACTGACATAATTTGCCCCTACCACAACGGTGGAATCATTCCACATACGCGCATGTTCTATCACCAACAATACGCAATACAACAATAATTATGCACTCAAACAAGCGCTACTTGTGAGTGGGGGTGTCAACCCAAATAACGTTATTCATAATTACCAACGGCTCACACTCGTGAGTTAAACGGGTAACGTATACGTGAACGGGGACTTTATACATGATAGCAAAAGAAACTCAAACTTACAACATTTGCAACAACATAGATACCATAGAGCATAAATAAGCAAGCTTCGTATTTTCAAGAAAACGAAATAATCGGTGTGTAAAATAGTTGTAGTAACCACATGCTTTTCACCCCAAAATATGTAAAACATTGAAAAAGGGGCTGTGAATACTCACATGATACGTGACAGAATCCAAGAATCTCTCACAAATATCCGAGATGATCCTACTTCAAACCTATGAACGTAAGGTCACTAGTGAGTTCTCAATCTCGAAGGTTCGGTACTAATTATCCAAATCATCATAAAATGCCTTGCGTGTTTTATTATTAAAACGTAATAAGCGTATGCATTGTTCTTATTATATTAACGATTCCACAATTTCGTCCCAATAGGTAACGAAAAGGGTTTTAAAGAACATAAATATATATGGTACATATATATATATATAAACCGAAATTTTATCGTAACGACGATAAAATTAGGGGTCGTAAACGAAATGACAAATATTTAAATGTATAAATATATAGACATAATATATATTTATACTCCACTATTTCATCATAAAATGATGAAATGGGATCAAGAATAAAATGCATAAATATATATATATAAATATATTATATATATAAACATTCCACAATTTCATCATAAAAGATGAAGAGGGATAAAGAATAAATAAAATGCATAAATAAAAGACATAAATAAATTGCATAAATAAAAGATATACTTATATACTCCACTATTTCATCGTGAAATGATGAAATGGGATTAGAAATAGTCCTTATAATAAATAATAAATTGTCCTTTACTGTCCAGAATTTTATGTCACTTTGTGTCCAACTTTGGGTAACTTCCAGGTATTATTTGATCATGAACTTTTATGTCCAGTTGGTTCAATGAGTTAGGAAACTTTTTACATCAGTTTCATAATTTTTGAAAGAGTATAAGTACATGAAATAATACACGACGTAAAATCCGACAGAATACTTTGCTGTTTGCATCCGGATTTTGTGAGGACTGTTTGATAAATGAAATCTTTGAGTTTTTAAATGAAACCACTTGGGTTTGAATCTTAACACACTAAAATGAATTCCAGAAAAAGAATCACTCCATTTGGAGTTAAAATGAGTGAGATATGACTCTTTGAAGTGAGGTGTAATTTCTGGCAGCAAGTTGTCCAATCAACACCTTGTGCATGTGCACCCAACTAGACTTTTAAACCAAAATTCTTATTCCTTTGCATGCAAAAATCCGATTTGACTCTCATCCATACAAATATTTTCAGTTCCAAACATATTTATGATCCATTTAAAATGCATGCAAAACAACCATCAACTCAAGCTTTGAATACTTTTTGTAAAAGACCCAATATTGAAGATTGTTGATGTTCTTGCCAAGAACATCAACATGCAACTAAAAATTCAGTATTTTGAGCTCATGCATGTGGGTTTAAATGTGTTTTTAGGGGTTTTCAAAGATACATTCATAAGACTCTTGAACAAAAATGATGGATCTTTCAAGATTACTACATGCATGTGTTTAAAACGTTCATCTTTGATCTTAACTTTGGTTTGATTTTGGATTCGCCATCTTTTACTAACAAAAGATGTTATGATGGTAAATCTACAAACATTAAGACCCGTAAAGATGATTTTAAAAGATGTGAAGAAAGTGTAACAAAAAGATGAAGATCATACTTTTAAAAATGCAAGAATATGAAAAAGACTTAAAAGAATGTGTGTGGATTTTACCCAACACACTTATGTTTACCTTAGATTGCCTTGGACTATTGTAGTATAAGAGTTTAGGGGCTGGAGTTGTGATAAAGGTTTGAAGGTTTGAAGATGAAGATATGAAGATTTGAAGGTGGAGAGAGAGAGGGATGATACTTGAGAGAAAATGCAAGTAAAAGAAATGATTCAAAAATGAAATGTAAGGTTTATTTTATAGAAATAGGGGGAGGGGGGGGGGGGGATTTCACATGGGGGGGTTTATTAATAAAAAAAAAATATAAATACTAAAGATAAATGTTGTATTATTGGTTAGATATAAAAATACTTGTATTCTCCTAAACTTAAAATACCAAGTAATTATAAAACAAAGTACTTTCATATATAATATGATTGAAATATATAAATTATCAATTACATAAATACTTGTAGTATATAAATATTTTAGGTTGGCATTTTATGAGATTTATGGATAATTTCCTAATTCAAGGATTTCTTAGGCAAAATTTCTCAATTTTTCCTATTGTACCGGGTTTACTGCTACAATTGCACTGTGTAAACTATGTCATAAAAAATAAGGTTTCCAAAACAGTTCTAACCTTAGATGTGAATTTGACAGTTGTCACAGTCTCCCCCGGTTAGAAGAATTTCGTCCCGAAATTCAAGTGTTACTAGCGTTAACAGGTTTGCTTGCAAAGAGGTGAGGATACTTTTGTAACATGTAATCCTCCCGCTCCCAAGTATATTCAGGCCCACGCCTTGTGTTCCAATGGACTTTTACTATCGGGATTTTGCTTCTCTTAAGACGCTTGACTTCCCTATCGAGTATTTCCATTGGTTCCTCTACGATGTGCAGTTTATTGTTGATTTGGACTTCTTCCAAAGGCACGGTTACTGATTCATCAGCTAAACACTTTTTAAGGTTCGATACGTGAAACGTGTTGTGAATAGCACTTAACTCCATTGGCAAATCCAGCTTATAAGCTACCGGTACAATTCTTTCCGTGATCTTAAATGGTCCAACATACCTTAGACTCAACTTTCCTCTTTTCCCAAAACGAACTGTTCCCTTCCAAGGGGATACTTTTAAAAAGACTCGGTCACCCACTTGGAATTCTAAAGGCTTTCTTCGATTATCCGCATAGCTCTTTTGACGATCTTGAGCTGCTTTAAGTCTATCCCTGATGATTGCGATCTTGTCGGTGGTTTCTTGAACAATGTCCGGACTAGATAGTTGTCTATCCCCAATTTCCCACCAACAAAGAGGTGATCGACACTTGCGACCGTATAGAGCCTCATATGGTGCACATTGAATACTAGTATGATAGCTATTATTGTATGAAAATTCGACTAACGGCAAGTGGTTATCCCAACTTCCTCCAAAATCTATTACACATGCCCGAAGCATGTCCTCCAACGTCTGAATGGTCCGTTCACTCTGACCATCCGTTTGAGGATGATACGCCGTGCTTAAGTTTAACTGCGTTCCTAATGCTTTTTGGAGTGATTGCCAAAATCGAGATGTAAAACGACTATCTCTATCCGATATAATGGAAATTGGAACTCCATGCCGCGTAACGATCTCCTTGATGTAGATCTGAGAAAGCTTTTCCATCTTATAATCTTCTCGAATAGGTAGGAAATGTGCGGACTTCGTAAATCGATCTACTATAAACCAAATCGTGTCATGCCCTTTGGCAGTTCTTGGGAGTTTGGTTATGAAATCCATAGAGATTTGCTCCCATTTCCACTGGGAATCTCCGGTTGTTGTAACAGTCCCGATGGCTTTTGATAAACTGCCTTGACTTTTGCACATGTTACGCATTTTCCTACATATGTGGCAATATCCTTCTTCATTCCTGGCCACCAATAGTATTCCCTTAAATCCTTATACATCTTGTCCGCTCCTGGGTGAATTGAATACTTCGATTTATGAGCCTCCTCTAAAATCATTTCACGTAGGTTATCAGCCTTTGGGATCCATACTCTGCCTTTAAAGTAACGTACTCCATCAATCTTAGTTTCAAAACTAGACTCTAAACCATGAAGAGTCTCTTCCTTCAGGTTTTCAGATTTCAATGCTTCGATCTGAGCTTCAAAAATTCGGGTTTTCAAACTTGTTTGAACCAGTGCTCCTAACGCTCGGACTCGTGAAGGTTTTACCCTTTCTTTCCTACTCAGGGCATCGGCTACCACGTTGGCCTTGCCTGGGTGGTAACGTATCTCGCAATCGTAATCGCTGAGCAGTTCTACCCATCTTCTTTGCCTCATGTTCAGCATCTTTTGATCAAAGATGTGTTGAAAACTTTTATGATCGGTGAAAAAAGTACACTTGGTACCATATAGAGAATGTCTCCATATTTTCAAAGCGAATACCACAGCTCCGAGTTCCAAATCGTGCGTGGTGTAGTTCTTCTCATGAACTTTTAATTGTCTCGAGGCGTAAGCTATCACCTTATCATTTTGCATCAATACGCAACCTAATCCTTGATGTGATGCGTCACAATACACTACAAAATTCTCCGTTCCTTCCGGTAAAGCTAAAATCGGTGCATTGCACAACTTTTTCTTCAGAAGTTGAAATGCTTCTTCTTGTGGAATTCCCCAAACGAATTCCTTCTCCTTTTGGGTTAACGTGGTAAGGGGTTTAGCGATCTTAGAGAAATTCTTGATAAAACGTCGATAATACCCTGCCAAGCCTAGAAATTGGCGAATTTCCGTTGGAGTCCTTGGGGCTTCCCATTTCTTAATGGCTTCCACTTTAGCCGGGTCCACGTGAATCCCTTTCTCTCCGATTACGTGACCTAAGAAATGTACTTCCCGAATCCAAAATTCGCACTTAGAGAATTTGGCATATAACTTTTGTTCCTTAAGAAGCTCTAAAATCACTTTTAGATGCTGCTCGTGATCCTTCTTACTCTGAGAATAGATTAATATGTCATCGATGAACACAATCACGAACTTATCAAGATATGGCCTACATACTCTATTCATTAGATCCATAAACACAGCTGGCGCGTTCGTCAATCCAAATGGCATAACTAAAAACTCGTAGTGTCCATAGCGAGTTCTAAAAGCTGTCTTAGGAATATCTTCCTCTCGGACTCTCAACTGATGATATCCCGATCGAAGATCAATTTTAGAAAAGTAAGTTGCACCTTGCAACTGGTCGAACAAGTCGTCTATTCGAGGGAGAGGATATCGGTTCTTGATTGTTAACTTATTAAGCTCCCTATAATCGATACACATTCGGAATGCTCCATCCTTTTTCTTGACAAAAAGAATCGGTGCTCCCCAGGGTGATGAACTTGGTCGAATAAATCCCTTATCCAAAAGTTCTTGAAGTTGATTCGACAATTCTTGCATTTCCGCAGGTGCTAAGCGATACGGGGCCTTGGCTACAGGCGCTGCTCCAGGTACAAGATCGATCTGAAATTCGACTTGTCTAAACGGTGGAAGTCCAGGAAAATCGTTTGGAAATACTTCTGGGTGATCCTTCACCACAGGAATATCTTGAACTCGCTTCTCCTCAGGCTTCTTCTCAATTACTTGCGCCAAGAACGCAACATACTTCTTCCTCAAATACTTATGGACCTTCATACATGATACTATCTTCAGACTCCTTCCAGCTTTATCTCCTTGGACAACTAGGGTTTCTCCGCCTTGTAATGGTAACCTAACCGTCTTTTCAAAACAACTAACCTCTGCTCGGTGCTTAGATAGCCAATTCATGCCTATTACTACATCAAAACTCCCCAATTCAATTGGAATAAGATCGACATTAAACAGTTTATCAGCTAAGTTCAAGGTACAGCCTAAGATTACATCCTTAGCTTCTAATTCGGATCCATTAGCAACCTCAACAATATAAGCATTCGGCATTTTCTTAGATTCTAGATTGATCAAAGGCCTAAATTCTAAAGAAACAAAGCTCTTATCGGCACCAGTGTCGAATAATACGGATGCATAATAATCGTTTAGAAGAAACGTACCTGTCACTACATTGGGGTCTCGACGTGCTTCTTCTGCTCCTATGACAAATGCCCTTCCTCGAGCTTGTCCTCCTTGGTTTCCCTGATTGGCTTGCCTTGCTTGATACCCAGCGTTGTTATTGTTTGGTTCTCTTTTCAGCCTTGGGCACACATTTCGGAAGTGATCCGGACTTCCGCACTCAAAGCATACCCTTCCTTCTTCCTTCACATTCTTTATCGTCTTACAAAATCGGGCTAAATGACCTTTTTGCTTACAAATGCTACAGATGAGACAGGCTCCCTCGTGATGTGAACTACATTGGTTACATTTTGGGTGAGGCCTATTGTAACGTCCTACTTCCTTAGCATTCATCCCAAAGTTCCATACTACTTTCTTATTCCTGCTCCCGATAACATTAAGATAAAACTTGATTCCTATTTTTAGATAATGCCGCAAATACCAAAATTTTGAGGTTCATCCTACATCAATACTAAAGTTTTTAGATCTAATACCACCAATCAATTATAATTACCCAAAATACTTAGTTCATAATAACCACAAGAAAATGTTTTCCTTTGAACCCAAAAGTCTTATCAAAAGCTGCCAAACTATCAATCATCCTATTCAAAACCATCCCAAATACACAACTATCAAGATCATCAACACAAGCATAGCTAGCACTACTCCTCTAAATCTTCCACCGTCTACGTCAATATCCGCCCCGATACACTTCAATCGAAACCCACAACACCAATAGCGTCAATAGCATCACTACTACTATGCTCATTATCTCGACTCGTAACGCTATCCTCCGAGCTATTTTAGCTCCACTCACGGCTTCGGATGACATGTTGGTCAAAAGGTGACTTAATTCCACTAGCTCGGTCACGACTTGACTCTGGTGACTGACCCTCATTTGACATCCGTGCAAGTCCATTGTCACGGCCCTAAGGCGTTGCTCTTCAGTCCAAGTCATGCCAGGCGCTCGGCTAATCGGCACTCCCTCGATCACTCGTGAAGGTTCCGGTGCGTCTCGCTGATCAGACCTAAAAGACACTCGTCTAGGTATTGGCACGCTCTTCCTAGCGGTTTGCCTCGTACGTGGACCCCTAGGTGGCATCACTACCGGGATAGGTTGTGGAGGAGCCACAACCGGAGGCATCCTCGGCTCATCATAAGGGTCTTGTTCCACGTCGGACGTACGCTCACTTGATGGCGTGTAGGAAGGTTCCGAGCTCGATGATGATGACGACATGGTATTGCTGAAGTAAGAGTGTGATGAGGATGTTGACATAGTGATACTGAAGTAAGAGTGTATAACATTACTACCGCGCAAGATAAAGACTAAGCGTACTATACTATTGCATACTATAGGCAATAACTACGCTCCTACTAGGCATACAACGTGAAGCATCAAGTGTGAAAACACACATATTCCTAGTATATCCATTTCCGGTCTAGCATTACTCTTTCTTTAATTAAACATAGGTGATCAGGCTTTGTTTAATTAAAGACAAATGATGCAATACCCGAATTAGTTATACTAGCAACATGTTTAGCAAATTAAATGTTCATTCCCGTTTTTGGTTATAGTTGCTGTTTTCCAAAGGAAAACCGGTATTCTCTATAACCTTTAGCTCTGATACCAAATCTGTCACACCCCGCTAAAGCGGAAACACGGAATGTGCAGCTCAAGTTTCATAGCAAAAGTTACAAGATCACAACAACCATCAAATACATTCGGAGGTTAAACCTTGTCTTTTACAATTGTTTTTACGGAAGGGAAATGAACATGAAATTTAAAGATTGTAAAGAAAAGCTTCATCACGTGTAGCCTTCCTAAGTTCCAACCTTAAAGACGTTCTCCTGAAAAGCATGTAAATGAGAGTGTCAACTAATGCACTAGTTGGTGAGATCACAGGTTTAATGAGTATAACATTGTTTGCCATCACAAAATAGTTTAAATCCACACATGGGATAAAATAATACGGTTATAAAAACCACTTGTTTGCCATTGCAAAATAGTTTAGATCCATACCAGGGATAAATAAAACGGTTATCAGAACCACTCGCTCGAGGTAATCATATGTAAAATGCTAAGTTATTGAGCCCGTTACCCGACCTATACTGACATAATTTTCCCCTACCACAACGGTGGAATCATTCCACATACGCGCATGTTCTATCACCAACAATACGCAATACAACAATAATTATGCACTCAAACAAGCGCTACTTGTGAGTGGGGGTGTCAACCCAAATAACGTTATTCATAATTACCAACGGCTCACACTCGTGAGTTAAACGGGTAACGTATACGTGAACGGGGACTTTATACATGATAGCAAAAGAAACTCAAACTTACAACATTTGCAACAACATAGATACCATAGAGCATAAATAAGCAAGCTTCGTATTTTCAAGAAAACGAAATAATCGGTGTGTAAAATAGTTGTAGTAACCACATGCTTTTCACCCCAAAATATGTAAAACATTGAAAAAGGGGCTGTGAATACTCACATGATACGTGACAGAATCCAAGAATCTCTCACAAATACTCCGAGATGATCCTACTTCAAACCTATGAACGTAAGGTCACTAGTGAGTTCTCAATCTCGAAGGTTCGGTACTAATTATCCAAATCATCATAAAATGCCTTGCGTGTTTTATTATTAAAACGTAATAAGCGTATGCATTGTTCTTATTATATTAACGATTCCACAATTTCGTCCCAATAGGTAACGAAAAGGGTTTTAAAGAACATAAATATATATGGTACATATATATATATAAACCGAAATTTTATCGTAACGACGATAAAATTAGGGGTCGTAAACGAAATGACAAATATTTAAATGTATAAATATATAGACATAATATATATTTATACTCCACTATTTCATCATAAAATGATGAAATGGGATCAAGAATAAAATGCATAAATATATATATAAATATATTATATATATAAACATTCCACAATTTCATCATAAAAGATGAAGAGGGATAAAGAATAAATAAAATTCATAAATAAAAGACATAAATAAATTGCATAAATAAAAGATATACTTATATACTCCACTATTTGGTCATGAAATGATGAAATGGGGTTAGAAATAGTCCTTATAATAAATAATAAATTGTCCTTTACTGTCCAGAATTTGATGTCACTTTGTGTCCAACTTTGGGTAACTTCCAGGTATTATTTGATCATGAAATTTTATGTCCAGTTGGTTCAATGAGTTAGGAAACTTTTGACATCAGTTTCATAATTTTTGAAAGAGTATAAGTACATGAAATAATACACGACGTAAAATCCGACAGAATACTTTGCTGTTTGCATCCGGATTTTGTGAGGACTGTTTGATAAATGAAATCTTTGAGTTTTTAAATGAAACCACTTGGGTTTGAATCCTAACACACTAAAATTAATTCCAGAAAAAGAATCACTCCATTTGGAGTTACAATGAGTGAGATATGACTCTTTGTAGTGAGGTGTAATTTCTGGCAGCAAGCTGTCCAATCAACACCTTGTGCATGTGCACCCAACTAGACTTTTAAACCAAAATTCTTATTCCTTTGCATGCAAAAATCCCATTTGACTCTCATCCATACAAATATTTTCAGTTCCAAACATATTTATGATCCATTTAAAATGCATGCAAAACAACCATCAACTCAAGCTTTGAATACTTTTTGTAAAAGACCCAATATTGAAGATTGTTGATGTTCTTGCCAAGAACATCAACATGCAACTAAAAATTCAGTATTTTGAGCTCATGCATGTGGGTTTAAATGTGTTTTTAGGGGTTTTCAAAGATACATTCATAAGACTCTTGAACAAAAATGATGGATCTTTCAAGATTACTACATGCATGTGTTTAAAATGTTCATCTTTGATCTTAACTTTGGTTTTATTTTGGATTCGCCATCTTTTACTAACAAAAGATGTTATGATGGTAAATCTACAAACATTAAGACCCATAAAGATGATTTTAAAAGATGTGAAGAAAGTGTAACAAAAAGATGAAGATCATACTTTTAAAAATGCAAGAATATGAAAAAGACTTAAAAGAATGTGTGTGGATTTTACCCAACACACTTATGTTTACCTTAGATTGCCTTGGACTCTTGTAGTATAAGAGTTTAGGGGCTGGAGTTGTGATGAAGGTTTGAAGGTTTGAAGATGAAGATATGAAGATTTGAAGGTGGAGAGAGAGAGGGATGATACTTGAGAGAAAATGCAAGTAAAAGAAATGATTCAAAAATGAAATGTAAGGTTTATTTTATAGAAATAGGGAGAGAGGGGGGGCGGATTTCACATGGGGGGGGGGGGTTTATTAATAAAAAAAATATAAATACTAAAGATAAATGTTGTATTATTGGTTAGATATAAAAATACTTGTATTCTCCTAAACTTAAAATACCAAGTAATTACAAAACAAAATACTTTCATATATAATATGATTGAAATATATAAATTATCAATTACATAAATACTTGTAGTATATAAATATTTTAAGTTGGCATTTTATGAGATTTATGGATAATTTCCTAATTCAAGGATTTCTTAGGCAAAATTTCTCAATTTTTCCTATTGTACCGGGTTTACTGCTACAATTGCACTGTGTAAACTATGTCATAAAAAATAAGGTTTCCAAAACAGTTCTAACCTGAGATGTGAATTTGACAGTTGTCACACGGAACACCTGTCACAAAATAGAAAATACCATATTTTGATTTCAAAAGTCCTTGGAAAAAGGCGCTTATCGACTCCAAGTTATGGTAACTGTGACTTCCCACTTGGGTGGAATATGGTATAACAACTTTATATATATATATACTCTAAGTATATTCTCTTCGTTCAATTATTATGATCTAACATATAAATGTTGATTTAAGCATCAAAGGATCATTGGTCAAACCAACGACCACCCCCGATTTTACATTGCAGGATCGCAAGATCATATAAACGCAGGTCTTACGATTTATATCGTGAGAAACATAAGTCTCTAGGACTTACGTCGCAAGTCTTACGATTTATATCGTGAGAAATAAAAGTCTCTACGACTTAAATACAGGTCTTGCGATTTACGTCATGAGAAATTAAAGTCTCTGCGATTTAAAACATAAGCCTTACGATTTATATCGTGAGAAACAAAGTCTCCACGACTTAAAACGCAGGTTACGATTTATAGTCGTCGATAAGAGACGACTCACATTTTTGAATCTTATGATCGCCAGTCATGGCAAACGCAGGTTGCAATTTATAGTCGTTGATAAAAGACGACTCACCTTTTTAATCTTATGATCGCCAGTCATGGCAAACACAGGTTAAAATTCTCGGTCGACTCGCATGTTGAAATCTCATGATCGCTAGTCATGACATATGTCATCAATAAAGACGACTTGTACATTGAATCTCACAATCACCAGTCATGGTAAGACGCATGTCAAAACGCAAAAGTCGCCAATAAGTGCGACTCGCATATTTTAATCTCAAGATTTCTAATAAAGGCAAGTCGCAAGATTAACCGTATAATCACAAGCAAGAGTCTTTCAAGAAGGGGACTACGTCCTCCGACGAGTGTTCCAATGCACTCAAGAGATTAATGCATGTAAACTTTCCACCAAGTGGGAAGGTCCTTATCGTATCTCAAAAGTCGTGGGTAAAGGTGCCTATCGGCTCCAAACCCTAGACGGTCGAGATATCCCACGCAGCTGGAATGCAACGCATCTGAAAAGGTATTTCTTCTAAATCCTTTTCCTTCTTTCATACAATTTTTTATTCATCACGACGATTACTGACTTAAGCATCGGAGGGTCATTGGCTAGCCAACGACCAACCTCTGACATTGGTTTATCGCAGGATCGCACAACATAAGTTACTAAGTCTATCATACGACTTTAGTAAAATCGCATGGTATAAACAATCAGTTTTATTAGACGACTCGATTGTATAACTACACGAACACGATCGTAAGGTCTAGCGACCCCACAAGCTAAGTTCTTTAACTTAGAAAAAATTAATGTTCTGAATGAATGCTTTGATCGCATACTCTTATGTTTGCTTATACGATTCAAAAAGTCTTATGACTTACGTTCTAATCGTTGTATTACAATGGATGCCCAAGTCGCACGACTTCTTGTTCATTTTTGTACTTAATGAATTTTAAAGTTGACATTACATCTGTCCATGACATGTATGAGTCGAAATAATACTCAGGTTCAATAGAAAGGTAAATTGTTTTACCGATTATCGCTAAAGCAAAACTTACACAACGTAACATAGGTCTCTAACGACCGTATCGGCTCGGAACGCCAGATCATAGGTCTCTAACGACCGTATCGGCTCGGAACGCCAGATCACAGGTCTTTAACGACCATATCGGCTCTAAACGCCAGATCAAAAGTCTATAATGACCGTATCGGCTTGGAACGCCAAAACGTAAGTCTTTAACGACTGTATCACAAGATTCTTAAGTTTTATCTTGGTTCGAACATCTTATGATCGCCGCCAAGCTTTATTTTTGCCCAATCGTCTTACGATTGACTCCTGATCCATACGTCTCATTTTGATTCATCATCGTCAGATCCTTGTGTTTTAAGATCTTCTTACGATCGTCGTTAGTTTTTCATCCTTCACATTAGTGGATGAATACTGTTAATGCCAAAAATCGCACAAAAGTACAACTTAAGGTCGATGTGGACATTTAACAACTAAAGAAACGTATCTCAAGCCAAATAACACAATTGCGAGGAAAAAGTAAAAGGGACAAGAGATTTGGTGACGCGGAAAACCCCAAAACGAGGGAAAAACCCGCGGTCGACTCCGTGAGAGTCGACAATGCTCTATGGTCGCCAAACAGGGGCGAAAGTCCTTGTGTTTCTGGTGTCGATCGTACAGAGATTACAATACAAATGAAGGAAAGACTTCGAAAATGTAAAGTAACAAGTGTTTTCTAATGTAAAACCGTGTGCGTCGTGTGTAAAAGTGAAGTGTCGTGTGCTGATGTCGTGCATCGAGAGCGATTCTTCTGTGAGTGATTTATGTGCTTCAAGTGTTCTTCAGAGTTCGAATGCTTATGTCTGATGTTCTATGTTGTATCTGTGTTCCGTCCTTTGAAATGATGATTCGCCTTGATATTTATAGTCTTCGGGCCCTTTAATTGGATCATTAAGGACTTTGGTAACTGCCGTAATGGTCGTCGTCTTTAATGCGGGATTAGATGTTCTTAACTGACTTCGTCGGTTATAGCTGTTGTCCATTAATGGTGTTGACTCATGCATTAAACATTGAACAAACATAATAGTCGTATAACGCGTTAGTCGGTCGAGGTCGCATGGTTTTATGCGACGGTCGTGTGAACTAGACGACGTTGAGGTCGAGTGTCGAAATACAAGACCATGTATATGACTGTAAACATCTTGTAAGACCTTATCTTAATATAAGAATAGTCTTATGACAATGTCGTAAGACCAGGTCGCAGGACAGGATGTCAGGACGATGCTTTAGCAGGATCAGAGCGATATAAGACTGACGACAGGAGACTGTCGACGTGCGACGTGTGACACATGATGTGCGACACGTGACGTGCGATCATTAGATGTAAGGTACTGTCTTGAATGACTATTGACGCAAGATGTCCTTTAATAATCAACTATCGTATGTCGGGGATAAGGCAATCATGGGTATTACCTTCATCGATCGGGGGTATGACTTTTGTAGGCATTAGGGTACTCGAAGTCAATGGGTCATGTCTAAGGAATTCCCCAGGTCGGTCGAGGGTGTGATTTTTTACCCAAACAGTTAGTTCCCCGAGATTTGAATTTCAAATCCATTTGAATTTCAGATGTCGTACCAAAGTTAAATGTGTTTCTACGTAGACGTGTCACTTTTGCTAAGGAAATCGACTTGGTTAGCTAAAATCGTGAGTCCAGTCGATGGTGTTTAAGTAAGTTGCGACGATCGAATGATGACCTTTAATGCGCAAGATACTTGTGGTGTTCATCTGACGGTCGTAAGACGACCTTAAAACGTAAGGAACCGACGTTGATCGTAAGATGATCTTTATCAAAATGAGACGCATGGGTCGGGAGTCAATCTTAAGACAATTGGTCCGAAATAAAGCTTGGCGGCTATCATAAGATGATCGAACCAAGATAAAATTTAAGGATCTTGTGATACAGTCGTTAAAGACTTATGTTCTGGCGTTCCGAGCCGATACGGTCATTATAGACTTTTGATCTGGCGTTTAGAGCCGATATGGTCGTTATAGACCTATGATCTGGCGTTCCGAGCCGATACTATCATTATAGACTTTTGATCTGGTGTTTAGAGCCGATATGGTCGTTAGGGACCTAAGATCTGGCGCTTACAGTCGATACGGTCGTTAGAGACCTAAGATCTGGCGCTTACAGCCGATACGGTCGTTAGAGACCTAGGATCTGGCGCTTACAGCCGATACGGTCGTTAGAGACCTAAGATATGGCGTTCACAGCCGATACGGTCGTTAGACACCAAAGTTACGTTGTGTAAGTTTTGCTTTCGCGAGAATCGGTAAAAATTTTACCTTTCTATTGGACCTGAGTATTATTTCGACTCACACGTGTCCTGGACAGATGTAATATCAACTGTAAAAAATCATTGAAAAATGAACAAGAAGTCGTGCGACTTAGGCATCCATTGTAATACAACGATTAGAACGTAAGTCATAAGACTTTCATATTTTTGAATCGTATAAGCAAACAAAAGCGCATGCGATCAAAGCATTCATTCAGAACATGAAATTTTCTAAGTTAGAGAACTTAGATTGTGGGGTCGCTAGACCTTACGATCGTGTGATTTGATCATACGATGAACTTGAATCATGTGTTCCTGTAGTTATACAATCGAGTCGTCTAATAAAACTGATTGTTTATATCGTGCGATTTTACTGAAGTCGTATGATAGACTTAGTAACTTATGTCGTGCGATCCTGCAATAACGCAATGTCAGAGGTTGGCCGTTGGCTAGCCAACAACCCTCCGATGCTTAAGTCAGTAATCATCGTGATGAGTAAAAAATTGTATGAAAGAAGGAAAAGGACTTGGAAGAAATACATTTTCAGATGCGTTGCATTCCAGCTGCGTGGGATATCTCGACCATCGAGGGTTTGGAGCCGATAGGTACCTTTACCCATGACTTCTGAGGTACGATAAGGACCTTCCCACTTGGTGAAAAGTTTACCTGCATTATGCTCTTGAGTGCTTTGGAACACTCGTGATTATACTGTTAATCTTGCGACTTGCTTTTATTGGCAATCCTGAGATTAAAAATGTGCGAGTCGCACTTATTGGAAACTTTTGTGTTTTGACACGCGTCTTACCGTGACTGGCGATTATGAGATTCAATGTACAAGTCGTCCTTATTGACGACATATGTAATGACTAGCGATGAGATTTTAATATGCGAGTCGCTTTTATTGGCGACCGAGAATTTTTACCTGTGTTTGTCGTGGCGGGCGATCACAAAAAAGTGGGTCGTCTATTATTGACTACTATAAATCGCAACCTGCGTTTGTCATCACTGGCGATCATGAGAAAAAAATGCGAGTCGTCCTTTATTGACGACTATAACTTGTAACCTGCGCTTTTTTAAGTCGTAGAGACTTTGGTTTCTCACGATGTAAATCGTAAGACCTGTGTTCATATGATCTTGCGAGTCTGTAATGTAAAATCGGGGGTGGTCGTTGGTTTTGACCAATGATCTTTTGATGCTTGAATCAACGATCATATATTAGATCAACATAATTAACGAGGAGAATATACTTAGAGTATATATATATATAGAGTTATTCTAAGTGGGACGTCACAGTTACCGTAACATGGAGTCGATAAGCTCCTTTTTTCCGAGGATTTTTTAAATCGAATGTGGTATTTTTTTCAGTTTGTGAAGGGTGTTCCGAGCCCCCGAGTCCTTTGGATGATGCGATACACGCGATACTTTGATGGGGAATTTTTTTATCGGGGTTTGAGTCTGGCCTCGAGCCGCATTCAATTCCGATTGAAGTTGAATCAAGGGATCTTGATAGTTTGCCACATACCTGAAAAAACTTTACAAGATCGTTAGAGCGATGTATGTGTTGGCTTGAGATTTTCTCTAGATGGGGTCCCACGGATGGCGCCAAACTGTTAATGCCAAAAATCGCACAAAAATACAACTTAAGGTCGATATGGACATTTAACAACTAAAGAAACGTATCTCAAGCCAAATAACACAATTGCGAGGAAAAAGTAAAAGGGACAAGAGATTTGGTGACGCGGAAAACCCCAAAACAAGGGAAAAAACCGCGGTCGACTCCGTGTGAGTCGACAGTGCACTATGGTCGCCAAACAGGGGTGAAAGTCCTTGTGTTTCTGGTGTCGATCGTACAGAGATTACAATACAAATGAAGGAAAAACTTCGTAAATGTAAAGTAACAAGTGTTTTCTAATGTAAAACAGTGTGCGTCATATGTAAAAGTAAAGTGTCGTGTGTTGATGTCGTGCGTCGAGAGCGATTCTTCTGTGAGCGATTTCTGTGCTTCAAGTGTTCTTCAGAGTTCGAATGCTTGTGTCTGATGTTCTATGTTCTATCTATGTTCCGTCCTTCGAAATGATGATTCGCCTTGATATTTATAGTCTTCGGGCACTTTAATTGGATCATTAAGGACTTTGGTAAATGCCGTAACGGTCGTCGTCTTTAATGCGGGATTAGATGTTCTTAACTGACTTTGTCGGTTATAGCCGTTGTCCTTTAATGGTGTTGACTCCTGCATTAAACATTGAACAAACATAACAGTCGTATAGCGCGTTAGTCGGTCGAGGTCGCATGGTTTTATGCGACGGTCGTGTGAACTAGGCGGCGTCGAGGTCGAGTGTGGAAATACAATACCATGTCTATGACTGTAAACATCTTGTAAGAGCTTATCTTAATATAAGAATAGACTTATGACAATGTCGTTAAACTAGGGTGAAAATGTCGCAAGACCAGGTCGCAGGACAGGATGTCAGGACGATGCTTTAGCAGGTTCAGAGAGATATAAGACTGACGACAGGAGACTGTCGATGTGCGACGTGCGACACATGATGTGCGACACGTACGTGCGATCATTAGATGTAAGATACTGTCTTGAATGACTATTGACGCAAGATGTCTTTTAATAATAAACTATCGTTTGTCGGGGATAAGGCAATAATGGGTATTACCTTCATCGAACGGGGGTATGACTTTTGTAGACATTAGGGTAATCGAAGTCCATGGGTCATGTCGAAGGAATTCCCCAGGTCGGTCGAGGGTGTGATTTTTTACTCAAACAAATACCACAAGTAACTTGCGCATTAAAGGTCATCTTTCGATCGTCGCAACTTGGAAAACATTTTTTAACAGATGTGTCACTTGTACACTGTCGACCGGTCTCACAATTCTAGCTGACCAAGTCCAATTTTCTTCTAAATGATCCAATTAGCAAAAGTGACACGTCTCCATAGTAACACATTGGTACGAGATCTAAAATTCAAATGGCTTTGAAATTCAAATCTCGGGGGGGCTAACTGTTTAGGTAAAAAATCACACCCTCGACCGACTTGGGAAATTCCCTCGACATGACCCATGGACATTGATTACCCTAATGACCAAGGATAATACCCATTTTTATCATGTCCCCGACATACGTTAATAACCACGATAGTTGGTTATTGAAAGACATCTTGTGTCAATAGTTATTCAAGATAGTGTCTTTACATCTTATGATCGCACGTCACGTGTCGCATGTTATACGTCGTATGACATACATCGTTAGCGACATGTCGCTAGTCTTATGTCACTAGTCACACGTCTTATGTCGCTAGATACGTGTCGCCAGTTACAACTCGTCGGTCTTACGTCGACAGTCTCCTGTCGTCGGTCTTATATCGCTCTGGTCCTGCGAAAGCATCGTCCTGACATCTTGGTCTTACGACCTAGTGGTCTTACGACCCGGTCTCGCGAAATTTCCATAAGACCATTCTTATATTAAGATAAGGTCTTAAAATACGTTTACAGTCATATACATCGTATTGTATTTCGGCGATGGTCGTATGCTCCATAAGACCGACGTCCAAAACTCAAGACGGTCTTATGATTACACTAACCATTAATGGTCAACGGCCGTTTCTTTTGTTCATTAATGCAGGTCTACAAGTCATTATGGTACAACGGTCAGTAACGGACGAGCTCTTGATGATATTAAAGACTCGACAGCGGTTACAAAACCAAATCATCAAAGCGCATTTAATGCCCGACAACGGTTACAAAACCAACCATTAAAGCACATTTATTGCCGGCAGAAGCTATATAAAGGCCAGCTCCACAACTGGAAAGATCATCTATTATCTGTTTACAAGCTATTACACACCGCAAACACCGTAATTCACAAAGTATTCAAACACACATCGTGGACGCAAGTTTCGCACGACGGCAGTTCGAACCATACGACGACAATTTATTTCACATGTTTTACACACGACACACGACTTTTACACACGTCTGAGTACATTTTATCTCTTATTGTAACTTATTGTACACACATCACTTGTTACAAAAGGATTATCGCCCCTGATTGGCGACCATAGTGCACTGTCGACCGCGGTTTTTCCCTCGTTTTGGGATTTTCCGCGTCACCAAAATCTCTTGTTTCGTCTACAATTTCTTCGTTATTTTTCTTGTTTATTTCTATGGTTCAATCTTTAGTTGATAAGGTCCGAAACCAAACCTTAAATCGTATTTTTATACAATTTTCAACACAAGACAGTTTAGTGTCATTTTTGCACTTTAGTGCGATTGTTGGCATTAACACCGGGTAACATAAAGGTTACCGGGTGATTGGGCAAAATTTCACTAGTCTCGACCACGACCAAGGTAAGTAAAACACTCGCTTCTGTTACTTCTAGTAAGGAAAAATCATAGCACTTTATCCCCCGACTAAAGTTAAGATCAAAAGTTATTTACCTCACGACACTCGACCACGATGTCGTACGTTTCACACGATCGTCGTATAGAACCATGTGACCTCGACTAGCTAACGCGTGATACAACTGTTACGTTTGTTTAGTGTTTATTGAAGGAGTCAACGTCATTGATGGTCAACGACTATAACTGATGAAAGCCATTAACAGCACTAAAGACGACGTTCGTTACGACAGCTATCGATGTATTTAATTAGCCAATTAAAGCGCCCAAAGACTATAAATTCCAAGCTCAATCCTCAGTTCAAGAGACATCGAACAACAGATACAAACACTCGAACTTGAAAGAACAGTTGAAACACAGAAATCGCTCTCAGAAGAATCTCTCTCGATGCACGACATCAGCGCACGACACACAGTTTAAACACACGATGCACATTGTTTTACATTCAAAACACTTGTTACTTTACATTTCAAAATCTTTCTTTCATTTGTATTGTAATCTCTGTACGATCGACACCAGAAACACAAGGACATCGCCCCTGTTTGGCGACCATAGTGCAGCGACGACTTCCACAGTCGTCCACGGGTTTTTTTCCTCGTTGAGGTTTTTCCCGCGTCACCAAATTCTCTGTCTTGTTTACATTTTCGTCTTTGTCGCACGCTTTGTCAAAAGATTCTTTTCTTTAGTTGTTAAAGTCCACATCGACCTTAAGTTGTACTTTGGTGCAATTTTTGGCATTAACAGTTTGGCGCCCACCGTAGGGCCCCATCTAGAGAAAATCTTTGACAAACGTGCGTCCTACTAACGGTTTCTTGTAGTCTTCTCTATTCCCTATTTCAGGAAAATGGCAGCCCCTGGAAATCAAGAGCATGTCATTGCCCAGATGTATCAGGAATTGGAGGTCAAGCAGAATCAAATCAATGCCATGGCCGAGCAGAGTCGCAGAGCAGCTGAGGAGATCGCACGATTGAGAAATCCTTTTGGACCTCAGCATGGTCCTAGGCCGTTCATTCAGAATCCAGGCCAAAGATCGTTCGGTCAAAATGGTCCTAGACCATTTGCGAATAATTCAGGTCCAGGATCGGGTCCGTTCGCACAGAATCAGCATCCAGGTCCGTTCGCTCAAAATCAGCACTCAGGTCCGTTCATACAGAACTAACAAGCGGGGTCGTTCAACCCAAATCCCCAGTTCGGGACAGTTCCTCCTCAGCATATAAGGCCACCACCCATGCAGAATGGGTCACAACCATTTCGGAATGGGTCGCAGCCATTTCAGAATGGATCGCCGCCATATTTTGTCCCTTTCAACGGGGTCGCCAATGGCTCGTCGCATGGCAATGGCACCAGTTCAGGAGTTAAACCGCAAACAGGTGTGCATCCTGACCCTTATTAATGCCAAAAATCGCACCAAAGTACAACTTAAGGTCGATGTGGACTTTAACAACTAAAGAAAGGAATCATTCGATAAAAGCGTGCGACAAAGACGAAAATATAAATGAGACAGAGATTTTGGTGACGCGGGAAAAACCTCAACGAGGAAAAAACCCGCGGACGACTGTGGAAGTCGTCGCTGCACTATGGTCGCCAAACAAATGAAGGAAAGATGTCCTTGTGTTTCTGGTGTCGATCGTACAGAGATTACAATACAAATGAAGGAAAGACTTCGAAAATATAAAGTAACAAGTGTTTTCTAATGTAAAACAGTGTGCGTCGTGTGTAAAAGTGAAGTGTCGTGTGCTGATGTCGTGCGTCGAGAGCGATTCTTCTGTGAGCGATTTCTGTGCTTCAAATGTTCTTCAGAGTTCGAGTGCTTGTGTCTGATGTTCTATGTTGCATCTGTGTTCCGTCCTTTGAAATGATGATTCTCCTTGATATTTATTGTTTTCAGGCACTTTAATTGGATCATTAAGGACTTTGGTAACTGCCGTAACGATCGTCGTCTTTAATACGGGATTAGATGTTCTTAACTAACTTCGTCGGTTATAGCCGTTGTCCATTAATGGTGTTGACTCCTGCGTTAAACATTGAACAAACATAACAGTCGTATAGCGCGTTAGTCGGTCGAGGTCGCATGGTTTTATGCGACGGTCGTGTGAACTAGGCGACGTCGAGGTCGATTGTCGTGAGGTAAAAGACTTTCGATTTTATCTTTGATCATGAGAGAAAGTACTATGATTTTACCTTCGTTATAAGAAAAAGGAATAGGTGTTTTCCTTACCTTGGTCGTGGTCGAGACTGGTGAAATTTTGCCCAAACAGTTTGCCCCCAAAAATTGAAAGTAGGATGGCAAATTTGAATTTTAAATTTTGCTTGTCGGGTGCTCGAAATCGTGACACGTGTCGAGAGTTATTTTGAAATTGGATTAGTCCAATTCTAACTGAACGAGGAGTCGAAAAGGAAACGGGATCGTGATGTCATACTGACGCACGATGTTGCTTACTAGCTGTCGCTGCCAGGTGTCGTCGATCTAAGGGACGAGGGAACACGTGCTGGTCATCAAGAGACTCGTCCTGACATGGTCTTTTGCATAAATAGAAAACTTCGGTAGATATTTCATTTTTTTTGGAAAGTTTTTTCGAGAGAAGTTTCGTGATTCACTTGCCGTCCTTTTTCGAATCCCTTCCAAATTTAGGAGAGATTATAGCGATTCGAGGCTTAGAGTGTCTATATAAGGCATAGTTTTCAATCTTTCTCAAGTCTCCAATGGTCGATGACCCATTGAGAGTTATTCTGTATGAGTTGGTGAAGGTATTGATTGCGATAGACGTGACATTCGTGGATCCTGCGCAACTGGTGACGATGTCCTCTGTAGCCACGTCAACACCTTCATCAGCCGACGAGGGCAAGGGTGAAAAGACGGGAGAGGGTGAAGAGGACGTTATAACGATCAGCTCTATGCTGCCGTCGGTCTTCCTGATTGACTGTGTCCTTGTCGGGACGGAGTCACTTCCGCATCCGGGGAAATATCAGCTCCTATCTTTCGAGGAGCATTTTCGAGGGGTCTCTGTCGTAAAAACGAGACTGCATATGGCCATACAGGCGTTCGTTGTAAGTTTTTCTTTCAAAACTCATGTTTTCGATGTTTTTCTTAGTTTGACATATTCGTTTTTACAAATGTTTCTGTTAAGTCTAAAATATGTCTTCAAGATTTAATGATAAAGTCAAAGTCAAAGTCAATGTATTATGTGTTTGTGAAGTCAAACTTAGCTTAATGTCTTGTATAGATCTTAGGTATAAATAGCTTTGTTTAGACTAATCAACTAACTAAGAGAGCATAACTCATATCTTGTAAAATACAAAGAGCTAATAATACAAGATCTACTTTCTCTCTCTACTTTCTATCTCTAGATATTGTGTGAATTCTTGGTTGATTGATCATATGGGGACACACAATTGGTATTAGAGCAAGTTATTGAAGATCTGGTGAAGAAGTTGCACGAATTGAGATCATATTTGTTAGGTTTTTGAGGAAAATCGATCGATTTTCTTGTTTTTTCAAGAAAATCTCTTTTTCCCAAATTCTTGCAATCTTGAGATTTATTCTACTGGAATTAGAGTTCGTTTGATTCGTTTTTGATAGAGGAACAATTCTTATTCAAGGATCAAGGGCTAATTTCAAAGTTTTGAGGATCAATTTGAAGAAATTTGAGGTTTCTGTTTGGTTCGTTCGTATCAGTCTGATCAACCATCCAGATTTCGATTCAGTGTTTTCAGCGAAATTGGTTCACATCATCGTGTTATAAACTAATTTTCTAACATTTCTGCAAATTTTGGAAGCTTATTTCAAAGATTTGAGATTCAATTTGAAGATTTTGGAATTTTTGTTCATATCGATCGTATCGGTCTGGTTCATCATTCAGATGTCAAATCAGTGGTTTTCAACGAAATTGTTTTACATGATCTTGTTAGAAACTGATTTTCTAACAACCCTGTAAATTTTGGTAGCTTAATTGGGAGGATTGATGGAGATTTGAAGAATTTTTTGGGTACGTTCTTCTTTTGCTCCAGATCTAAAATTTGCGCCAATTCATATCTGGTATGCGCCATACTCAGCTGGAGTAAAATTGATATTTGCGCCACCTCCTTGTGATACTTTGCGCCACCTACCTAACTCACTTTGCGCCACCCACTATATCAAATTTGCGCCACCTTCTTGCTGGATTAAAGTACCTGATTTAATTTTGAGTTGTATGTGTGTATGGTTGAGCAATGTGTGTGTGTGTGTTTACAATGTTTATGTGATTAATATGTGAGCTGTGTGTATGTATGTTTGAGTTGTGAATGTGTATGTTTCATCTTTGTTTTGCGCCATCAACAGCTAGCGTAATTCCAGCTTTGCGTCATACATAGATGGAGTAAACTACTGATATGCGCCATGCACTACTGACGCAAACTTCTCTTTTGCGCCACCAACAGCTCAAGAAATCCTATTGATTTTGCACCATGAACAACAGCTAACTCAAAGAACTCACAACCTTCTTGAATAAAGTTCAACGGAGTTTTCACCGGAAAAAGTGGGTCTTCGAAAATCGTCGTGTGATCGAGATTTGTTCATTGCATTAGATTGGTATTCTAATAACAATCTCAACGCAACAAAAATCAACGATTTTCGTCGAGAAACGAAGAAGATATCAACGTTTAAAGTTTTCGCTCGGTTTTAATCGAAAACATTCGGTTGCTTCGTTTGAGAGTTTGAAAGCGTGTTTTGAGTTCTAATCAGTTAAGGGAGCTTAAGGGATCATAAACGAACAGTTTTTGTCATAAAGTTTGATTCCATGTCGACTTTTGCAGTTTGGGTTTCAATGAAGATGATGATGAATAGTAAACTAACGGGGTTTCTTTAGTTTCGTTAGCTTTGTGACATTTTTGGTCCTTTTTCCGTTAGAGTCGTTAGTTTTGTTACAATTTTAGTCCTTGTAGTTTATAGTTTAGAATTTTACATTTTTAGTCCCTGTAATTTTACCTGCTTTTACTCATAACTAATAAATTTTTCTTGTATTTTGCAGGTTTGACGATTAAAGTCCAACATATCCGCGTAAACTTTTCAGAATTAATTTTTTAGAAGACAAATTTCTAATTTGTTTTTCAGATTTTATTTTTGAAATTTTTTCTGACTTTAATTGTTCGATTTTTCAGTAGATAATTTTCATTATAAAGATCTTTTATAGTCAAGCAAACATGAACCTTCCACCGGTGCTGGTCAAAGATTCTGATTTTGAACGATGGAGAGTTGCGTTCATCGAGTTTATTGCAAGTAGAGAAAATGGAAAGAATATAATGCGATCTCTTACTGAGAGTCCATTTGTCAAACCTTATATAGAGATTCCAGCAACAGCTACTGTTCCGGCTTCAAGGACTCTCAAAAATGTTGATGATTATACGCCTGAAGAGAATTTGAGACTTCAAGGGGATAGAGAAGTAAAGGCCTTTCTTATACAAGCTCTCCCGAATCACATCTACAACCGAATTGATTGTTTCAAGAATAATCCGACGATGATGTGGTCACAACTTGAAAAGATAATGCTAGGATCGGCGGTTGCTACTCAGCTAAGACAGACAAGATTTATGAACAATTTTGAAGTTGCATTTACAAAGAGAAAGGAAGAAGAAAAGAAAGTAGAGAAAAAGGACACGGAACAGAACATGTCAGAAGCTGAAAATAAAGATCTTAAGGAAAAGGTCATTGAGCTTACAAAGAAGTTGTCTGACATGGAAAAGCTGCTTAAAGTAGAAAGAGAGGATTTCAGAAAAGAAAGAGCTAATCGGTTAAATGACAAAAATTGCTATGAAAAGCAAATTCTTTCTCTTTCTCAGAAAGTTTCTAAACTTGAAAAGACTTCAATTTATGAGAAGAAAGAAAATGAAGAAAAGAAAGCTCTTGAACTCCAATGCATAAAACTTTCAAAGCAAATTTCAGACTTTGAGAAGGTTTTATTTCTTGAAAAAGAGAAATTGGAGAAGGAATGGCTTGAATTTGAAAATAAAAGGAAAGTATTTGAAGCGAACGATGAGAAATTGTCAAAGCCAATTTCTGAGCTTCAAAAAGAATTAGATGAAGAAAGACAAGAGCTGGAAAAGAGAAAGAAAGCTGACTTTCAGGCCAGGAGCGTCAAAGATGAATTTTCTGTAGAAAGGAAGATATTTCAGCAAGAAATACGAAAGCTAACAAAGAATTTGGCATGTTATCAACTGATATTATGATAGAGAAGAGGGTTAAGGCTGACATTCAGAAAAAGCTTGATTTGGTGACCAAGGAACGGAATGACTTATCTTACAAAGTCAAGTCACTTAACAAATCCAAAAACTATTCAGAATGTCCGATTCGTCCTTCTAATCTATTTTATGATCATTCAGTGGATAATTCTTCCAAATTTCAATCTGTTGATCTTCCTACATATAAGAAAGTCAACATGCAATGGAGAGTTAAAGGTACGTTTCCTGAAAAAGATGTACCAAAATCATCTGTTCCCAACAAGAACACTAACCTGAAAGGTAAATCTTTTGCTAAACCTGGTTCATTATATTCCGCAAATCATTTAATCAGGTTAGCACAAAAGAATTTTTGTTGTTCTTATTGTGGAACTAATGATTTTATTAAAAATAATGATGCTCAATATTGGTACGGTACTTATCATTTTCCTTCTTATAGAGCTCCGCTTAACAAACCAGGACCCAAGACACGTTGGGTACCAAAATCTACTTAATCTGTTTTTGCAGATTTAGAAGCAAAGCGTTGAACTCTCGGAAGAAGATTACTTGTGCCATTAAGGGGGAGTAAAGAGAATTGGTTTCTAAACACATCAGTTTAGAACCCGGATTTCACAGTTAATGGTTTCTGGACAAATCAGTTCAGGACCCGTGCTTCAACGACTATGGCTTCTGAACAATTCAGTTCAGGACCCGTACTTCAAAGACTAAGACTTCTAAACAAATCAGTTTAGAACTCATACTTACCAGGTGATATCCTTAACTGTCACACCTTTCAATTCAAGGAACAAGTGGTGAAATGTAACATTGCATTATGTTTCATTTCTACTGCTTTGAAAATTTGAATCTTAACAAATTTAATTTAATGAGATGAAATTTTTCAATTTTCATTCAATGAATTAAATGTGGGCTAAAAGATGATTTTACAAGTATTGTTGTATTATCTGTGTTATATTTGTTTCAACTTTCACCTCTGAAATAAATCGAAAGGTCAGCAAAACATGAATGAAATTATGTTGAATGCTCAAAATTATGTAATTGTGGACTTATTTAGAATATAATGCTAAAAAAGCCTAAATGTTAGAATGATGGATGGAAACGAAAATATGGGTGAAACACTATGTTTTTAAAACCAAGTGATTGAGATGCATCAAATATATACAAATAAAATCATTTAGTCTGAAAGTTTGTACCTGTGGCCTTTCTGGTTTGGGAGAGTAAGTCCTAAGGGGTGCTCGACACCTTTCTGGTTTGGGAGAGTAAGTTTGTACCTGTGGCCTTGCTTGGTTTTGTCTTCTCTGTAGACATCAACTTCAACAACAGGAACGTCTGAGTACAGTCTTCCTCTGATGTTTACTTTGATGATTTTGGATGGTCTAGATCGATAGTTCAGCATTTCTTTAGACCATTCCAAAGTCGTATCAGAGACTTTAGTCTTTTCTCTAACGATCTTTTGAGCATCATCCCATAGCTGACGTTGAACATCAATGGGAGCTCTTTTCATCTTGGGTCTTTTACAGATCGTTGAGTAAGCTAGATGGCGTATTCTCTGTCTTTTTCTTCAGCTTCCTTTCTTTCAGCGATTAGGCGTTCGGCTCTGAGGTGTTCCTTGTATTCCTTTTGGGAAATTCTGAACTGACATCATTTCATCTCTCTTTTCTTGTTCCTCTTCACTTAGCTTTTGAGGAGCCAAGGAAGGTCTGTTTTTGTGAGAGAGCATCTGTTCTTCAGGTTCATCAGTCTCAGAGATCAAATATAAGACCGGGATTATTTCTTCAGCGTTGGGAGCTGGGATTATTGATGAAGTCGCAGCTGTAGGAACTTCAGCGATATCCTCAAACAGGGGAGAGGACTAGCTGAAACACAGCGATCTTACAAGTAAGAACATGGGTAGAACAAAGATAGAGAAAGAGTGGGATAAAGTGTATGGAGGATTGGAGTGTGTAGAACTGATAAAGTGTATAGAGGAGGGATGTGGAGTAAGGAAGAGGTTAATCTACCTGACAAACCGGCTTTTTAAGTAAGATCATCAGATTTTCATCTTCAGCGACACTTTTTCCTTTGCCCTTGTCAGCTTCAGATGCTGATGGCTTTGTCTTTGTCCGCTCCCCTGTAGGTTCATTTATCAGAATCCCTTTAAGAGCTTTAGTTCTCTGAGCAGGCTTGAAGATAAAATAGTCATCATTGTCATCATCTTCATCATCATCATTCTTTGGAGAAGAGGATGGTTCATCATCAGACAAGTCGATGGCTTCTTCATCTTCAGCTTCAGACTCAGTTTCTTCAGCTACTTCTTCGAGATGCTCCCCCTCAGATACAGAGGTAAGCTTCTCGGTTCCCTCAGGGTGTTCATCTCCCTGAGGTCCAGTGGCTGCTGCTTCTTCAATTGTCTTCTCACCTTCTTCAGTAAAGGTGAGGTCTTCAGTCTTCTCTCCCCTGATAGATTCATCATGGGAAAGGTCTTCAGCGCTCTTGGAAGGGTTTTCAGCGCTCTTCTCCCCCTCTTTTTCATGATGAATGGGGGAGGAATGTGATGATCCAGCAACTTGTGTTGTTTCCCTGTCTTCTTGGCCAGGGATCCCCATACATATCTCAATCGCTGATAATCTGTTTCCTATACCAGAACTACCAGGATTTATCTTCACTAGTTCAGCACGATCCGCCGCAGTAAAATAGTCAGGTGCAGGGGCAGGGGCAAGGGCGGTCGTGTTGGTCGGGATCTGCTGCAACAATGTATGAATAGAAGTGATGTCATTCTTCATCGTATTGACATCGGTCTTCACAGAACTCATGTCAGTTTTTACTGAACTGACATCAGCCTTTACAGCAGACATATCACCTTCGAGTGTGCCAACTGATGTCTTCAGCGTTGTGACCTCGCTGGACATGGTGTCAACTGATTTCTTGATGTCGAGGTAGTCTGTGTAGATATCAGAGAGAACTTTGGCGATGTCGGTGAGTGATTTATCAACCTTCTCCAAGTCAGCTTTGGAGGCATTCTTTTCGACCACAGTAGTCAGCTTTGTAAGATTCTCTCTAGCGTTTGTTATAGCTGAAGAGTTGTCGGAAAGAGTAGTAGTGAGACCTGTCAGCTTCGTCTCTATAGTCTTCATAGAGGCGTTGATGTCTCCCAAATTAGGACCTGTAACATATAAGAACTTGTGAACAGAGGAAAGCTTAGAAGTTTGGGGTTCAATTACAGTGTTTAGGGTTTGTTGTATAGCTGCAGGAGGATTGATGAATTCATCAAAATCTCGGTGTCCTGAGAAAAGTTCCATATCGTCAGCGAGAGAACGTGGACGTATGGTCATCTCTGCAGGTCCTATGCCCATCACTCCTTGGAGAGTATTATCTCTAGCTTCTGGAGGAATGACAGGTGCTTCAGTGATAACTGGAGTAGAGTCCAAATGAGTAGAGGGAGAAGCGAAGGATAAGAATGGAGGTTGGGTGCGGAGTTCAGCGTTGGATTCGCTGAGAATTGCTTCGTCAGTCTTTTGAGAGACTGAAGGAGGTTGGGTAGATTCCAAGTTTGTAACCTCAACGTTTAGAGACGCTGAAGTTGGGATAGAATGGGTGGCTTGTTCAGCTGTGGCAGAGCGTACCACTGAACTTTCCATCAGCCCAACAAGAGGAGCTGAGGAGTCTTTAGCAATAGATTGCTGGGGTTGCTCCTTGGTTTTCTTAGTTATTTTGGAACCAAGTTGGGTTTCAGAGTGTTTCCTTTTTAGAGAAGGAATGGAGGTTGCAGCTGGGGTATCAACGGTGGGTTTGTCCGCTGAAGGAGCTGCAGAAGTAGAAGAAGTAGGGTTTAGAAGAGTTAAAAGAGTAGAAAGACGTACCTCGTTTTCCACCGGTTTGAAGTCGTGTACCTTAGGGCCAACCTGAGAGAGTTTCAGGTCACCCTCTGTTGGGTAGCTGTCCTTCAGGCCTTTTTTGGAATACGGCGCTAATGAACCAAGGATATGGAACCCATGCAGATATGTCAGCAACGGAGTCCACTCTGAGTACCAGGTCATCATAGATAATCGATGCCCAGTCTATATGTAGACCATTCAGCAATGCATATCCCATTGCTTGCTGAGGCTGAGCGGCTTGGTCAGAGGAGCCGGACTTGGCAGTCATGCGGCTGATTAAATGAGCGAAGATGAAATTCATCTCACTGGGCATTTTATATTTCTTGATAAGGGTCAGCTTCTTCTCGGGCTTCTTGTCCCTCCCAGTTTCCCATACATAGCCCATTGCATCGAAGAATGCAATGATGGCTTCCCTGTCTGAGTTTTTCTTGTGGTCAGGGAGGGGAACGAAGGGTTTTTCTTTGGTTGCGATGGGAAGGCTGAGGGCTTTGCGAATAATGGCAGATGTAATCTTTATTGTGCCATAGTCAGTGTCGCAGAGGATGCAGTCAATTGTTTTTTAGGGGTCTTTGGCTGAAGGTAGCTGAGAGTGTCTGGAAAGAATATACCATAAGGATCACTTACAACTGTGCCAGGAATGAAAGTTTCTCCAGGTGGTAGGGAGGTGTCAAGCGCTGAGAGATCAGCATCAGGGCCAAGAACTTCAGCACGAGAGAAACCAATACCTGTTTCATTCCGTATAGGAGGACCTGAGTCTGAGACTTTCTTTTCCTTAGCAGAGACTTTTCTTTGTTGAGGAGGAAGAAGAGTAGAGGGAGGAATATCCACAGCAGAAGAAACCAGGTCGATCTGTTTGTTTAAGATCTTCTCGACATGGCTTTTGAACTTTGAGCGTGATCCCTGAATGGCTAATTTCGTTTCTAACCATTCAGAGAGAACAAACTTTTCTAAGGTAGCAGCATAGAAGGTTTGCTTGGTTTTGTCTTCTCTGTAGACATCAACTTCAACAACAGGAACGTCTGAGTACAGTCTTCCTCTGATGTTTACTTTGATGATTTTGGATGGTCTAGATCGATAGTTCAGCATTTCTTTAGACCATTCCAAAGTCGTATCAGAGACTTTAGTCTTTTCTCTAACGATCTTTTGAGCATCATCCCATAGTTGACGTTGAACATCAATGGGAGCTCTTTTCATCTTGGGGTCTTTTACAGATCGTTGAGTAAGCTGGATGGCGTATTCTCTGTCTTTTTATTCAGCTTCCTTTCTTTCAGCGATTAGGCGTTCAGCTCTGAGGTGTTCCTTGTATTCCTTTTGGGAAATTGTGAACTTTGGAGGAACCAAAGGAAGTTGATCACACTTCAGAATGATTCGCTGATCTTCGAGTCTCTTGATCATTTCATCTCTCTTTTCTTGTTCCTCTTCACTTAGCTTTTGAGGAGCCAAGGAAGGTCTGTTTTTGTGAGAGAGCATCTGTTCTTCAGGTTCATCAGTCTCAGAGATCAAATCTAAGACCGGGATTATTTCTTCAGCGTTGGGAGCTGGGATTATTGATGAAGTCGCAGTTGTAGGAACTTCAGCGATATCCTCAAACAGGGGAGAGGACTAGCTGAAACACAGCGATCTTACAAGTAAGAACATGGGTAGAACAGAGATAGAGAAAGAGTGGGATAAAGTGTATGGAGGATTGGAGTGTGTAGAACTGATAAAGTGTATAGAGGAGGGATGTGGAGTAAGGAAGAGGTTAATCTACCTGAGAAACCGGATTTTTAAGTAAGATCATCAGATTTTCATCTTCAGCGACACTTTTTCCTTTGCCCTTGTCAGCTTCAGATGCTGATGGCTTTGTCTTTGTCCGCTCCCCTGTAGGTTCATTTATCAGAATCCCTTTAAGAGCTTTAGTTCTCTGAGCAGGCTTGACGATAAAAGAGTCATCATTGTCATCATCTTCATCATCATCATTCTTTGGAGAAGAGGATGGTTCATCATCAGACAAGTCGATGGCTTCTTTATCTTCAGCTTCAGACTCAGTTTCTTCTTCGAGTTGCTCCCCCTCAGATACAGAGGTAAGCTTCTCGGTTCCCTCAGGGTGTTCATCTCCCTGAGGTCCAGTGGCTGCGGCTTCTTCAATTGTCTTCTCACCTTCTTCAGTAAAGGTGAGGTCTTCAGTCTTCTCTCCCCTGATAGATTCATCATGGGAAAGGTCTTCAGCGCTCTTGGAAGGGTTTTCAGCGCTCTTCTCCCCCTCTTTTTCATGATGAGTGGGGGAGGAATGTGTTGATCCAGCAGCTTGTGTTGTTTCCCTGTCTTCTTGGCCAGGGATCCCCACACATATCTCAATCGCTGATAATCTGTTTCCTAGACCAGAACTACCAGGATTTATCTTCACTAGTTCAGCACGATCCGCCGCAGTAAAATGCTCAGGTGCAGGTGCAGGGGCAGGGGCGGTCGTGTTGGTCAGGATCTGCTGCAACAATGTATGAATAGAAGTGATGCCATTCTTCATCGTATTGACATCGGTCTTCACAGAACTCATGTCAGTTTTTACTGAACTGACATCAGCCTTTACAGCAGACATATCACCTTCGAGTGTGCCAACTGATGTCTTCAACGTTGTGACCCCGCTGGACATGGTGTCAACTGATTTCTTGATGTCGAGGCAGTCTGTGTAGATATCAGAGAGAACTTTGGCGAAGTCGGTGAGTGATTTATCAACCTTCTCCAAGTCAGCTTTTGAGGCATTCTTTTCAACCACAGTAATCAACTTTGTAAGATTCTCTCTAGCGTTTGTTACAGCTGAAGAGTTGTCGGAAAGAGTAGTAGTGAGACCTGTCAGCTTCGTCTCTATAGTCTTCATAGAGGCGTTGATGTCTCCCAAATTAGGACCTGTAACATATAAGAACTTGTGAACAGAGGAAAGCTTAGAAGTTTGGGGTTCAATTACAGTGTTTAGGGTTTGTTGTATACCTGCAGGAGGATTGATGAATTCATCAAAATCTCGGTGTCCTGAGAAAAGTTCCATATCGTCAGCGAGAGAACGTGGACGTATGGTCATCTCTGCAGGTCCTATGCCCATCACTCCTTGGAGAGTATTATCTTTAGCTTCTAGAGGAATGACAGGTGCTTCAGTGATAACTGGAGTAGAGTCCAAATGAGTAGAGGGAGAAGCGAAGGATAAGAATGGAGGTTGGGTGCGGAGTTCAGCGTTGGATTTGTTGAGAATTGCTTCGTCAGTCTTTTGAGAGACTGAAGGAGGTTGGGTAGATTCCAAGTTTGTAACCTCAACGTTTAGAGACGCTAAAGTTGGGATAGAATGGGTGGCTTGTTCAGCTGTGGCAGAGCGTACCACTGAACTTTCCTTCAGCCCAACAAGAGGAGCTGAGGAGTCTTTAGCAATAGATTGTTGGGGTTGCTCCTTGGTTTTCTTAGTTATTTTGGAACCAAGTTGGGTTTCAGAGTGTTTCCTTTTTAGAGAAGGAATGGAGGTTGTAGCTGGGGTATCAACGGTGGGTTTGTCCGCTGAAGGAGCTGCAGAAGTAGAAGAAGTAGGGTTTAGAAGAGTTAAAAGAGTAGAAAGACGTACCTCGTTTTCCACCGGTTTGAAGTCGAGTACCTTAGGGCCAACCTGAGAGAGTTTCAGGTCACCCTCTGTTGGGTAGCTGTCCTTCAGGCCTTTTTGGAATACGGCGCTGATGAACCAAGGATATGGAACCCATGGAGATCTGTCAGCAACGGAGTCCACTCTGAGTACCAGGTCATCATAGATAATCGATGCCCAGTCTATATGTAGACCATTCAGCAATGCATATCCCATTGCTTGCTGAGGCTGAGCGGCTTGGTCAGAGGAGCCGGACATGGCAGTCATGCAGCTTATTAAATGAGCGAAGATGAAATTCATCTCGCTGGGCATTTTAGATTTCTTGATAAGGGCCAGCTTCTTCTCGGGCTTCTTGTCCCTCCCAGTTTCCCATACATAGCCCATTGCATCGAAGAATGCAATGATGGCTTCCCTGTCTGAGTTTTTCTTGTGGTCAGGGAGGGGAACGAAGGGTTTTTCTTTGGTTGTGATGGGAAGGCTGAGGGCTTTGCGAATAATGGCAGATGTAATCTTTATTGTGCCATAGTCAGTGTCGCAGAGGATGCAGTCAATTGTTTTTTAGGGGTCTTTGGCTGAAGGTAGCTGAGAGTGTCTGGCCGAGTACCAGAATTGGGATAGCAATAGCTGATGTACAGGAGGTGTTATGGTCAGGGCTCTGGAGATGGAACAGTTCTTCAGGAATTTCACAGCATAATCTAGATGTGTGACTTGCTTTCGAGGAGGAAACTCGAGAAGCGCATAGAGGTTATTTACCTTGGTCCAATCCAGTTTGTCAAGAGAGAACTTGACCTGAGGAGCCTTGAGGATTTCCACTTCCTCAGCAGTATTATCAGCAGCAGTATTCTCAGCGTTGGTGTTCTTGGAAATGTCAGTAGATGCCATTCTGTATTATCAGTTCAACCAAAGATTAACAAATAAGAATAATCTTAATGTGGAAAGATTTTTCCAATAAGATGGTTCGAATTTTGTCCATTTCATTCAGACAAAATGTCTTAATGAAGATTAGGGTTTTTCTTGTTTTTGAAAAACGAAAAGCAAACCCAAAAAAATCTTGTTTTCCAGTTTTCTTTAAAGATTGGAATTCTAGAAAAACGTATGAAGAACAAGTTTAAGATTTTGCGTTTTAAACTTGAAGCACAACCATGAAAGGTTGTGTTCATAAAACCATGAAAGAAATGATTTCATTTTAAAAGAGGTTCTTTTGTTTGATCTTGTGAAAACAACGAGAAGATCATTAACAAGTTTGAAGAAACAGGTAAAATAAAAGAATTATTAACCTGTTTCGTTGAAGAAGATGAAGTTCTTGAAAAATTCGAGACCAAATATGCAACAGTAAATTCTTTTTCTTAGCTTGGAGAAGAAGTTCGCGTAAAAGAAAAATATAAACCCATAATGAGTTTATATAGAGATTAGAGAGAGAGAAAATCTTGAGCGGGAAAAGATTTTCATCATGACACGGACACGTGTTTGCATTTGATTGGCGAGTAAACGAAACGTGCAAACGTGTGTCAGAAAGAAGAACGTGTCAGGGCTTATCCGTTGTAATGACGTCACAACTGTCCTTTCATATTCTTTGATGTCTATGAGGTTTTGAAAACTCAGGGACACTTTTGAAAATATGAAGCACTGAATAGAAATATCAGTGTTGGTTTTAGAGATATTCAGCGATGTAATTTATTTTGAAATCTTGCAGTTACATGCGATTGTCAGAGAGAGAAACATACCTTGATATCAGCGAATCAAGTTTATTCAGAGAGAAGATGATATAATGGGTTATTACAGGCTGATTTTATCCTATTGCTGATCAAATTTGAACCGCTGAAGATTTTACTCTTCAAAGTTCAGCATTCCAAGCTCGCTGATGAGAAAGTTGAACCTTGTCTCATGAAGAGGTTTGGTGAACAGATCAGCTAACTGATAATCAGTTGGGATAAAGTGAAGTTCAATATCACCATTCATCACATGATCTCTGATAAAGTGATACCTGATTTCGATGTGTTTTGTCTTTGAGTGTAGCACTGGATTATTGGCTATAGCGATGGCACTTGTGCGGTCGCAATAGATTGGAATATTTGAGAGCTGAAGGTCATAGTCCAGTAGTTGATTTCTCATCCACAAGACCTGAGAACAACAGCTTCCAACGGCTACATACTCAACTTCAGCTGCGGAGGTGGACACTGAGTTTTGCTTTTTACTTGTCCAACTTACCAGCTTTCCACCCAGGAGCTGACATCCTTCTGTGGTGCTTTTCCTATCCATTTTGCAACCTGCAAAATCACTATCTGAATAGGCGATTAGATCAAATCCTGAGTCTTTGGGATACCAAAGACCTAGATTTGCAGTACCCTTTAGATATCTAAAAATTCGCTTTACAGCTTTCATATGAGATATCTTAGGTTCAGCTTGATATCGTGCACACAAACATGTTGCATACATAATATCGGGTCGGCTAGCTGTAAGATACAAAAGAGAGCCGATCATCCCACGGTATAGCGTGACATTAACAGGAATACCCTTAGTATCCTTATCAAGTGTCAGCGGTGGTGCCATAGGGGTTTTCATAGCTGAACTTTCAGTTAAGTCGAATTTCTTCAACATATCTTTAACATACTTTCCCTGATTAATGAAAGTTCCTTTTTCATTTTGCTTTATCTGAAGACCAACGAAATATGTTAGATCACCCATCATGCTCATCTTATACTCATATTTCATTCTATCAGCGAAACGAGTACAAAGATCAGGGTTAGTAGAGCCAAATATAATGTCATCAACATATATCTGAACAAGAATGATATGACCTTTTACTTTCCTGAAAAATAGAGTTTTGTCGATTTTACCTCGCTCAAATTGTTCAATATGGAGATAAGTAGAAAGAGTGTCATACCATGCACGTGGAGCTTGCTTTAAGCCATAAAGTGCCTTATCCAGTTCATAAACATAACCTGGACGCTTAGGATCTGCAAATCCTGGAGGTTGTTCCACATAGACTTCTTCATTTAGCTTTCCATTTAGAAACGCTGACTTAACATCCATCTGATATACTTTGAAGTCTTTGTGTACATCGTATGCTAAGAATAGACGAATAGATTCTAATCTTGCTACTGGAGAAAATGTTTCGTCGTAGTCTATACCTTCCTTTTGTCTGTATCCCTGAGCAACAAGTCGAGCCTTGTTGCGGGTTACAGTTCCATGTTCGTCCAACTTGTTTCGATAGACCCATTTAGTGCCTATCACTGTTTTGTCAGTTGGTCTTCGAACAAGTTTCCAAACTTTGTTTCTTTCGAATTCAGTCAGCTCTTCTTGCATGGCGCTGACCTAGTTTGGATCTTTGAGGGCATCATCTACTTTCTTTGGTTCAGTTAGAGAAATAAAATTAACAAATAAACAAATATTACCTGCACTTCGTCGAGTCTAAATACCAGCGTTTGGATCACCAAGAATTTGATCAATTGGGTGATTTACAGTCCATCGCTGAGCCGGGGCATGAGACACTGACTCAACTTGAACTGGAGGAGCTGAAGACGAAGCTTCAGCGACGTCTGGAGTATCAGCCAAGAGAGGAATGGATGCAGTTGTCATTGTATTCACTGATTGCTGAGAAGTAGATGGAATGTCTGAGACATTGGGTTCAGAAGCAGGTAGAGTGTTTAAAGGAACAGCTGAGACCCATGATGTTTCAGCTTCACTATTCTGCATATTTGGAATGATAGTAGGACCATCATCTTCAACTGTATGAGCACGAGGAGTGGGAATATCTTCTGAATCACCAAGATGAGAAAACATCCATTGATTCAGTTCTTCAGTATCAGCGGACGGTTTAGAGTTCGCTGAATGGGATTCGTCAAACGTGACGTGAATTGTTTCTTCAACAGTTTGTCTTCTTCGATTGAAGACTCTGAAGGCTTTGGAGACTGAGGAGTATCCAAGAAAGATTCCATCATCAGCATTAGGATCAAACTTTCCAAGGGCATCTCTGTTGTTCAGTATGAAACACTGACATCCAAAGATGTGAAGAAAGCTGATTGAAGGCTTTCTCCCATGAAAAAGTTCATAGGCTGTTTTATTGAATCTTTTGACTATCAGCGACCTGTTTTGCGTAAAACAAGTGGTGTTGACAGCTTCTGCCCAAAACTGAGTATGCAGGTGAGAATCGATGAGCATTGAACGTGCAGCTTCAATAATTGTTCTATTTCTTCTTTCAGCGACTCCATTTTGTTGCGGTGTTCTCACTGAAGAAAAGTTGTGAGAAATACCCTTACTCTCAAAGAAGGAATCAAGAGAACTGTTTTTGAATTCAGTCCCATGATCACTCCTTATTGAGCGAACGGTCAAATTGTTCAGGGTTTCCATCTTCCGAACAAAGGTGATGAGTTCTTCAGGGGTGTCACTCTTGGAACGGAGAAACATAACCCATGTATAGCGAGAGAATTCATCAACTATGACCAGTGTATATTTCTTTCCAGCGATGGATTGTTTGTTAACAGGGCCAAACAAATCCATATGGAGTAGTTGTAGAGGAGATGACACTGAGGAGACTTGCTTTGACTTAAAGCGTGCTTTGGTGTGCTTCCCTTTCTCACACGCTGAACATAAAGACTCTTTAGCGTATGAGTGTTGAGGTAGACCAGTGACTAACTCTTTTGAAGAAAGAGTGTTCAGTGTCTTGAAATTCAGATGAGAGAGCCTCTTATACCATAGCCAGTTGACATCAGATGAGACTTTAGAGAAGACACAGGAGTTCTCAGTGGTTTTTGAGTCCATGTTTATTACATAAACATTTTCCAAACGATAACCGCTAAGAGCTATCTTCTCCTTTTTGTCAGTGACAAAACATGATTCCTTAGTAAAGATTACCTTGTTATCCTTGTCGCAAAGCTGACTGATGCTTAACAGATTATGCTTCAGCCCTTCAACATATGCGACTCTTCTGAAGGTGGTTGTACCATTAGAGAGTACACCAAACCCTCGGGTATGTCCTTTTCCATTTCCACCGAAAGTTAAGAGGGACCCTTCTCTTCCTTGTATTCAGCGAGCAGGCTTTTCTTTCCAGTCATGTGTCTAGAGCATCCGCTATCGAGATACCAGATACCCTTCTTAACCTGCATCACAAAGGAAGATTAGTTTTTCTTGGGTACCCAGTTAACCATGTGTACACGTTTGTCAGTGGAAGTAGTTGGAATGGAAGGTTCAGCAATCTTCGCAGCATTTGAAGATTCAGCTTTGTCATTCTTCACTTTGGTTAATTTCTTAACCTCAGTGGTCTTCTTTGTCTTGGGGGCAATCTTCACCTTAGCTATCTTTTCAGCTTTGGTGGTTGTGGGGCACTTACTAGCAATATGATCAGTAAGTCCACAGTGATAACATTTCCTATAACTAAAAGTAGTTCTAGGACCATTTGAATGCTGAGCTTTTGATTTTGAAATTGAAGGACCAGCACCAAATAAGCTTTTGGCTTTTGAAATGGGAGGAACATTTAGTTCTTCATATTTCTTACCAAGGACATCCACTCTGAGTCTAGGAGTAGATCGCTGAATAGACCCACGCTGAGTAGATCCAGAGATCTGATTCCTTGATCCAGGGATTTGATTCCTTGATCTAGAGGAACAAATCACTAAAGCTTTAGAAGCATTCAGCTTTGGTACTAAAGTAACCTTCTGAGGATTTTGGTTAAAAGCAATTCATTTACCTTTATCTTTAAAGACAGAGGTAGGTTTTGGATAAAACATTTTCTCTTTACCTTTTGAAGAGGTAGAAATTTCCTCAGGGATAGTTGGTCTGGACGAGGAACACTGAGAGGATGAAGTATCAGCGACTGAGGATACGAAAGTTCCAAATAAGAGCATGGAACGATTTGTGGTTGATTCTCGAGTTTCATATTTGTAACCGAGACCACGTTTATCACTCAGGGGTATCTGAGACTTAATTATCTCAGTGATCTTTGTTGAAGATTACACCATCCTTCAACAGTAGCCTTTTCAGCTTTCAATGCAGCTATAGCTTCTGCTCGTTCGATTTTGACTAGCTGATTTAAATGTACTTGATCTTTAAAATCTTCTTCAATTTTAGAAAGCTTTTCTATTTGAAGGTGACAGTTTTTAAGCTGTTCAGCGAGATCAAGGTTTTGGTTTTCAACTATAGTTTTGCCATTCATGGCTTCATATAAACTTCTAGTCAAGAGATCGATTTTACGGAGACTATCAGCTTCATCAATATTTGCAATATTTGTAAAGAAGGAAGGTGATACCTGAATTGCAGAGGTTGAAGTAGAGGGAATGTCTGACCTTTCTTCCTCATCTTCAATCTTTGCCATAAGACAGAGATTGGCTTCATCATCCTCAGAGTCAGATGATGATTCTTCTTCTTCAGAGGCAGCCCAATCGTAAACCATCAGGCCTTTGCCTTTCTTCTTGAAGCTTTTTAGCTTCGCATACTTTTCTTTCAGCTTAGCATATTTGTCATCTTTATTCCTGGGAATAAAGGATTTATTGGGAAACACTGAGTTTCTCGATACTTTCTTAGACCTGCACTCGTTAGCGAAATGTCCAATCTTTTTGCAGTTAAAACAGGTAGCAGTAGCCTTATCAACAGGAGCTGATGATCTTGGCTTATCAGTTATAGAAAGGGGTTTGTTCTTTCTGAACATTTTCTTTTTGGAGAATCTCCTGAACTTTTTAGTTAGGAGAGCCAAAGATTCATCATCATCTGAAGAGTCAGAGTCTGATGACCTTTCAGAGTTACTCTCTAACTCAGTGATAGTGACCGAGGGTCGCTGAGTAGAGGGTTCCTCTGAGAATAAAGCAACAGGGGTGCTTTTGGAATCTTTTACAAGATTCTTCTTAAGATGGCTTGATTGCTCATGATTCAGCATTGTGCCATATAAGGTACCAAGGGTCATTGATCTTAGATCCTTTGACAGCTTGAGACACATAGAATAACTGTCCCAGCTTTCAGGTAAATATTCTAGAAACTTTGTCAGCACTTCAAAGTTAGAATATTCCTTACCAACAGTTTTTAGATCTATTATTAAGCAATTAAAACGTTGGTGAACTTCAGAGAGAGTCTCATTCTTACCACAAATGAAACTTTCATACTGTCTTACCAGGTTGATCTTTCGAGAGTCCTGGACTTCAGCAGTACCTTCATACTGAACACAGATTGTGTCCCACATGGCTTTTGAGGATTTCAGGTTCATGACGGAATGGTAGACTTCGTCAGGAAGAGCCATGGATAGTATGGATCTGGCTTTGGTGTCGATAGCCATTTTCTTCTTATCTTTGTCAGTCCACGTATGAACTTCGTTGGGTACCAGCCTTTCTGGAATAGCAGGTCTATTCTCAGCGGCTGGTACTGCGGCATCAATTCTTACAGGAATGAATGGGCCGTTTTCAAGATAGTAAGGCATAATAGGGTCTACACCTTCTAGGAAGAGAGTCATCCTATTTTTCCATAGATTAAAATTATCTCTGGAGAATCTAGGGGGTTTTGCAAGAGAACCATTGTCGATATAATTTGTGTTTGTGTTGGTAGCCATTTTCAGAAATAGCAAGGAAGAGAGATCTTAGTATAGATTAGATCTTGTTTATGAGTTTAAACAAATCCGCTCTGATACCACTTGTTGGTCCCGAAGGGCTATACAAGTTTGTAGAAGGGGGCGGGTTTGAATACAAACACACATATTTTACTTTTCTAAATTGTTTATTGATAAATCATTAACAATTTACAGCTTGTTGCGGAAACAAGATTAAGGATAAACCTAAATCTAAACAAGTTGGAACACTAAGTTTCTTGCACTAAGAAAGAGAAGGAAATTACTAATAATAACCTATCTCAAGATAAGAAGGATGAATTTTTCCAGAGTTAGCAAGTTACTTCAAAATGAAGTGAGTTCATCTTCTTATATACTGCATGCATTTAATGCATTGCAGTTTACACTTTACACGTGGCAGCAGTTGATTGGTTGCATGTCATTGACCTTTGTTGACAACCTTAGTATCCGCGTATTTGAACAGTGTAGTATCAGAGTGTTTGTACGAATTCAGACAATAAGGAGGTTCTTTTTCTGGCATATCGTACGGAGACGTGCAAGGGTGGATAAGACAAAAAGTACTTTGTACGGAGGACTTTATGATCAGCTTTTTGTTGATTCAGCGATCTATCATTCTTTATCAGCGAATGATAGAATTCAGCGATAGCTAAAGTTGTACTTGATACTTCACGTTGAGTGGACAAATCTGAGTCTTCGCTGATCCGCATCAGTTCATTGGGAGACTTGTCGCTGGTTCTTGAGCTTGATCTTCGACTTCAGCGTAGAACCTATGTTGACGTGAAACTTGTCTTCAGAGAACATAAGTAAACAACTAACTTATCAGCGATCTCCATAAGTACTGAACAGACTCAGAGTGTTATGGTGAACAGTTTCGCTGAATGTTTAATCTAAAGAGTGAGAGTTCCTATCAGCGGTACTGTAAGATCTTAGTACTTATCAGCGATAGTGAAACTCTGATACATATTGTTTACTTAAAATTTTCACTAAGTATATAAGGGAGGGTCATTATCAAATCACTGAAGGTTTGGATCAACACCTAAGATGCGTCATTAGCAAGAGTCAGGTCCAAAAAATCCTTCACGAGATGCACGACGGCGAATGTGGCAATCATTCCGGTGGTCGCAGTTTGACTAATCGTATCTCTCGACAAGGGTATTTTTGGCCAACATTGCGACAAGACGCCGTCAAGTACGTCCAGAACTGTGACCCTTGTCAGCGACATGCAAGTACGTCACATAAACCCTCTGAACCTTTGCACTCGACACTTATCCCATGGCCCTTCATGAGGTGGGGAATGGATATTGTCGGTAAGCTACCCCCGACCCCGGGGCAAAAGGTATTCCTCCTTGTACTCATCGATTAATTTTCCAAGTGGGTTGAGGCGGATGCTTTTTCCCAAATCAGGGACAAGGAAATCATCTCTTTTATCCAAACTAACATCATATGCAGATTTGGGATTCCATCCGAAATCGTCTGTGACAACGATTATTTTTCAAGCAAACGGACTTGCTGAATCAAGTAATAAGACCATTATAGCTTCGATCAAGAAAAGGTTAAAAGCTGCAAAAGGAAGATGGGTCGAAGAACTCCCTTCAGTCCTATGGGCAAATCGCACGACACCGCGCATGTCCACATGACAAACCCCTTTCTCTCTCGTCTACGGTTGCGAAGCAGTCCTGCCAATCGAAGTCCAACTCCCAACTTCGAGGCATACTTCCATCGACCCCAACATGATTGATTTAAATTATGATATCGACGCCCTCGAGGAGCTTAGAGAATCAGCATTGATCAGAATGGCATCTCAGAAGCAAGCAGTTGAGCGACATTTCAAAAAACACGTCAAAGTCAAAGTCTTTCAAGAAGACGATTACGTCCTCCATCGAGTGTTCCAAAACACTCAAGAACTCAATGCCGGCAAGCTTTCTATTAAATGGGAAGGTCCTTACCGCATCTCCGAAGTCGTTGGTAAAGGAGCCTATCGACTCCAGACTCTCGACAATCAAGAAATCCCACGCAGCTGGAATGCGACGCACTTGAAAAAGTATTTTTTTCTAAAATCACCTTCCTCTCATGCAACTTAATTGTTTTATCACAGGGGCACATGATTCAAATTTCATCATGAAATTTGGTTACACGGTTTGAGTTTCTGGATTCAGAAAAATTTTGTACGTTCTAACACGTCAATAATTGAGCCTATCAATACAAGTCAAACGTATGATATTTCAATCGTTATATTGCTATGAATGACTAAGTTGCACGATTCTTCGCTCGTTTTATACTTAACAAAGTTATACGGTTGATATTGTATCTATCTACGACATATGTAAATCGAAATAAAAATTCGACAAAAGGATGAACTTCATTTACGAAACGAACGATTACATAGGAACGACCGACGGTCGAGTATACAAAGTTAAAAAACGTAGCATCTCCTAAATCTAGAGAAGAGCTTCGATCGTATGCTCAGTCTCGACCTTCGAGTCCTCGTCGTACCCGAAAACACGCTAAGAAGCTAATGCAAGGATCAAACGAGTATGTTAGGCGTTATCTGACGCCCTACGCCACGTCATTTTCAGAATGCGGCTCTTAAGATTAATGTTAAGGTTAGAGGATGGAATATGATCTTCTCGACGGTCGACTTCCAGTCCAACAACTCCTCTATCTTCGTGTATCTAACAAAAGAAGATTGAAACATCTGTAAAATACAAAAGGGGTATGTTAAACAAACATTCGGTGGAAATATTGGGAACATGAGTTTCGAATGAAAAACTCACAAAGAACGCTAGTCCAGCTAAACGCGATCCCGTCTCTTCGATGGAGATCTTTTGAAAACGCTCCTTGAAAGATAAGAGCTGATATTTCCCCAGATGCGGAAATGACTTCGTCCCGTCAAGGACACGGTCAGTCAAGAGGATCGACGACAACGTAAAGTTGATCATCATGACTTCCTCCTCACCCTCTCCCGTCCTTATACCCTTGCCCCCGACGGCTGACGAAAGGGTCGACGTGGATACAGAGGACATCGTCATCAGATGCGCAAGATCCACGAACGTCGCGTCTATCGCAATCAAAGTCTTCACCGACTCGGACATAATCGTTCTCAAAGAGTCTCCAATCCTTGAAGGCTTTAGAGAAATCAAGAAACTATACCTCGTATGGACACTCAAAAAACTTCGAAAAGTATTGAGCAAAGAACAGCAATGGATCAAAGAAAAATTCCGCACTAAGAAACTTTTCAAGAGGATATAAGGGGAAATGATCCATTATGATCCCTATTTATGCACTCGATCGTGTCTGGTCAAGCCCTTTGATGATCGCCAAGCGTCCCCGTCTTTTCGTATAGCCACATGGATCGTCGACACCTGTCAGAGACAGCTGGTAAGCATAATCGTGCGTCATTATGACGTCACGACCTCGTTTTCTCTTCGACTTCTCGTTTTGTGAAAATTGAACCAATCCGGTTCCGAGACAACCAAGGTATTTTCCAACACAAGACCCTGAACACCCGACAGGAAAAATTTAAAATTCGAATTTGCCATCCTACTTTCAAATTTTGGGGGCAAACTGTTTGGGCAAAATTTCACCAGTCTCGACCACGACCAGAAAAGGTAAGACACATGTTATGAACTATATCCTGTATTAAGATAAGGCCCCGACGAAGACCCAAAAAACGTCCGTCGTCCCTCCTAAAAGGTAAGTTGATAGTTCCTCACGACACTCGACCTCGACGTCGCCTACTTCGCACTACCGTCGCGTAGAATCGTTGGACCTCGGCCGACTAACACGTTATACGACTGTTATATTTGTTCAGTGATTAATGCAGGAGTCAAAGTCATTAATGGACAATGGCTATAACCGACGAAATCAGTTATGAGCATCTAATCCCACATTGAAGACGACGATCGTTACAACAATCATCAAAGATCTTAATTATTCAATTAAAATCATCCGAAGACTATAAATCCCAAGTTCAATCCTCAGTTTCAGGACATCGAATAATACAGGAAGAGAGATAGAACACTGAACGATCAAACATCGAACAACAGAAGCAAACGCAAACACTCGAAGAATATTCATTCGAAGCAAAGAGATCATTCATAGAAGATCACTCTCGACGCACGACTTTCACTCTCGACCAACAGTTCACACATTGTTTTCACACACGACGCACACTGTTTTTACATTTCAAACACTTGTACTTTACATTTCGAAGTCTTTCCCTTCATTTGTATTGTAATCTCTGTACGATCGACACCCGGAACACCAAGGACATCGCCCCTGATTGGCGACCATAGTGCAGCGACGACATCCATTGTCGTCCGCGGGTTTTTTCCTCGTTGAGGTTTTTCCTGCATCATCAAATCCTCTGTCTCATTTTCATTTTTGTCTTTGTCGCACGCCTTTGTCGAACGATTCCTTTCTTTAGTTGTTAAAGTCCACACCGACCTTAAGTTGTCCCTTTGGTGCGATTTTTGGCATTAACAACGTGTTTATTGAAATGTCGCTCGACTACTTGTTTCTATGACGCCATTCTGATCAAGGCTGGTTCTCTGAGCTCTTCGAGGGCATCGAGGTCATAACTTAAATCAACCTGGTTATGGTCTACTGAAGTATGCCTCGAGGTTGGGAGCTGGACTTCGATCGGCAAGATTGCTTCGCAACCATAGACGAGAGAGAAAGGGGTTTGACATGTGGACGTGTGTGGCGTCGTGCGATTTGCCCACAGGACTGAAGGGAGCTCTTCGACCCATCTTCCCTTTGCAGCTTTTAGCCTTTTCTTGATCGAAGCTACAATGGTCTTATTGCTTGACTCGGCGAGTCCGTTGGCTTAAGGATATCTGGGGGTCGAGGTCGTTAGCTTGATGCTCCTGTCTTCGCAGAATTCTTGGGTCCTGTCGCTTATGAATTGGGATTCGTTGTCACAGGCGATTTCGGATGGAATCCCAAATCTGCATATGATGTTAGTCTGGATAAAAGCGATGACTTCTTTGTCCCTTACTTGGGAAAAAGCAGTCGCCTCAACCCATTTGGAAAAATAATCGGTGAGTACAAGGAGGAATACCTTTTGTCCCGGGGCCGGGGGTAGCTTGCCGACAATATCCATTCCCCATCTCATGAAGGGCCATGGGATGAGCGTCGAGTGCAAGAGTTCAGAGGGTTTATGTGACATACCTGAGTGTCGTTGACAAGGATCACAGTTCTGGACAGACTGGACGGCGTCTTGCCGCAGTGTTGGCCAAAAATACCCTTGTCGAGAGATACGGTTAGCCAAACTACGACCGCCTGAATGATTGCCACATTCACCGTCGTGAATCTCTTGAAGGATTTTCTGGGCCTGTCGCTTGCTAATGACGCATCTTAGGTTTAAACCTGTCGATGATCGTCGATAGAGCTTATCCCCAACTATGACATATTTAGATGCCTTGAATCTAATCTTTCGGGCTTCCATCTTGTCTTTTGGAAGTTGGTCGTGCGCGAGGAAATTTCGGATGTCGCACGACCAATCTTCTTCTTCCTCTTCGATTTGGGTGACATCGATGTTTTCGATGGACGATGTCGCCAGATGGATCATGGGAATAGAGTCGAATATAGGTTCGACCAAAGCAGACTCGAGATTTGCTAAAACGTCGGCCTGAGTATTTTGGTCTCTCGGGATTTGTTCGATAGAAAAGGATTTAAATTTTTCGGATTTTTCTTTTGCTACCTTTAAGTACGCTGTCATTTTTGAATCTTTGGCCGCGAATTCTCCATTGATCTGGTTTACCACCAGGAGAGAATCGCTTTTGACGTTTAATGCGGTTGCCCCCGAGTCGTAGGCCATATTCATTCCTATGATCAGGGCCTCGTATTCAGCTTCGTTGTTGGTGGTTTTGAAATCGCACCGGATCGAATATACCATCTTGCCCCCCTGTGGCGACATCAAGACAACGCCTAGTCCTGAACCTCTAACGTTGGATGAACCGTCGACATTTCAAGTTCTGCTTCTCTCTCCAGTTCAGGGCTAAAATCAGCGATGAAGTCTGCCAAGGCTTGTGATTTGATCGCGGTCCTGGGTTTGAAATCGATGTCGTAACTGCTGAGATATATATTCCATTTCGCTAGGAGACCTGTCAACTCAGGTTTTCTTAAGACAGACTTAAGAGGAAAGTTAGTTACGACAGTAATAGGATGCGATTCAAAATAATGTCGCAGTTTTTTAGCAGCTGTGACTAGCGACAAGAGCAATTTTTCCATAGTAGAATACCTGGTTTCTGCGTCCAAAAGGGATTTATTTACATAGTAGATTGGCAGTTGTTGCTTTTCATCTTCTCGTGTTAGGACGACACTTACCGCGTTTGGACTAACAGCCAGATATAGTTGCAAGACTTCATGATCGTGAGGTTTCGACAATAAGGGAGGCGACGTCATGTACTCTTTAAGTTTTTGCAATGCCCTCTCATGGCCGTCGGTCCAGGCGAAGCCTCTATTTTTCCTGAGGACATTGTAAAACAGATGGCATTTATCTGAGGATCGAGAAATAAACCTGTTCAGCGCTGCTACTCGACCAGTGAGCTTCTGGAACTCCTTGAAATTTCTAGGAGATTTTATTTCGATAATCACTTTTATCTGTTCTGGATAACCTCGATTCCTCGACGAGTGACCATATAACCCAGGAACATCCCAGCGATGACACCGAAGGAACATTTTGTCGGGTTAAGCTTCATGCTGTATTCCCGAAGGATGTCGAACGATTGCCTCAGATGCTCAATGTGGTCGATGGCTTGCTTCGATTTGACCAATATATCGTCGATATATACCTCCATCGTGTCGCCAAGACGGTCTTTGAACATCTTGTTCACCAGGCGCTGGTAAGTAGATCCTGCATTTTTTATTCCGAAAGGCATAACCTTATAACAATAATACCTCGGTGTCATAAATGCGGTTTTTTCTTGGTCCTCGGCGTGCATTAGGATTTGATTATATCCGGAATAGGCATCCATGAACGTCAGTAATTCATGCCCCGCTGTCGCGTCGACCATGGCATCGATGTGAGGTAGTGGAAAGGGATCTTTTGGACAAGCTTTATTGAGGTCTGTGAAGTCGATACAGACTCTCCATTTGCCAATATTCTTTGCGACAACCACGACGTTAGCCAGCCAATCGGTGTACTTTACTTCTCTAATATTCCCTATTTTGAGAAGATTGTCGACTTCTTCGTTTATCACCTTATTCCTTTCAGGAGCAAACTTCCTTCGCTTGTGTTTGACAGGCTTGAATGATGGGTCGACGTTGAGCTTCTGGGAGATGACATCAGGATCTATGCCAACCATATCTTCATGCAACCAGGCAAAAGAGTCAGCATATTCCTGCAAAAAAAAATATTAACTTTTCTCTGAGACAGGGACTGAGGGATGATCCGATAAAGATTTTTTGCTCAGGCTTGCTTTGATGGAGGATGACTTCCTCCAGGCGATAATCGTTGACCGCTATAGGAGCATCTTGTGCATTTTTGAGCCCCTCACGCGATGGGATGGCGGTTGGTTCTGGGTTTCCACTATTCGCCATTTTCCTGAAACAGAGAACAAAAGGACTACAAGAAACCGTTAGTAAGACACACGTTCGTCGAAGATTTTCTCTAGATGAGGTCCTACGGATGGCGCCAAACTGTTAATGCCAAAAATCGCACCAAAGTACAACTTAAGGTCGGTGTGGACTTTAACAACTAAAGAAAGGAATCATTCGATAAAAGCGTGCGACAAAGACGAAAATATAAATGAGACAGAGATTTTGGTGACGCGGGAAAAACCTCAACGAGGATAAAACCCGCGGACGACTGTGGAAGTCGTCGCTGCACTATGGTCGCCAAACAGGGGCGATGTCCTTGTGTTTCTGGTGTCGATAGTACAGAGATTACAATACAAATGAAGGAAAGACTTCGAAAATGTAAAGTAACAAGTGTTTTCTAATGTAAAACAGTGTGCGTCGTGTGTAAAAGTGAAGTGCCGTGTGCTGATGTCGTGCGTCGAGAGCGATTCTTCTGTGAGCGATTTCTGTGCTTCAAATGTTCTTCAGAGTTCGAGTGCTTGTGTCTGATGTTCTATTTTGTATATGTGTTCCGTCCTTTAAAATGACGATTCTCCTTGATATTTATAGTCTTTGGGCACTTTAATTGGATCATTAAGGACTTTGGTAATTGTCGTAACGGTCGTCGTCTTTAATACGGGATTATGAGAAATCCCAAATCTCTAGCAATAAGATATGAATGTAGTGAGAGAGAATCTAGAGAGCAAATATGTCATCCATGTATTGAGCTCAAAGGATTACAAAAGGTTTCTAAAAGATTACAAAAGCTTTCTAAAGTGTTTCTAACAAATGGTCTAGACAAGCCTATTTATACCCATAACATACAAGGTATAAAGGCATTCACAATACTGTATAGACTCATACAGTACATTGACTTTACAGTAAATCTTGAATACAACAATGCTCTAACAATCTCCCCCTTTGGATTCAAGATTTAAAATTTGACAGCAGTCTTCAGCTCTTTGTAAAGTCAATCTTCTTCAACAGACACTTTATCAAACTATCTTCAAGTAGCTTTATCTCCACTAGTTCACGGCGAACTATATGCTTTGACACTCTTTAAGAACTCAGCTTTGAAGAATCTTCAGACAAACATGAAAAGTCATTGTCTTTTTCTTTGAAAAATCAACCTTCTTCAATACAATCTTCAACAGATTGTCTTCAAGTCTTGAACATGGATTTCATATCTTTATATAGAACCATCAATTCGGAACAAGATAAATCAGAAACGATTAGAGTTTGGATCAGAAAGATGTGAAACCATCCACATTGTTGAACTTTTAGGTGTAAGCGCATTCCGATAACCACTCAGAACTAAGATAACCAAATTCAGCAATATTTAGACTTCACATGATCCTTCTCCCAAATCTTCAGTCTTTGTTCACGAATCTTTGACTTGAAATATCTTTGATTTGAAAATTCTTTGACATGAAATTGAAATTAAACTTTTCTCCCCCTTTTTCGATGATGGTGAGCATCGAAAACCATTTTCAATTTCAGTCGTGTCTTTGAGTATTGCTAACAATCTCCTCCTTACAGAATAACCTTGCTCCCCCTCAAAATAAGAATTTTGGAGCAATTTATTTTCTCCCCCTGAAAGTATGCATATATTTCAATAACGTACAGTATTTGAAATTGTAGCACAAATTTTAAAACAAATTTACACAAGGAAAATAACATTCATTGAATTTTATTTTATAACTACAAACATTTGATCATTTGAAAACTTTATAAAAGAAATTCAACTTAATGAAATTTAACAGATTTTTCAATCAAATGAAATCAAATGCATGTGTTTGGATTCAAGAACAAGTCATCATTGTATATCAAGTTAAAAAATGTTCAGTTTCAACCCCTTTATTAAATCTATTTGGTGTGCTAGCATGGGAAATATGATTAGCTTCAAGCATATGCAATTCTAAAACATATAAGAATATTTTGCTCTACTCACACTATTTGTCCAAAATCAGAATTTTCACAAATTTACGGGTTTATCACGACTTTGTATTTTCCCAAGTTTCAAGAGATGCGTGCTCATTGGCATCTTTTCTTTTGTGCTCATTGGCATCTTTTGATTTGTGCACATTGGCATCTTTTGATTTTGTGCTCATTGGCATCTTTTGATCAAAAAGTTTAGTAAGAATAAGATACACCGTTAAACATGACTTTCTATCTGGTTCTATAGCAGGATTTGGGTCAGCAGATCCCAGACCAGCTGGCCTTAGGTGCTAGGTGTCAAGCACCCCTTAGAACTTAATTTCCCAAACCAGAAAGGCCACATCGATATATCTTAAACCCATTTGTACCAGTAAAACATGGCTTTCTATCTGGTTCTATTGCAGGATTTGGGTCAGCCGATCCCAGACCAGTTGATCTTAGGGACTAGGTGTCGAGCACCCCTTAGGACTTACTCTCCCAAACCAGAAAGGCCACAGGCACAAACTTTCAAACTAAATGATATTCTATATAAGTTCGAATTTCCATCACAAAATATGAATGATATCTCAATCACTTGGTTCTTAATCATAGTGCTTCCCCCATATTTTCGTTTCCATTCATCATTCTGATAAATAGGTTTTTTGAGCATTATATTCTATATAAGTCCAGATTCACATATCTTTGAGCATTCAGCATAATTTCATTCATGTTTTGCTGACCTTTCGATTATTTCAGAGGTGAAAGATGAAACAAATATAACTCAGATAAAACAAAAACACTTGTAAAATCATCTTTTAGCACACATTTAATTCATTGAATGAAAATTGAAAATTTTATCTCATTGAATTAAATTTATAAAGATTCAAATTTTCAAAGTGGTAGAAACAAAATATAATCCAATGTTACCTTTTACCACGTTCCTTGAAACAGAAAGATGTAACAGTTAAGGATATCACCTGATAAGTGTGAGTTCTAAACTGATTTGTTTAGAAGTCTTAGTCGTTGAAGTACGGGTCCTGAACTGAATTGTTCAGAAGCCATAGTCGTTGAAGCACGGGTTTTGAACTGATATGTTCAAAAGCCATTGATATTTGTCTCCCCCTTAATGGTACAAATATTTTTCAAAAAATACGCCGCTTCTCTTCTGTTTTCAGTCATGTGTGTGGTATGTATCTACAATTCAGTACAACACATGAAGAACCTGCAAAACAGATTAAGCAGATTTTGGTACCCAATGGCATTTGGGTCCTAGTGGGTTAGGTGTAAGTTTCTTACAAGGAATACTGTAAGAACCATACCAATAAGAAGTATAATCTTTATGCACAAAATCATTTGATCCACAGTAAGAACAACAGATTTTCTTATGTGCCAACCTAATCAGATGATTTACATAATGAATAGGATTAGGTTTAGCATAAGATTTACCTTTTGGCGCATTGTTCTTCTTTTCATTTGATGTGGATACAGATGATTTTGGCACTTCTTTCTTTGGAATTGTTGTGCCTTTGATTCTCCATTCCATCTTCACCCTCTTGAAGACTGGAACTTCTTCAGATTTGGAAGTATTAATTTTAGGCACCTTAAGAATATCATCCGATTTATCAAACAGAGGATTATAGAAAAGATTAGAAGAACGAATCTGACCTTTTGAGAAATCTGTTGATCTTTTAAATTGTTTAGAAGGAATGTTTTTAAAACTTGAACTTGAAGCAGTTTTAAAAGAACATTCAGAATCATTTGAATCAACAAATGGAGTCTGAAAGATAGAATTATGACTAGCCTGCTTTGAGACATCAAATTTAAAAATGACGTCTTCAAGTTCTTTGACTTTGTTTATTAAAACATTTTTCTCTTTAGAAATTAGATCAAATTTCTTTTGGAGATCAGATTTGATCAACTGATCCTTCATAATATCAGCTGATAAACCAGATAATCTTTTGGTAAGATTAAGAATCACATCTTCAAAATATACACGTTCCGATTCAAAATCTTTTTCCAAAAACCTTCTTTTATCAGTAATCTCTTTGAAAATTTCCATATTTTTCTTTTTAAGGGTTTTACTTTCCTTTTCAAAGAGATTTTGCTTTTCCGTGAAATCTTTTCTTTCCTTTTCCAAAAGATTTTCTAATTCAGAGATTTTCACGGAAAGTTCAGAACTTTTGATATCAAAAAAATTTCGTTCAGTTTCAAATTTAGCTCTTTCTTTTTCGAGCTTGTCTTTTTCTAAAAATAAAACTTTCTCAAAGTCTGAAACTTGTTTTGAAAGTTTTATACATTTCAGCTCAGTCTCTTTCTTTTCTTCAAAAGAAAAATTAGACAGTTTTCTCTTTAGATCGGCATTTTCACTGTCCAAAATTTTCCCTATATCTTTAACTTCTTTTAATTGAGCATGTAACTTTAAGTTCCACTTCACTCTCTTTTCTTCTCTACTCTTCAAATCGGCATTTTCTTTTTGAAGAGTTGTTACTTTCTCTTGAAGATTCTCGATTTGATCGTGCAGACTTGAGTTGTCTTTCTTTGCTTCAAGATCTGCAATATAAACTTCAAGATCAGTTATTCTTTTATTAAGTTTAGCATTTGAAGAAGAAATGTCTAAAATTTGTCTTTTCAGATCAACATTTTCTTCTTCCAATGCTTTATTTAAAATAGGAGTTGAAGAATTTGAAGCATTATCTTTAACAGGAGTTTCTGATATAGGAGATGTTTCTGATAAAATAACTTGTTGCAAAATTCCATTATTTGCCTTAGCTTTTTCAAGTGGCTTTGGAGGTGTTTTTGTTATTATGACTTGTTGCAACACTTCATTATTTGGTTTAACAGATACATGTGAATTAACAGATGTTTCTGTTATAATGACTTGTTGCAACTTTACATTTGGTTTAACAAAAACTTTTGCAATTGGAGGAATCTCCTTTTTCAGAGTTTGCTTCAAATCTTCACCACTGCTTTTAACAATAACCTGTTGTAAAACCATTTTGAATATTGCTAGAAATTGATCGTTCAGAAGATCAAGCAGACAGTGTATGAAAATACACAAAAAAAATATATATAAAAATTTTTCTTGAAAAGCTCTTACAGTGTATGAAATACACTATAGAAAAAATTTCGGGATAAAATTGTTTTTTTTTTTTTTTTTTTTTTTTTAAATTCACAAGAATTCGGATGAGTAAGGGTTCGAATTCAATGAATTCGGATGAAGAAGGGTTCGAATTCAATGAATTCGGATGCTTAAGGGTTCGAATTCAATGAATTCGGATGCTTAAGGGTTCGAATTCAATGAATTCGGATGCTTAAGGGTTCGAATTCAATGAATTCGGATGCTTAAGGGTTCGAATTCTATGAATTCGGATGCTTAAGGGTTCGAATTCTATGAATTCGGATGAAGAAGGGTTCGAATTCAATGAATTCGGATGCTGAAGGGTTCGAATTCAACACTTGGAAAATTTAATCAACTCAATTCGAATCTAACACAGTTCGAATTCTCCTCAATTCGAATCTAACACGGTTCGAATTCTCCTCAATTCGAATCTAGCTGGGTTCAAATTCAATCAATTCGAATCCTTCTTGAGTCGAATTCTACACTTGTATTTCCATGAACACTCCGAATTCTTCTTTGAATGATCCGAATTCACCAAGAATGATCCGAATTCACCAAGAATGATCCGAATTCTGCACTTCGAACACGAAAATCACTAAATCAGCCATAACTTTTTCAATTCTTGATCAATTGTTATGAAATTTGCACAGATTTGTTCGAAATTTGATTCCACACACTTTCTTAGTTAATCACAAATCCTAATTCGATCAATTTAATCGAATTTTGATCCAAAAATAGTAGAAAAAGTTTTCGAACAAAAATGATATAAAATGATCAGATCTGCAAATTCTGTGCAGATTTTGGTGTTGATCCAAGAATTAAAGATGTTCAGGAATCAAATCCGAGTGCAATGATGTCAAGAATCAATCCAAAAGATCAAAAATTAAAGAAAAGATGAAATCTGGATGAATAGTAAATGAAGAAGGGTTAGAATTCTTGATGAACAGTGATGAATAGTGATGAACACCCAATCCGAATTCTTCAGCTTTAGTGTAAAAAATCTTCAATTTGGTCTTCGATCTGCTTGAATCTTCTGTTTAGCTCTGATACCAATTGAGAAATCCCAAATCTCTAGCAATAAGATATGAATGTAGTGAGAGAGAATCTAGAGAGCAAATATGTCATCCATGTATTGAGCTCAAAGGATTACAAAAGGTTTCTAAAAGATTACAAAAGCTTTCTAAAGTGTTTCTAACATGGTCTAGACAAGCCTATTTATACCCATAACATACAAGGTATAAAGGCATTCACAATACTGTATAGACTCATACAGTACATTGACTTTACAGTAAATCTTGAATACAACAATGCTCTAACAGATTAGATGTTCTTAACTGACTTCGTCGGTTATAGCCGTTGTCCATTAATGGTGTTGACTCCTGCATTAAACATTGAACAAACATAACAGTCGTATAGCGCGTTAGTCGGTCGAGGTCGCATGGTTTTATGCGACGGTCGTGTGAACTAGGCGACGTCGAGGTCGATTGTCGTGAGGTAAAAGACTTTCGATTTTATCTTTGATCGTGAGAGAAAGTACTATGATTTTACCTTCGTTATAAGAAAAAGGAATAGGTGTTTTCCTTACCTTGGTCATGGTCGAGACTGGTGAAATTTTGCCCAAACAATCCTAATGATCTTGTCGCCCCATGACTGAAGTTGCTAGAAGAACAGAACGAGCGTGTCCTATATTTGTTCGCCAAGCTGCCTGGGGCAGCTGTGCCCGTCGACGTAGAGCCTCGATCAGGATTTCAGGCGTCACCTTTCATCGACGAGATCGCGACTGTCGAGGTCCCGAAGAAATACAACGTCCCCACCTTCGCGCAATATAAGCAGCTCATGTGGACGATCTCGATCCCACACATGTATCAGGAGGTCTGTATGTGCAAAAGCTTCGTCGTGACTCTCACTGGTCCTGCCCTCCAATGGTTGATCAATCTCAAACCCAAGTCCATCGGGTCATTCGCCGAGTTGGTCAACCAATTTTCTCAGCAATTCGCCAGTAGTCGCAAGATGGAAAAGCAGACCAGTGATCTATATTATGTCGTACAGACGACCAATGAGTCTATTCGAAATTATTTCAATAGATTCAATGCGGAGATGATCAGTGTTCGCAATTATGACGTCAAGACTGCAATCGAAGCTTATAAGCGTGGTCTGGACGACAGTTCAGGTTTATACACTGACCTGACCAAGTATCCTCCAGAAAGTTTCGAAGACGTCCGAGCTCGAACCCTAGCTTATATGAGGGTAGAAGACGAAGCTGCCTTTCGTCGCAAGCATACCGACGACAAGAGGTCGTTAGGTGTGAAGAAGCCAGAGTTCAAAACAAAAGCAATTTCTAAGGTAGAGCCCGCGCGCCAGATTTCGAATGTCCGATTCAAGACGAAAGCAGAGGCCAAGACCGCGATCAAGTTTCCTCAGTATCCCAAGATATCCTCTTTCGGATTCAAAGGGTCCACTAAAGATTTGGTCGAAGCTCTAAAGACCACTTAAGCGACCATTCGATGGCCAAAGAAATCTGATCAGGACGATGCTAAGAAAGATAAGTCAAAATGGTGCGACTTTCATGTCGACCATGGTCACGCGACAGATGATTGCATCGCTCTCAAAAAGGAACTAGCATATCATGTCCTGAAAGGAAACCTCAAGGATATCATTGACGACGTCGTTACTCCAGCTAGCGACGTTCGAACGCCGACCCTCGAACACGCAAAGGTCGTCAATTGCATCACTGGTGGTTCCGACGTGTGTGGTTTGACGTATTCCGCGGCCTAACGTCACGACAGTCAAGCACCTGACGATCGGCCTATTCCGCGTTCATCAAGGCCTAAAGGAGATTTGGAGTTGGAAGCTATGAAGATTATATTCGACCAAGACGACCTCGGTGACTCGTATCAAAAGCACCATGATGGGTTGATCATTCAACTCATGATTGGTAACTGTTTAACTCGACGAGTCTTGGTCGATGGGGGCAGTTCAGCGAACGTCATTTTCCTTGACCCCATCAAAGCTATGGGAATCGATCGCTTGGAAATCACCCGACGTTCGACGACCTTAGTTGGTTTCAATGGAGAAGCGACGAGCACCTATGGAGAGATCAACTTGTCGGTCTATGCCGGAGGAATCAACAAGCAGATCAAGTTCAACGTCATCGATTGTGCGTCGGCCTATAACATCATTTTAGGTCGACCATGGATCAATGAAATGAAAGTCGTTCCCTCGACGTATCATTAGACTCTGAAGTTCCCTACGCCGTGGGGAGTCCAAGAAATCAAAAGTGAGCCAAAAGTCGCTCGTGACTGCTATAAGACAACCCTGAAGCCGCGAAAGTAAGCTGTCTGGCAGTCACATGTCGAAGGCTAAGCATGACCGTAAGGTCTCGATAGGTTCGTCCTTCTATCTATAATCTTAAAACTTCTGCCTCTCCTACAGGATATGCCGACTATTTTTGCCCTGTCGCACGAAAACACGGTCGACATAGACGTAGACGTTGTTCCTCGAGATCTCAGTGTCGATCCGTCATTTAAAACCTACTCTCTCCTGAAAAGAATAGGATGATAAATGACAGGGGGCAAGTACCCCATCCGAGAGGGTATGCTTTCAAAATTCCCTTTTTCTTCTTCCATACGATTTTTTTATCACAAACGATTACTGACTTAAGCATCGGAGGGTCGTTGGTTAGCCAACGACCAACCTTTAACATTGTTTTTTCGCAGAATCGTACGTCGATAATCACTAAGTCTAAAACGACTTTAGTTTCGCAAGGTCGCACAATGTAAACGATAAGGTCTATGACTTGATCATCCTTCCACAGGGACACACGATTCATAGTTTTTCGCACGACTTAGTCGTACGATTGCAAAGTCTAACGATTTTGCACTCTAAGTTTCTTAACTTTGAAGAATTTCACCCTCTGAATGTATGCTTTGATCGCATGTGTTTATGTTTGTATACACGATTTAGAAGTCTTATGGCTTATGCTCTAATTGTTATGTTGTAATGGATGCCTAAGTCGCATGATTTACTGTGTGAATTTCACAATTACTATTGTATTTACTTACAAAATGTGCAAGACACGAGTTCAAAATAAATTTAAATTTCATTCCCTGAATAATCCGTCGTTTACATCCAAAAAAGCTCGACCACCAACGGTCGAGCAGCAAGGAACAAAAATAAGCAAAGATATTTCCTAAGGCAAGAGAGGAGTGTCGATCACATCCTTGCATGATGCCTCTCCATGAGGATCTTCACCTGCCACCACCTCCTCGACGTCCTTTTCATCGTCAAAATCAAGGTCCCTCGCAGATCCGACGTCCTTCAAGTAGACGGCGAGCTCTTCCGACGCCGAAGCAAGAGGGTCCTTCCCCAACAGGTGTCGCCTCATAATCGCTGCCCTAGCGGTCAAACGAGCTATAGCAAAAACGGATTTACCTTCATCCTTAAGAGCCTGCACTTCTTTCTCCAGACTCTCTACCTTGGACTTAGAATCCTCAGCTTCCTTTCTAATCGCAGCCAATGATTCCTTAACTTTGTCCATCTCCTCCCTCTGATCAGCAATCATGGACAGGGAATGTGTCAATCGATGATTGGCCTCACCCTTTGCACGACCAACGGCCTCTAGATGTCTCAGGGCGTCATCGAGACGTCTTGACAGAACCTCTTTGTGCTCTGCGGCAACCTTCGCCCTATCCAACGCCATATCTCGCCTCTCATGGGCAGCGAAAACTAAATCCTTGACCTTTGCCGTCTCAGCATTCAAAGCCAATGAGGCTTGAAATGCCTGTAGAAACACAAACGAAGCATCGTTACTAGACATGCGACAACGTAAACAAAACACGTATTGAAAGATAGACTTACCATGAACGCTAGACCGGCAACATGGGCCCCCGTCTCCTCGATAGGAAAACCCTCAAAACGCTCCCTGAAAGACGGGAGCAGATATTTCCCCAAATAAGGAAAGTGATTCGTCCCGTCTAGGACATTCTCAACCATAAAGTCCGACGGCAATGTGAAATTAACCGTTGTGACCTTAGCCCCTCCCGTCGGATGTTCCTTGCCCTTGCCGGCCGATGAAGGGTCCGACGTGGCAGATGGGGACTTCGTTGTTTCCGCCGGAGGCGCAGAACTGATAGATGTTGCAGCAATCGCATCGGAAGACGTCTTCCTGGGCGACGCGACCATCGCCTTCTCAGGCATAACGACTCTAGACGAGTCGTGAATCCCCGAAGACGGTTCCCTCGGGATCGTCGTCCTCGTCTTCTTTGGAACATTCGGGCTAGTGGACAAGCTCCTTAGCCTCCTTTCCTTGCCCTTGCGAGCAAGCTCAAGCTCAGCTGCTCTTTTAGCAGAGATGGTCGACACCCTTGGTTGTGATTCCCCTAGAAACCAGAAAAAAGAAGAAATATTATAAGAGAAGAAGATTCAACATAAAGAAAAAGGAAAGTGCACTTACCTGTCATCTCTCTTTTTTCTTTCGACTCCTCTTCTTCCTCCTCACGTTTCTCCTCTTGATTCTCTCCCAAGTAGACCACGTCTTCGTCCTCGTCCACCAAATGTCGTGCGACGAACGACCGCTCGTCGGCACTGTACGCCAGAAATTTGTCGATTTTGGCCTGAGAGTTGGCGTAAGGCTTCACGTCTCAAACTTTATGGTTGTCGACATATAAGGAGCAAGTTAAAAAGCAAGCAAAAAACGCGGACGACATACGACAATGAAATTGCAAAGTTCACCTGACATATTCCAACCGTCCCTAATCCAACCGCTCTCAGAGTCAAGGGTCGACTTACGAACAAATACGTACCGAGTCTTCCATTTACGATCGTTCACAGCGGTCCCTAGGACCAAAGCACGATCGCCCTTATACCTAGAATATAAGCTACAGCGATGAAACCCATCCTTCTTGGCTTGATAAGCCAAGAGGAGGTCGCGTACGTTTATGGGAAACTCCCATTTCTTAGTGAGACGCTCTATCACTTGTATGACTCGCCAAAACTGGGGCATTAATTGGCTTGGTGCTAAGTCGAATTCTAACATAAAGGCTTTAGCAAGAGGCGAGTAAAGGCATTTGAAACCTATTTTAAAAGGGTATTCGTATCACTATATACCCCTCGGGACACTCGTTTGATCGAATCTGACCTTCGCAGATCAATTCAACCCACGCGGGGAATTTAGCTAAGCTTCTAAAATCATCAAGGTCCGACTGTTCTTGAACAGTACTCTCGGGATCCATCGACATTCTGAAAAAAAAAACTTAAGAAATCGAAGAAATCGTACATTATATTTATAGGTGCTCTAAACCTCGAAAAATCGTAACTGACTCGAAGATTCTTGCAGGATTGGAAAAACAGCAAGGAAATCAAAGGGAAATCTCTGTGTAAAACTTTTCGAAATCGTAAACCAAAATAGACCCATCGTGGTCTCTATTTATAAAAAACGATCGTATCAAGTCGAATCCCCTGATGGTCGACACGTGCTCCCGCCTTTTCGTATAACCATACAGATCGCTGACACCTGGCCATGACAGCTGCTAAGCACCATTGAACGTCAGCATGACGTCACGATCCTTTCTCCTCTTCGACTTCCCTCTCTAGTTTTGAATTGAACCAGTCTAGTCCCAAAGCAACTAGAGTAACTTTCGACACATGTCATAGTTTTATGCGTCCGACTGACAAAATTAAAAATTTGAATTAAGCATTCAACTTTCAAATTTTGGGGGCAAACTGTTTGGGCAAAATGTCACCAGTCTCGACCACGACCAAGGTAAGTAAAACACTCGCTTCTGTTACTTTTGGTAAGGAAAAATCATAGCACTTTATCCCCCAACTAAAGTTAAGATCAAAAGTTATTTACCTCACGACACTCGACCACGATGTCGTACGTTTCACATGATCGTCGCATACAACCATTCGACCTCGACTAGCTAACGCGTGATACAACTGTTACGTTTGTTTAGTGTTTATTGCAGGAGTCAACGTCATTGATGGACAACGGCTATAACTGATGAAAGCCATTAACAGCACTAAAGACGACGTCTGTTACGACAACTATGTAAGTATTTAATGAGCCAATTAAAGTGCCCGAAGACTATAAATTCCAAGGTCAATCCTCAGTTCAAGAGACATCGAACAACAGACACAAACACTCGAACTCGAAAGAACAGTTGAAACACATAAATCGCTCTCAGAAGAATCGCTCTCGACGCACGACATCAGCGCACGACACACAGTTTAAACATACGACGCACATTGTTTTACATTCAAAACACTTATTACTTTACATTTCGAAATCTTTCTTTCATTTGTATTGTAATCTCTGTACGATCGACACCAGAAACACAAGGACATCGCCCCTGTTTGGCGACCATAGTGCAGCGACGACTTCCACAGTCGTCCACGGGTTTTTTTCCTCGTTGAATTTTTTCCCGCGTCACCAAATTCCTTGTCTCGTTTACATTTTCGTCTTTGTCGCACGCTTTGTCAAAAGATTCTTTTCTTTAGTTGTTAAAGTCCACATCGACCTGAAGTTGTACTTTGGTGCGATTTTTGGCATTAACACCGGGTGATCTAGGGTTATCGGACGAACGACAGAGGCGCTCAAATCAAACCAAAGAACCATCCTAATCTTAATCAACTTTGTCTAACTAATTCTTTCAGTGAAGATACACCACATAGCAAGATTTATAAGACAATAATCTAGCAGTATGAGAATCGATGTAAGATTAGGGTTTTGAAACCCGTTGTGGTCACTGTGGCATTCGAATCGGAATGGATTCGTGGTTGTGTACGAGTGAGGATGAGAAAAAAGCATTCTAGTGTAATCGATAAGAATTACCTGTTAGTTTTGAGGCTGAAATCGATGACCTGAGCAGAGAGAGAATGGTGTCCGAGTGAGAGAGAGACTCGAGAGGTTTTTCTAGGGTTTTCGAATTGGTTTCCGGGTAATGGAAAAAGTGAAGGTTTTCGGGTCCATTAATATTTATATGAGGACATTGACCGGATGTGTCCCGGTAACTTACCAATCCGGTAAGCTTACCCGGTAACCATGGTTACCCGGTAACTTACCGGGTAAGTGTCCGGAACCCCAAAAATTGAATGACATGAACCATTCATTGAGAAATTTCCTGCACCCCCTCGACCTTAGCATGGGGATTACCCTGCTCCCCCTCGGAACCAGAGTATGAGTGAATTAGGAGACGACGACACGCACAAAAACCCGAAACTTGTACACTTTTAAGAAAAATTGTGACGCTCCCCCTCAAATGATGAACACTAATGGAAGTGTTCCCTCTCAAAATGTGCACAGAGTGTGATGTGAAGGGCACACGGGAATACCCACACACAAAAAAAAACATTTTCAGACAGTTAAAGAAAAATGTTTGTGTGACACTCCCCCTCAAAAGTAGAATATCTTACCTGATAGCTGATCATGCTCCCCCTGGACTCATGAACACTCGTGAAAGCACAGATATAAAACCAAATAACCTAGACGACAGTATTAAATGAAAGGAACACACGTAGAAATAAATGAAATAAACGAAATCTACATAAATAAATACAGCGACTCAATCGAACTGTGTAACTGATACAAGCAGAATACAAGTGCGAGAAAGTGTATGCTCAAACATCAGGAGTGTGAACAACCGATGATGAGTAGACAGTTTCTCGTAGATGTATGTAACTTGTAACGGGCACACACACAGATCAAGTCTTCAGATTTAGCATACCTAACTTGGACACTAGAGTATTAAAACGTTATTCCTCCAAGGGTTTTGTAAACAGGTCTGCTAACTGATGCCTAGTATTTACAAAGTAGAGTTCGATTGTACCTCTTTCTACATGATCCTTGATGAAATGGTACCGAACGTCTATGTGCTTTGTCTTCGGGTGTTGAACCGGATTGCTGGATATGGCAATTGCGCTCTTCGAGTCGCAGTAGATGGGCACCTTGACGTAAGTAAATCCGTAATCCTTGAGTTGGGTCTGCATCCAAATTACTTGAGAACAGCAGCTCGCGCGCGGCCACGTATTCTGCCTTGGCAGTCGACGTAGAGACACATTGGTGCTTCTTGGATGCCCAACTCACCAAGCTGTCACCCAAGTATTGCACATGCCCCGATGTGCTCTTCTGGTCTATCATGCTGCCCGCGTGGTCCTCATCAGAATAAGAGAATAGCTCAAAACCTGTCTCTTTCGGGTACCACAAGCCAAGATCAGCAGTACCACGTAAATAACAAAAAATTCGTTTGACGACAATTAAATGAGACTCTTTTGGTTTTGATTGAAATCGGGCGCATAGAAAAGTTGAAAACATGATATCCGGGCTACTTGCGGTTAGATACATCAAAGAACGGATCATTCCCCGATACAATTTAGTGTTCACATCCTTTCCGTTAGGATCGGCGTGAATCTTTGTACCGGGTGCCATGGGAGTTTTCATTGGTGAGGAATGTTCCATCTGGAATTTCCTAAGAATATCTCGGATGTACTTAGCCTGGTTTATGAATATCCCGGTCGACAGTTGTTTAACTTGAAGACCAAGGAAGAAATTCATCTCACACAGCATACTCATTTTGAAAATTTGTCCCATAAGTTTGGCAAAGTTCTTTGCATACTGAGGATTAGTAGAACCGAAAATTATGTCATCGACATACACTTGAACTAAGACAATATGATCTTTTTCGTTCTTGATAAACAGAGTTGAGTCTATTTTACCTCGTGTGAATTCTGATTTTAGCAAGAACTCGGACAGAGTGTTGTACCAGGCTCGCGGAGCTTGCTTTAGACCATAAAGCGCCTTGTCTAGAACGTAGACATGATCAGGCTTCAAATCGTCCACGAATCATTCCGGTTACGAGACGTACACTTCTTCCTTGATATCGCCGTAGAGGAATGCGGTCTTCACATCCATTTGGAAGACCGTGAAGTTTTTGTGCGCGGCGTATGCAAGGAACATACGTATGGCTTCGATTCTTGCCACCAGAGCGTATGTCTCATCATAGTCGATCCCTTCTTGCTGACGGTATCCCTTAGCCACGAGACATGCCTTGTTGCGAACTACGATCCACTTGGTTTCGATTACCATCTTGTGGGTTGGACGTGGAACAAGTCTCCATACCTTGAGAGCCTCAAATTGGTTGAGGTCCTCTTGCATGGCTAAGATCCAGTCCGGATCTTCGAGTGCTTCGCGTACATTTGTTGGCTCAATCTTACTTAAGAAGCCGGAGAAGAGGCAGAAGTTGGCTGATGCGCCTCACGTTTGAACAGGAGTGGATGGATCACCGATGATTTGATGTAAGGGATGAGCTTTCGTCCATTTGGTGGTGTGTGGAAGCGGCTGTTGAGTTGAATGGGAGGCGTCCGGATCCACATAATTACCAGATGGAATGTCTTGTACCGCTTCAAGTGTAGCCGGTTGGTTTCTTGGAGGAGATGTGTAACATCCTAAATTTCGTTATTATTTATTTCAATAAGATTTGGAATGTATTTGTATTTGAAGTAACCTTGAATTATATAGAGTAATATAATTCAATTAGGGTTAAAATACAAATGTTGAAAGTTTAAAGATTTCTTTTGAGAAATATTAAACTTAAGGGTTTTATAATGTGTTTTATTGATGTTTGAGGTGTGTTATGTCATTTCTTTAAAGTTGAGGTGTTTGGTGAAATTAGTTTATGACTCATCTAATTTTAGCATGAGGTGTCTTGATTTAATGAATCAAGAAGATGTATGTGTGGGTTTTCTTTTCTGCAAACAGTAGAAAAGTCGAGAGTTAGAGAAAGATAGAGATTTTATAGAGAAAAAGAAGGAGAAAGAAAAAGAAGAAACAGAAGAAAAGTATTGGATTAGGTGATCTTGTGTTGTTTCGATTTAGCCACTGAATCTGAAGAACAAAGTGATCAGAAGTGTTCAGATTGTTGCTAAGGATACTCATTAAGCTGTTTGATTAAGCTGCTGGAAAGTGATCAGTGTTCAGAATTGTCATTAAGGTGAGTTTTATTCACCTCTTCTTAAAATTAACCATTAAAATGGATATAGATAGTTGTTAAACTATGTCTGAATGCTTTAATATGAATTAATTGAGAAGTAGTAAGCTTAATACACTGATTTTATTAACTGGCTTAAAGAAGAAGACGATGAACAGTGACTGCGAGTTTTGAGAATTTCGCAATAGTTGGTTGCAAGTTTTGAGTGTCTCGCTAACCTCTGTGGGGGTGAAGTGAGAAACTCGCAACTATGGGTTGCGAGTTTTGGAGAATATCGCAGTAGTTGCTTGCGAGTTTTGAGGAATTCGCAATAGTGGCTTGCGACTTTTGATGAAAATCGCAGCTTTGGCTTGCGACTTTTGGGAGAAAATCTCAAGCATGGCTTGCGACTTTTGGGAGAAAATGCAGGTAGTTGCTTGCGACTTTTGGGGAAATTTCAGTAGTAGTTTGAGACTATAATGTATAATATGGCTATCTGCTGTATGCAATCTGTTATATGATTATAAACTCTAAATATGATATTGAAGTCGTGTTGAGATAAATTATAAGGACTTATTTATGAGTCCGGAAATGTAATTAACATTTGAGATGTAAATCCCCATGCTAAGATGCAAAGAGGGGATAGTAAGAAATTGAGACGAGGAGCTAATTATATTCTTTATTTTGTATATATAGAATATGTTCGTAGAAATGATATATTGTATGTTGTAAGCATATGATAGTATCAGTTATAATACTTATGTATTATATTACTTTTGCTAGAAATAGGCATCCGGTCATCGGGGGCATCTTAGTACGGTATAATGGGAACCGCATACTAGCCATTGACCATAGGGATGTAATTTATAGTAATTGGGTGTACCTTGAATCATCGGGGGTCCCGGTTGTATATCGCGATATTATAATCCCATTGGGACCATTGATTCTAAGGTGAAATGTGGAATAGGCAGATTTTGATTTGTAATTCCCATTTCAAATGGAAGATCGGAGATTTCCATTGTTAAAAGGAAGATCAGAGATTTCCCGATGGTGAAAGGAAGACTTGTGATAGGCATAAAGTAATTTGTAATCTCTACTTCCGGGTTAAGAAATAGGCAGGTTTTGACTTGTAATTTCTTGGTTAAGAGTTTGACTTTGAATCTGGGATGATTCATGGTAAATTCTTGGTAGTGTTATTATGACTAGATGAATAGTCCTAAGTTGGGAATGGGGTAGATTCCCATTAGTGAAAGGAGTTGTTGTACGGTAAGATGGATGGAAATAGGTTTGATTTATCTGTTGAGATTTTGATTGTTGAATTTTAATTTGATTTGAATATTCTCACTAGGCGAAAGCCTAATGTTTCAAGTTGAACTTTCTTACCAGGTACAAGCTCCGGGAAGTAAGCGGGAAAGTGTGTGGAGAGCTTTTGGAAAGACTCAGACTTGGAGATAACAGAGGATCTAGTTATTCTTTTGATACCTTTGGGACAGATGATTAGATAACCTAGTTAATCTAATTATGATGTATGATTTGATTAATAGGTTATTTGATTTAGAAGTTATTGTTTATAGAAAACCTTGTTGTATGATCCTATTGTTATATAAGTTTGAAGTTTTATTGTCATAACTTGTGGAATTTTTAAGCTTTAAATTAGCCCTATTTTTAGGGTGTTACATTATGTTATCAGAGCAATAGTTTAAGCGAGCTAAGTATGCTGATGAGATACTTAGACTTAAGCTGTGAGGAATTAAGTTATGACTTGTGAGATTTGGGTAGAAGTATTAAGACGGGATAGTCTTAGAGTCAACGGAAATATGTGAAATTAGTACTGTGATAATGGTAACAAGGATTCTCATGTATGATATGTTCACAATTTCAATTAGCTACTGTTATTATGAATATATTGTTACGTAAGCATACTTATTTCTAAATTGTTACAGTATATAACGATCGGTAAAGTACGTTTTGTATAGGGGTATGTGCATAACCATTTCTTATGGTTATCCCTTTAGTTTATAGTAGAACGTTGGTGAATATACCACCAAAATCCTTTGGAGGACAGATCGGTAAATGATTGGGGGTTGGAAGGACAACCTGGAAATTGGCGGGACTCATGAACGTCCGCCAAGGTAACCTTTAATAGGTGGTTGATGTGTGTGGAGATAGATTATGAGATGTTTGATCAAGACGAAAATAGTATGACATGGTTGATACGTGAATCGTGGAATGCATGTATAGCAAGCGTCATAAGGCCGAGAGGGCGACCACCGGTCGGAGGTAGAATGTCAATGATAAGTTACGTAAGTAAGGCGATTGACCTCGTTGAGTAATTAGCCTTCATTTGCGAGTAAAGTTTTATACATGGTATTCTAGTGTGTGTTACATGAATTTCATGATTTCAAACCAAATGCGTAAATAACAGTTTTAGTCAAGGTTGAATTAGTATGTGCAAGTGTGTAATTAAAGAAAAGGCAATCCCATTTACGTCGCACAACGAAATTTTGGAGTTGTTACAAAATATTTCTTACTTTACATGAAAAGTTGATTTGTAGCAAGAAACCGTTGGCCAGCAAAACATTTAATAACCAACAAGAGTATTGATCTAATAACGTCATATAAATAAGTGGGAGGACCGAATAGCTTAATTCATGTCGGTAAAACTTTTTCGAACTATTGTTGTATGAAAAGACTTTTATTTAATATATTCCCGTCGTAACGACTTTGTTTTGGTTGAGAAAGATTGAGCTTACGGAAATTTAATATGCAAACAATTCTCGAGATCGTTGTGCAGTACATTGGAATCGTGTAAATGTTGGGGTCATGTGTGCCCAAGTTATTCCAAATGTTGTTATTTAAAATGAGAAAATGCGTGAATTGATTTATGTATCAAGTTGTCATGCATGAAGGCTATGATCTCGCTAGGTCGTAGAGTACTACACTCTAAGTTAAGAGAGAACTCCGAGGGAGGAGAGGTGTTGGATAAATCTTGAGAAAGTGTTTGTAGATTTGATATTTAAGTTCAAGAGGAGAGGTGAATAGTGTGAGAGTCGAAAGTGGACTTTAGTGTCGGTTGCATGAGAGTCTGTACCCTTGTTCGCTGACTAGGAATACAGTGCCGAGGGACGGTTGTGTCTGGAGGAAGAATTAGGTTCAGTTAAGGACCTTCAGGTTAAGGAAGTTTCGACATGTCAAGTATTGACTTTGAAGTCGATAGTTGTGTAAGGTATATGAGACCTTTCGTCTGTCATTGGGTGTGGTCTGGGTGCATCCCGCGTATGCCCGTGCGGACAGGAACAAAGACTGTGAGTGGTACCGGTATGCTGTTATGCAAAGGGTATGCGCAAAGCAAATATTATTGTGTACGACATGGTTAAGGATTTTGAGTGATCGACGAATAAATCACTAATGAAAGAAGTTTCGAATTATTGTTGCACAAGCGAAAGATATGTAGTCAAAAACACGCTTTTAATATTTTTGTGGATGTGCAATATTTATGAGGTGTTACGTTTTAAAAATGTGAACATGTGAGTTGGGGGATTTTGGTAGATTCGACCATGTAAAGTTTTTAAGAGTGGTAAAACTTTGTTTTGGGGCCGATGGCCAATTAAGGGATTAAAAAGGTAAAGAATTGGGTAACAATGTATTTTGGTTTATGCAATCGTGTGCGTGACACATGTTTAACCAAACGTTTATTTTGGCCTTAAAGGCTTGATTGATATTCAAATGAGACTTTTGAATGTTTGTCAGTTTTAATGACTCGAGATGGAGTCTTGGTTGTGTTATATGCTTAACTGCATTCTATTTGAATAAGTGTCGGTCTTAAGTGTAAAGACTGTTTGACAATTCCCGCGTTTTTAATACCTTTGGAACTAACGAACCTTGGCGAAGTATATACATTATGAAGTATATAAGAGTTGCATATACCTATATAAATTGACTTCGTTGGGAAAGTAGCAATGAAGGAGTCATAGATTTATCATGCCTCGGAACGTATGTTGCATAATGATCATTGATCCTTGGAGTAGATGACTCGGTTTTGAACTCAGTTGAGTCTTAAGAGCATTGACCCGATTTAATAAGCTCGTTGTAGGCTTGGGTTGGGATTACATGGATTGTATTAAAATAGAGTTTTGCATGATGTGAATGTTTTGGGTATTCTTTTGGATTTAATTATTGTTAAGTCCTAAATCAGAAGAATAAAAGCTGAAGGACCACTTTGTAAGAGTGTTAAGATTATGAAAGACTGTTGTGTTATAGAAGTGTTTTACTTGCGATGTGGATGGTTTACAAAGGAGAAAGTATTAGGCACAAATGAAGTGAGGTATGGAAAATGTTGATCTGTGAAGGATTGTACCGTGTTTTAGTATTGGTTTGGAATCACAAGGAGCTAGTATGAACGAATAAGTTCAAGTTATTTAGCAAATCGAGAGTGGTAGTTCAACTAAAGTTGGGGAGGAGATATTTAGTGAAATAAACTCGGTTAATATGTGTATGAATGATTGTGAGAAACCTGGTCTATGGTGAAAGGCTATGTGTGGAGAAGGTACGAGTGAGTAGTGATATGGCTAATATCGAAACAGAATGTCGGAATGGTATTGGGTGTTTACCCAAAGTGATTTTGATTGTGTGAGTTGCTTCCTATGATAGAAAGATTGGACTTAAGAATGTAATCATATTGCAGGTTCAATAGAGTTATCTCTTTTGATGTTCAATACTTTGGTGCTTGGTTGTATTGTGGTTGTGCGATGAGATAGTGACGTGAGGAAGTGATAGCATTCTATACCGAAGAAACGTGTAAGTCATGGATGTAATAATGGACTGTCGTGGTTGTTGAAGTATTTAATAGTAACGAGTATGCTTAATTTACAGTGTACGTGGAAATTTTAGGTAGTACATGTTAATGTTATTTTGAGACCTGGAGAGTGAGTTGTGATGATGATGGGGTGAAAGAAAGACTCTTGTTCTTCTCAATCCCATTGGTTTTAGGTGGAGAGAATACTGTAACCGTTAAGCTATAGTGTTGGAGTATTCAGTAGATGTAAAAGAAATACATCGAATGCAGTTCTCGGTGTTACGAGGATTTGGCTAGAGATCTTAACTGACGTTTTTAGAGAAACGGTCCTTTTGGACTGTAGCTGTGTGGTGGATATTCCATGTAAACAAGAGAGAAATGATAACATTATACTAGACTAAGAAGTAGTCGAACATGGATTTGATGATAACAATTACTCTAAGATGGTTGGTTTACAAGTATATCATTTGGATCTTTCGCCAGAATTGGGAGGGGTACATAATACCTTCCAAGTATGTTATCTTCGGAAATGTTTGGCCGAAGAGGAAGATGTGATTTTCACTCACTGATGTGAGAGTAGATGAAAAGAGTCGCGATGTGGAAGAACCAGAGGCAATTTTGGAAAGATCAGTTAGGAAGCTACGTAGTGGTAAAGAAGTAGCTATGTTGAAAGTACAGTGGAAACACCATAGAGGTGCTAATGTAACTTTAGAGTCGGAAGAGAGTATGAGGGATAGGTACCCTCATTTGTTTACCTGACTTTGATTTCGGGGACGAAATCATTTTCAAGTTGGGGAGTATTGTAACATCCTAAATTTCGTTATTATTTATTTCAATAAGATTTGGAATGTATTTGTATTTGGAGTAACCTTGAATTATATAGAGTATTATAATTCAATTAGGGTTAAAATACAAATGTTGAAAGTTTAAAGATTTCTTTTGAGAAATATTAAACTTAAGGGTTTTATAATGTGTTTTATTGATGTTTGAGGTGTGTTATGTCATTTCTTTAAAGTTGAGGTGTTTGGTGAAATTAGTTTATGACTCATCTAATTTTAGCATGAGGTGTCTTGATTTAATGAATCAAGAAGATGTATGTGTGGGTTTGCTTTTCTGCAAACAGTAGAAAAGTCGAGAGTTAGAGAAAGATAGAGATTTTAGAGAGAAAAAGAAGGAGAAAGAAAAAGAAGAAAAAGAAGAAAAGTATTGGATTAGGTGATCTTGTGTTGTTTCGATTTAGCCACTGAATCTGAAGAACAAAGTGATCAGAAGTGTTCAGATTGTTGCTAAGGATACTCATTAAGCTGTTTGATTAAGCTGCTGGAAAGTGATCAGTGTTCAGAATTGTCATTAAGGTGAGTTTTATTCACCTCTTCTTAAAATTAGCCATTGAAATCGATATAGATAGTTGTTAAACTATGTCTGAATTCTTTTATATGAATTAATTGAGAAGTAGTAAGCTTAATACACTGATATTATTAACTGGCTTAAAGAAGAAGACGATGAACAGTGATTGCGAGTTTTGAGAATTTCGCAATAGTTGGTTGCGAGTTTTGAGTATCTCGCTAACCTCTGTGGGGGTGAAGTGAGAAACTCGCAACTATGGGTTGCGAGTTTTGGAGAATCTCGCAGTAGTTGCTTGCGAGTTTTGAGGAATTCGCAATAGTGGCTTGCGACTTTTGATGAAAATCGCAGCTTTGGCTTGCGACTTTTGGGAGAAAATCGCAAGCATGGCTTGCGACTTTTGGGAGAAAATGCAGGTAGTTGCTTGCGACTTTTGGGGAAATTTCAGTAGTAGTTTGAGACTATAATGTATAATATGACCATATGCTGTATGCAATCTGTTATATGATTATAAACTCTAAATATGATATTGAAGTCGTGTTGAGATAAATTATAAGGACTTATTTATGAGTCCGGAAATGTAATTAACATTTGAGATGTAAATCCCCATGCTAAGTTGCAAAGAGGGGATAGTAAGAGATTGAGACGAGGAGCTAATTATATTCTTTATTTTGTATATATAGAATATGTTCGTAGAAATGATATATTGTATGTTGTAAGCATATGATAGTATCAGTTATAATACTTATGTATTATATTGCTTTTGCTTGAAATAGGCATCCGGTCATCGGGGGCATCTTAGTACTGTATAATGGGAACGGCATACTAGCCATTGACCATAGGGATGTAATTTCTAGTAATTGGGTGTACCTTGAATCATCGGGGGTCCCGTTGGTATATCGCGATATTATAATCCCATTGGGACCATTGATTCTAAGGTGAAATGTGGAATAGGCAGATTTTGATTTGTAATTCCCATTTCAAATGGAAGATCGGAGATTTCCATTGTTAAAGGGAAGATCGGAGATTTCCCAATGGTGAAAGGAAGACTTGAGATAGGCATAAAGTAATTTGTAATCTCTACTTCCGGGTTAAGAAATAGGCAGGTTTTGACTTGTAATTTCTTGGTTAAGAGTTTGACTTTGAATCTGGGATGATTCATGGTAAATTCTTGGTAGTGTTATTATGACTAGATGAATAGTCATAAGTTGGGAATGGGGTAGATTCCCAGTAGTGAAAGGAGTTGTTGTACGGTAAGATGGATGGAAATAGGTTTGATTTATCTGTTGAGATTTTGATTGTTGAATTTTAATTTGATTTGAATATTCTCACTAGGCGAAAGCCTAATGTTTCAAGTTGAACTTTCTTACCAGGTACAAGCTCCGGGAAGTAAGCGGGAAAGTGTGTGGAGAGCTTTTGGAAAGACACAGACTTGGAGATAACAGAGGATCTAGTTATTCTTTTGATACTTTTGGGACAGATGGTTAGATAACCTAGTTAATCTAATTATGATGTATGATTTGATTAATAGGTTATTTGATTTAGAAGTTATTGTTTATAGAAAACCTTGTTGTATGATCCTATTGTTATATAAGTTTGAAGTTTTATTGTCATAACTTGTGGAATTTTTAAGTTTTATTGATCCTATAGTTAATCTAATTATGATGTATGATTTGATTAATAAGTTTGAGCAATTTCTGGTTCCGTGGAATTCAGAGGTTGATCGTTGATTGTAGCGGATGACGAATCATTAGGAGCGATCTCCGGGTTTGTTACTGGTTCCTCCGGGGGGCAGTAGTATCAGATGAAGTCGATGATGACGGTTGAGTTATCTCCACAGAGATAGAAGGCGTGCTGGTAGAAGGCGGCGGACAGGATAGATTCGCCGAATCCTCAATACGAGCAGCTTCAAGTCGAGGTTGTGCTGAGACATGAGGGGTAGAAGCATTAAATATGTCATCATAAAAATATTTAAACAGTAAATCTAAATTAGAAAGATCAGCATTCGATGAAGATGCATGATTCGGATTGACTGTCGCTTGTGCAGATCCCGAACGTGGATGTTCGGAAGCTAACACGCCAGTTAAACCGGGTTCTGAACTGATATGTTCAGAAGCCAAATCTGCGGCTTCGTCGAATGTCACGTTTACACTTTCGGTAACGGTTTTAGTCCGTTTGTTGTAAACGCGATACGCCTTAGCCAGCATGGAGTATCCGATGAAAACTCCTTCGTCCGCCTTTGGGCTGAATTTGTCGAGATCGTCCTTGTCGTTTAAGACGTAGCACGTGCATCCAAATGCATGGAAGTACTTGATGTTCGGAATGCGTTTGTTGATGATCTCGTACGGCGTCTTGTTAAACCGCTTGTTGATGATGGAGTGGTTTTGCGTATAACAGGCAGTAGACACCGCTTCGGCCCAGAGAAATAGCGGAAGTTTGGATTGGGAAAGCATAATGCGGGCTGCTTCGACCAGGGTACGGTTGCGCCTTTCCACCTCTCCGTTTTGCTGAGGAGTGCGTGCCGCCGAGAAGGTTTGCGAGATACCGACAGAAGTCAAGTAGTCGCATACCGTTTGATTTTTGAATTCCGTGCCGTTGTCGGTCCTGACAGTCTGAACTGGACTTTGAAGATTTAGCTGGATGGACTTCAAGTGGTTAATGATCAGCTCCGGAGTTTCGTCTTTTGAGCGAAGGAACTTGACCCATGTATAGCGTGAGAAATCATCCACGATCACTAGGACGTAATTGCGCTTGTTCATGCTCTGAACACGCATCGGGCCACACAAATCCATATGGATAAGTTCGAGGGACCGGGACGTGCTCGGAGCTGCCTTCGGCGGATGCGTCGCTCGCTTCATCTTCCCCATCTCACATGCCCCGCAGAGTCGGTCCTTCACGAATTGTAGATCGGGCATGCCTTTCACGTGTCCGCCCAACACCAGTTTGTTGATACTTTTGAAGTTGAGGTGCGAAAGACGTCGATGCCAAATCAATGCTTGTTCAGAATTCGCCTTTGACATCAGGCAGACAGGGTTATCGGGCTTCAGGGCTGCGAGGTCGATGGTGTAGAGGTTGGTCTTACGCTTTCCAACCCGTAGCTCCACTCCGTCGTCATTGAGTATTCTACACCTTTTGGCTTTGAACCGGACCTCGAGATCTTTGTCTCATAATTGGTCGATGCTGAACAGATTGTGTCCCAATCCCGCGACGCGTGATACCTTCTTGATAGTGATCTTGTCTTAGACAATGTCGCCGTAGCCCACAATCGGCGCCTTGTCGTCGTTCCCAAATCTCACTTCTCCACCATCTTCTTCTTTGTAGTTCGTGAGAAGCTCCCTCCTTCCGGTCATGTGCTTGGAGCTTCCAGAGTCTAAGTACCACACATGATCGTCCTAAATTCCTTTCTTTCCTTCATACGATTTTTTACCTCGGCTATTACTGACTTAAGCATCGGAGGGTTGTTGGCTAGCCAACGACCAACCTCTGACATTGTTTTACCGCAGGATCGCACGATATCAATTGGTAGGTCTACTATGCGATTTTATTCTCGCAGGGTCACGCGACATAAATGATCGGGTCTATGACTTGATTATCCTTTTGCAGGGACACATGAATCAAGATCATCGTACAATCTAGTTGTACGATCATAAAGTCTAGCAACCTCTCGATCTAAGTTCCTAACTTAGAAGAATTTCATATTTTGAATGAATGCTTTAATTGCATGTACTTACGTTTGCTCATACGAATTAAAAGTATAAAGGTTTTACGACTTATGTTATAATCGTTATATTACAGCGGATGCCTAAGTCGCACGTCTTCTTGAATTTTACAATGGATATCATATTTGCTTATGAAATGTAATGATACGCAAGTTCAAGAGAAAGATAAATTCATATATCAAATTGTCGATTACATTGGACGACTCGACCACCAACGGTCGAGCGATAAAAGAAAAAATGCCACAAAGACAATCTTTCCTAAGGCTGAGGAGGAATGTCGGTCGCATCCTTGCATGAGGCCTCGCCCTTAGAGCCTTCGTCCACCTCCTTACCCTCCTAATCGGCCTCCTTCTCATCATCCGAATCGAGGTCTTTTGCAGATCCGACTTCACTCAGGTAGTGTTGATCCAAATCCTCAGTGATTTGATAATGACGCTCTCTTAAAACACTTAGTGAAAATTGTAAGTAAACAATATGTATTAGAGTTTCTCTATCGCTGATAAGTACTAAGACTTTACAGTACCGCTGATAGGAACTCTCGTTCTTTAAGTTTAAAATTCAGCGAACACTATTCATCCAGTAGCTCTGAGCCTGTTCAGTCTCTTTAATAAATCGCTGATAAGTTAGTTATTTACTTATGATCCCCGAAGACAAGTTTGACGTCAACATATGTTCTACGCTGAAGTCGAAGATCAATCTCAAGAACAGCGACAAGTCTACTAATGAACTGATGTGGATATCAGCGAAGCCAAGATTTGTCCACTCAAAGTGAAGTTACAAGTAGAAAACTTCAGCAATCGCTGAGCTTTATCATTCACTGATAAAGTACTGATTCAATGAAAGCTGATCATGAAGTCTTCCTCTACAAGATACTTTTGTCTTTCCCCCCTTGCACGTGTCCGTACGAAATGTCAGAACGGATATCCCTTCTGTCTAGAATCGTATAACAATCTCTGATTCTACACTGTGCACAATTCTGGTTGATCAATTCAGAAGAATGATAAAGAGCACTCAAAGGTCTAGCATCGTCAACAAAACTTCAGAATAATGATTGCAAATATTCAAGCGTCTCTTCCAATCCAATCAAAGACTGAACTCCAACAATCAACTTCTGAATATCTTGAAAGACTTGAGCTCTTTTAAACTTTGACAGTTGCTAAATGTATGTTGCAAGCTGAATATCTGAATGATGTCACACACGCGTTATGCTAAAATCCATGAACAATGTCCCCCTCCTGAGACTTAGCACGGGGGTTCCGCTATGGATTCGGATGTAGGCAGATTCGAAACCATGGATTCGGATTAAGTAGGGTGCGAAATCAGCTCAATTCGGATCATGTTAGGTGCGAAATCAGGGAATTCGAATCATGTAGGGTGCGAAATCAATGAATTCGGATCGTGAAGGGTTCGAAATCAGGACAATTCGGATCATGAAGGGTTCGAAATCACTCAATTCGAATCATGAAGGGTTCGAAATCAAGACAATTCGGATCATGAAGGGTTCGAAATCACTCAATTCGAATCATGAGGGGTTCGAAATCAGGGCAATTCGAATCATGAAGGGTCCGAAATCACTCAATTCGAATCATGAAGGGTTCGAAATCAGGACAATTCGAATCAAGAAGGGTCCGAAATCAGGGCAATTCGAATCATGAAGGGTCCGAAATCAATGAATCCGGATCATGTAGGCTTCGAAATCAAGCCATTTCGTATCATGTTGGATGCGAAACCATGCCTATCTTGAATAAATGGAATTCGAAACCATTAGAATGAGGATTAGAAAGATGCGAAGCCATCCATACCTTTGAACCTTTAGGTGTAAGCACATTCCGAAATTCAAAACTAAGATGACCAAATTCAGCAATATTTCGGACTTCACAAGATCCGAAACCAACAACTCTGAACAGTTCGAAACCATCTAAGCCATCCAAACAATAGTAGCATCCGAAACCATGAACAGTAAAGCATGAAGGATTCGAAACCATCAATGAACAGTAAATGATGAAGGATCCGAATTCATCAATGAACAGTAAATGATGAAGGATCCGAATTCATCAATGAACAGTAAACGATGAAGGATCCGAATTCATCAAGAATAATCCGAATTCATCAAGAATAATCCGATTTCAAGTAACAGCATCCGAAAATCACTAAAATCATCATAACTTCTTCAATTCTTGACCAATTTCAGTGATTCTTTCGCAGACTTATTCGAAAAATGAAGATGAACAAATTTCTAGTTGATCAAAACATGTAATTCGATCGATTTGATGAAGTTTTGATCCAAAAGTGAGTTCGACTTTTATCTTGAACAAACACCATAAATCTCCGAAATCTGAGCAAAATAGGGCTAAAAACACTTGAATTATGAAGATCCGATGATCGTATCGATGAAAAATTCTTCGATTTGGCTCTGATACCACTTGTTAGGTCCATGATCTTCATACAATCCAAGTATTGTGTAACAAGATGATGAAGAACATTATTGAAAAGGAAATCTAACCTAGAGAGAACACAAAGTGATTAGAGATCTGCATCTTGTATTAATGAATTCACTTCTTACAAACTACAAGTAAAGACCTATTTATAGTCTTCATCACTTGCTACAACAATTAAGCATAAGCCCTTTAACACAGCTATTGCTTTACAAAACTTTCTATTATAAAGGACAACTTCAGTGTCCTAACATCTACAAAGGTTAATGACATACAACCACTCAGCTGTTGCCACGTGTAAAGCAATACTGCCATGCATTAAATGTATGCAGTATATAAGAAGAACCCTACTTCAGAAATGAAGTGTGCTCAACCATCTTCTTATTCTTCCTTACTACTATGTGTTAGGTTATTACTCGTAATTTCCTTATCTTTTTTCTATCTTATTCTAGTGCAAGAAACTTAGTGTTCTTAACTTGTTTAGATTAGGATTAGTCCTTAATCTTGTTCCGCAACAAGTTGTAAATTGTCTTGATTTATCAATAAACAATTTAGAAAAGTAAAAATCGTGTGTTTGTATTCAACCCCCCCCCCCCCCCCTTCTACAAACATGTATAACCCTTCGGGACCAACAACTGGTATCAGAGCGGATTTGTTTAATCTCATAAACAATATCTTATCTATACTAATCTTTTCTCTTCCTTTCCATTTCTTAAAATGGCTACCAACACAAACACTAACTATATTGACAATGGTTCTCTTGCAAAACACCCTAGATTTTCCAGAGATAACTTTAATCTATGGAAAAATAGGATGATTCTCTTCTTAGAAGGTGTAGATCCTACTATGCCTTACTATCTTGAAAACGGCCCATATATTCCTGTAAGAATTAATCCTGAAGTTCCAGCCGCTGAGAATAGAGCTGCTATTCCAGAAAGGTTGGTTCCCAAGGAAAATCATATGTGGACTGATAAAGATAAGAAGAAAGTGGCTATCGACACCAAAGCCAGATCCATACTTTCCATGGCTCTTCCTGACGAAGTCTACCATTCCGTCATGAACCTGAAAACCTCAACATCCATGTGGGACACAATCTGTGTTCAGTATGAAGGTACTTCTGAAGTCCAGGACTCACGCAAGATCAACCTGGTAAGACAGTACGAAAGCTTCATTTGTGGTAAGAATGAAACTCTCTCTGAAGTACACCAACGTTTTAACTGCTTAATAATAGATCTGAAAACCGTTGGTAAGGAATATTCTAACTTTGAAGTACTGACAAAGTTCTTAGAATGTTTACCTGAAAGCTGGGACAGTTATTCAATGTGTCTCAAGCTGTCAAAAGATCTAAGATCTATGACTCTTTCTACCTTATATGGCACGATGCTTAATCATGAGCAATCAAGTCATCTTCAGAAGAATCTTGTAAAAGATTCCAAAAGCACCCATGTTGCTCTAGTCTCAGAGTTACCTTCCACTCAGCGATCTACTATCACTGTCACTGAGTTGGAAACTAACTCTGAACGTTCATCAGATTCTGACGCTTCAGATGATGATGAAACTCTGGCATTCCTGGCTAATAAATTCAGGAGATTTGCTAGAAAGAGTAATTTCAGAAAGAACAAACCTCTTGCTATTATTTACAAGCCAAGATCATCAACCCATGTTGCTAAGGCTACTGCTACTTGCTATAACTGTGAAAAGATAGGACATTTTGCTAGCGAGTGCATGTCAAAGAAAGTCTCTAGATCCTCAATTTTTCCCAAGAAAAACTTTACTCCCAAGACTAGAGATGAAAAATACAAAAAGCTGAAAGAAAGTTATTCAAAGCTGAAAACCTTTAAGAAAAAAGGCAAAGGCCTGATGGCTGACTATGATTGGGCTACCTCTGACGAAGAAGAATCATTTGACTCTGAAGATGATGATGAAGCCAATCTATGTCTCATGGCCAAACTTGAAGATGAGGAAAACAATTCTGACATTTCCTCTACTTCAAACTCTACTACTAAGGTATCACCTTCCTTCTTTACCAATATTTTAAATATTGATGAAGCTGATAGTCTTCGAAACATCGATCTCTTAACTAGAAGTTTATATGAAGCCATGAATGGCAAAACTGTTATTGAAAATCAAAACCTTGATCTCGCTGAACAACTTAAAAACTGTCACCTTCAAATAGAAAAGCTTTCTAAAATTGAAGAAGATTTTAAAGATCAAGTTCATTTAAATCAGCTAGTCAAAATCGAACGAGAAGAAGCTATCGCTGCATTAAAAGCTGAAAAAGCTACTATTGATGGATGGTATAAATCCTCAACAACGATCACTGAGATAATTAAGTCTCAGATTTTCCTGAGTGATAAACGTGGTCTTGGTTACAAAGCTGATACTCTAGAACCAACCACTGACCGTTCCATGCTTAAGTTTGGAATGTTCGTATCCTCTATCCCCGACACTGTCTCATCTCAGTGTTCTTCTTCAAAACCTCCTATCCATGAGGAAATCACTACCTTAACCTCTAAAGGTAAAGAGAAAATTGTTTATCCAAAACCTACCTCGGTCTTTAAAAATAAAGGTAAAGAAATTGCTTTTCACCAAAATCCTCAGAAGGGTACCTTTGTACCTAAGCTGAATGCTTCTAAAGCTTCAGTGACTTATCCCTCTGGTTCAAAGAATAAGATTCCTGGATTTATTCAGCGTGGATCTATTCATCGATCTACTCCTAGAATCAAAGTGGATACCATTGGTAAGAAATCCGAAGAACTGAATGTTCCTTCTATTTCAAATACCAAAAGTTTACTTGGTGCTGGTCCTTCTAATTCAAAATCAAAAGCTCAGCATGCAAATGGTCCTAGAACTACTTTTAGTTATATGAAATGTTATCACTGTGGACTTACCAATCATATTGCTAGTAAGTGCCCCACAGCCACCCAAGCTGAAAAGATAGCTAAGGTGAAAATCATTGCCCCCAAGGCAAAGAAGACCACTAAGGTTAAAAAATTAACCAAAGTGAAGACTGAAAAAGCTGAATCTTCAAATACGGCGAAGACTGCTGAACCTTCCACCTACTCTTTTAAACCCACTGACAAGTGTGTATACATGGTTAAGTGGGTACCCAAGACAAACTAATCTTCCTTTATAATGCAGGTTAAGAAGGGTATCTGGTATCTTGATAGAGGATGCTCAAGACACATGACTAGAAAGAAAAGCCTGCTCTCTGAATACAAGGAAGAGAAGGGTCCCTCTGAAACTTTCGGTGGAAACAGAAAAGGACATACCCGAGGGTTTGGTGTACTCTCTAATGGTACAACAACCTTCAGAAGAGTCGCATATGTTGAAGGGCTGAAGCATAATCTTCTAAGCATCAGTCAGCTTTGCGACATGGAAAACAAAGTAATTTTTACTAAGGAATCCTGCTTTGTCGCTGACAAAAAGGAGAGGATAGCTCTCAGCGGGTATCGTTTGGAAAATGTTTATGTAATAAATAGGGACTCAACAACCACTGAGAACTCCTGTTTCTTCTCTAAAGCCTCATCTGATGTCAACTGGCTATGGCATAAGAGGCTCTCTCATCTAAACTTCAAGACACTAAACACTCTTTCTTCTAAAGAGTTAGTCACTGGTCTACCTCAACACTCATACGTTAAAGAATCCTTATGTTCAGCGTGTGAGAAAGGGAAGCAGACCAAAGCAAGCTTTAAGTCTAAGCATGTTTCTTCAGTGTCATCTCCTCTACAACTTCTCCATATGGATTTGTTTGGCCCTGTTAACAAACAATCCATCGCTGGAAAGAAATATACGTTGGTCATAGTTGATGAATTCTCTCGCTATACATGGGTAATGTTTCTCCGTTCTAAGAGTGACACACCTAAAGAATTCATCACCTTTGTCAGGAAAATGGAAGTCCTGAACAACTTGACCGTTCGCTCAATAAGGAGTGATCATGGGACTGAATTCAAAAACAGTTCTCTTGATTCCTTCTTTGAGAGTAAGGGTATTTCTCACAACTTTTCTTCAGTGAGAACACCACAACAAAATGGAGTCGCTGAAAGAAGAAAGCGAACTATTATTGAAGCTGCACGTTCAATGCTCAGCGATTCTCACCTGCCTACTCAGTTTTGGGCAGAAGCTGTCAACACTGCTTGTTTTACGCAAAACAGGTCGCTGATAGTCAAAAGATTCAATAAAACAGCCTATGAAATTTTTCATGGGAGAAAGCCTTCAATTAGCTTTCTTCACATCTTTGGATGTCAGTGTTTCATACTGAACAACAGAGATGCCCTTGGAAAGTTTGGTCCTAAGGCTGATGATGGAATCTTTCTTGGATATTCTTCAATCTCCAAAGCCTTCAGAGTCTTCAATCGAAGAAGGCAAACTGTTGAAGAAACAATTCACGTCACCTTTGACGAATCCCGTTCAGCGAATTCTCGACCTTCTGCTGATACTGAAGAACTGAATCAATGGATGTTTTCACATCTTGGTGATTCAGAAGATATTCCCACTCCTCATACTCATACCGTTGAAGATGATGGTCCTACTATCATCCCAAATATGCAGAATGGTGAAGCTGAAACTTCATGGGTCTCAGCTATTCCTTTAAACACTATGCCTACTTCTGAACCTTCTACCTCAGACATTCCATCTACTTCTCATCAATCAGTGAATGTAATGACATCAGTACCTACTCCTCTCTTGGCTGATATTCTAGAAGTTGCTGAAGCCTCATCTTCAACCCCTCAAGTTCAGGTTGAGTCAGCAATTCATGCTCTGGCTCAGCCATGGACTATCAATCATCCTATTGATCAAATTCTTGGTGATCAAAACGCTGGTGTTCAGACTCGATGAAGTGCAAGTAATATTTTTTTATTTGTTAACTTTATTTCTCTGATTGAACCAAAGAAAATAGATGATGCCCTCAGAGATCCAAACTGGGCCAGCGCTATGCAAGAAGAGATGACAGAATTTGAAAGAAACAAAGTTTGGAATCTTGTTCGAAGACCAACTGACAAGACAGTGATAGGCACTAAATGGGTCTATCGAAACAAGTTGGACGAACATGGAACTGTAACCCGCAACAAGGCTCGTCTTGTTGCTCAGGGATACAGACAAGAGGAAGGTATAGACTATGATGAAATATTTGCTCCAGTAGCAAGACTAGAATCTATTCATCTATTCTTAGCCTACGTTGTACGCAAAGACTTCAAAGTGTATCAAATGGATGTTAAGTCAACAGTTCTCAATGGAAAGCTGAATGAAGACGTCTACGTGGAACAACCTCCAGGATTCTTAGATCCTAAGCATCCAGGTTATGTTTATAAACTGGATAAGGCACTTTATGGCTTAAAGAAAGCTCCTCGTGCATGGTATGACACTCTCCCTACTTATCTCCATATTGAACAATTTGAGCGTGGTAAAATCGATAAGACTCTATTCTTCAGGAAAGTAAAAGGTCATATTATTCTTGTTCAGATATATGTTGATGACATTATATTTGGTTCTACTAACCCTGACCTTTGTACTCGTTTCGCTGATAGAATGAAAGCAGAGTATAAAATGAGTATGATGGGTGAGCTAACATATTTCCTTGGTCTTCGGATAAAGCAAAATGAAAAAGGAACTTTCATAAATCAGGGAAAGTATGTTAAAGATATGTTGAAGAAATTTGATCTAACTCAAAGTTCATCTATGAAAACCCCTATGGCACCACCGCTGACACTAAACAAGGATTCTTCTAGAATACTTGTTAATGTCACGACATACCATGGGATGATCGGCTCTCTTTTGTATCATTCAGCTAGCCGACCTGATATTATGTATGCAACTTGTTTGTGTGCACGATGTCAAGCTGAACCTAAGGAATCTCATATGATCGCTGTAAAGCGAATCTTTCGTTACCTTAAGGGTACTCCCAACCTAGGTCTTTGGTATCCCAAAGACTCAGGGTTTGATCTAATCGCCTATTCATATAGTGATTTTGCAGGTTGCAAATTGGATAGGAAAAGCACCACAGGAGGCTGTCAGCTCCTGGGTGGAAAGCTGGTGAGTTGGACAAGTAAAAAGAAACACTCAGTGTCCACCTCAACTGCTGAAGCTGAGTACGTAGCCACTGGAAGCTGTTGTTCTCAGTTCTTATGGATGAGAAATCAACTACTAGACTATGACCTCCAGCTCTCGAAAATTCCAATCTATTGCGATAGCACAAGTGCCATCGCTATAGCCAACAACCCAGTGCTACACTCAAAGACCAAACATATCGAAATCATGTATCATTTTATCAGAGATCATGTGATAAATGGTGATATAAAACTTCATTTTATCCCAACTGATTTTAAGTTAGCTGATCTATTTACCAAACCTCTTGATGAGACAAGATTCAACTTTCTCATCAGCGAGCTTGGAATGCTGAACTTTGAAGAGTAAAATCTTCAGTGGTTCACATTTGATTAGTGACAGGATAAAACCAACTTATATAACCCATTCTATCATCTTCTCTCCGAACAAAGTTGATTCGCTGATATCAAGGTATGTTCTCTCTTTACTCGCTGACATTCGCATGTAAATGCAAGATTTCAAAACAAATCACATCGCTGAATATCTCTTCCTTAACAGCTATACTTTGAAATTTCTAAAACTAACACTGATATTTCTATTCAGTGCTTCATGTTTTCAAAATGTCCCTGAGCTTTCAAAACCTGAGAGACATCCTATAATATGAAAGGACGTTTGTGACATCATCACAACGGATAAACCCTGACACGTTCTTTTCTGACACACGTTTGCACGTTTCGTTTACCTTCCAATCAAATGCAAACACGTGTCCGTGTCGTCATGAAAATCTTTTCCCGCTCAAGATTTTCTCTTTCTACTCTCTCTATATAAACTATTTCGAGTTTATATTTTTCCTTTACGCGAACATCTTCTCCAAGCAAGAAAAACTACTGTTGCATTTTGAACTCATGTTTTCCAGAAAACTGTTCATCTTCTTCAACGTTTGTAAGGTTAATATTCTTGTTATTTACCTACGTTACCTTGTTTATGATCTTATTATTGATTTTAACGGATCAAACAAATGAACTTCTTAAAATGAAATCATTTCTTTCATGGTTTTATGGACACAATCTTCGAGATTGTTCTTCAAGTTTTAAACTCAAAATCTTAAACTTGTTCTTCATATGTTTTTCCAGAATCCTTCTCTCTAAAGGAAACTGGGAAACAAGGCATTTACTGTTTTGTATTTCTTATTCAAAACAAAGAAAACCCTAATCTTCATTAAGACATCTTTTTCTGAATGAAATGGACAAAATTCAACAACATCTTATTGGAAATTCTTTCCACATTAAGACATTGTTCTTCATCTCTTCTTCATGTTTATATATGTTAAACAAAAATGGCATCTTCAGCTGCTGCTCCTATCGCTGAGAAATCTCCTGCAACGGAAAAACTGACTCTACCAAAGGCTCCTCAGGTAAAGTTTACGCTTGAGAAAGTAGAGTTTTCGAAATCAAACAACCTCTTTGCGCTTTTCGATTTTCCTCCTCGAAAGCAAGTCACGCATCTGAATGATGCTGTGAATATTCTCCAAACTTGCTGCTTATTCAAAGCCTTAACCTTCGTACCCCCTGCCCATAAATTCCTTCTATCTCAGTTCTGGTATACTACCAGACACACTCAGGTTCCTTCATCCAAAGACCCTAAGAAACTCCTTGATGTCATTCTCTGTGACACCAAATTTGGCACAACCAAAATCAACCCTGCCATTATCAGGCGAGCACTTAGCCTACCCACTGCCACCAAAGAAAAACCCTTGGTCTCTATCCCAAACCACAGAAACCATGCTGATAGAGAAGCCATCACTGCATTCTTAGATGCAATGGGTTACGCATGGGACACAGGGAGGGACAAGGAGATTGAGAAGAAACTGACCCTGATCAAGAAGTCTAAAATGCCAAGCGAGATGAACTTCATCTTCGCACACCTGATAAGCTGCATGACAGCGAAGAGTGGCTCCTCTGATCAAGCTGCTCAACCTCAGCAAGCCATGGGCTATGCATTGCTGAAGGGTCTCCATGTTGATTGGGCCTCGATCATCTATGATGACCTTGCATTCAGAGTAGATATGGCTGATAGACCTTCATGGGTTCCATATCCCAGATTCATCAGCGTCGCCTTTCAACAGGGACTTGGGGACAAGTACCCAAAAGAGGGTGATCTGAGACTCTCTCAGGTTGGACCTAAGGTACTCGACTTCAAGCCGCTGGCAAACGAGGTACGTCTTACTACTCTTTTATCTCTTCTTAATCCTCATTCTTCTACTTCTGCGGTTCATTCAGTGGAAATCCCCACCGCTGATACCCAAGTTGTACCCTCCACTCCTTCTCGAAAAAGGAAACAATCTACTTCCCAACTTGGTTCCAAAAGGATCAAGAAAACCAAGGAGCAACCCCCCAGAATTCACATGCTGAAGACTCCACAGCTCATCTTGAAGAGCTGATAGATAGTTCAGTGGTACGCTCTGCCACAGCTGATCAAGCCACCCCTTCCATCCCAGCTTCAGCGTCTCTAAACGTTGAAGTTAAAAACTTGGAACATAACCCACCTCCTTCAGTCCCTCTAGTGACGGAAGTGATTGACAGCGGATCCAACGCTGAACCCCGCACCCAACCCACTTTCTCAACCATCATTCCTCCCACCTCTCCTTTGGTCACTCAATCTCTTCCCCTATTCTCTTAAACAAACACCCTCCTCAGCGACACTGCTGCTGAACATCTTCAGAGGATGATAGGACAATCCACAGGACCTGCAGGTACTTCAAGTCGTCATGGAACTATTAAAGACGACTATGAAACTTTTACAGGTTTTCGAGGTTTTGACAACTTCGCCAACCCTCCTGCAGGTATACACAATATCCCAAACACTAATCTTTCTCAACCCCAAACTTCTGAGCTTTCCTCTGTTCATAAGTTCATAACTTTTTCAGGTCCTAATTTGGGAGATATCAAGAATTCCCTAAAAGACTTGGAAACAAAGGTGGAATCACTCACCTCCACTCTCTCGGCAAACTCTTCAGCGGTTACAAACGCTGGAGAAAATCTGAAGACGCTGACCACTGAGGTCGAAAAGAAAGCCTCCAATGCTGATCTGGAGAAGGTGGATGGCAGCATTGCAACTTTTGCTGCTACTCTTGCTGAAAACTCGGCTGCCATCACCAATCTCAACTTCTCCCATACAAACCTATCCAGCGAAGTCACATCGCTGAAGACAGAAGTGTCCTTCTTAAGGACAGATGTCAGCGCTGCCACCAATCTATTGCAGCAAATTCTCGATCGTCTGAATGCTCCAACATGCACTCCATCGCATTTTACTCAGACGGATCGAGAGGATCTTCAAAGCCTCCATCCTGCTATATCTGGCCTAGATGACAGATTAGCAGTGGTTGAGATATGCATGGGAATCACTGGCCTAGAAGACAGTGATTCTCATACTGATGATGCTGCTGAGGTTGCTGATATTCCTCTTGCCTCCCCTCGTCATCATGTGGAATAGGGGGAGAAGAGAGCTGAAGACCTTCCCCATAATGATGAGGGGGAGAAGAAAATTGAATCTGCTGCTTCTACTTCACAACCTCAGGGAGTTGAAAACCCTGAGGGAACCGAGAAACCTCCCTCTGTATCTGAGGGGGACCAACTCGAAGAGCAACACAAAGAAGCCGTTGCTGATGTGACCGAACCTTACGCTGATGAGGTCGAGTCTGAAGAAGAAGAAGAAGAAGCTGAAGATGAAGAACCCGTCGATATTGATGATGAAGAACCATCATCATCCCCTAAAGATCATGATGATGACGATGATGATGATGACTTCTTCTTCGTTGAGCCCAAGAAGGTCCCTATGAAAGGGATTTCAATAAATGAACCATCCTGGGAGACGACTAAGACAAAGCCTGCAGCGTCTGAAGCTGACAAAGGCAAAAACAAAGGCCTCGCTACAGAAGGCAATCCGGCTATCCTTCAGATTAAGCCAACTTGTCAGGTACAATATCTTCTCTTCCCTTATACAGCATCCCTTCTCTATCCCTTCTAAATCTCAATCTTTCTATCCATAAAACCTCTATACACTTAAACCCCATTCTTTTCTATCACTTTCTTCCCATGTTCTTACTTAAACAATCGCTGTGTTTCAGCTAATCCTCTCCCCTATTTGAGGATCCCGCTGAAGCTCCTACAACTACACCAACAATAAGCCCAACCACAAGAGCTGAAGATATAATCCCGGTCTTAGATTTAATCACTGAGACCGATGAACCTGAAGAACAACTTCTCTCTAGAAAAAACAGACCTTCCTTAGCTCCTCAAAAGCTAAGTGAAGAGGATCAAGAAAAGAGAGATGCAATGATCAAACAGCTTGAAGATCAGCGGATCATTCTTCCTCGTGACAAAATTCCTGCTTCTACAAAGTTCAGACTTTCGAAGAAAGAATTCACTGATGTAACACCCCAAAATTTCAAGAAAATTTAAAAAAATTTTAAACGCGCATATTTAATAATAAGTCTCCATTTATTAAACCCAAAATAATAATTCCAATCACGAGCGTTATTAAAACATAAGTCAACAGCGGAAATTAAATTGTTTATTCAATAACGGGAAAATGTTTAATAAGCAAATCCTTCGACCCATCCATCTTGCGCGTCAGTGTGTGCCAGTCATGCCTTCGTACCACTTGTACCTGCAGCCACTGTAAATTGGGAGGGGTAAGCACGAAGCTTAGTGAATTCAAACACAACAATTAACAATGGTTATCTCATATTACCCCTAAAGCAAAGAGGATCACACCACCACATACAAGTCTACGAACAAATCATAAACAAGTATAATAACCACCACATAAAAAAAATCCCCGGGCGGATGTCGGGTCTACGGCCCCGCCGCACGTTTCCGCCTACTGCGGGAAACACCCGTTTTACGCCTACTGCGTGTGACATCCTTTTTACGCCTACTGCGTAAACGCCCCTTTTACGCCTACTGCGTAAAACACCTCCGTCCCCGTCGGGACTCGGCCCCGCCGAATAATGTAGCACATAATGTTAACTAGACGTCCCACTATCTAGCCCCCAACAATCCCGCATACAATTTTCACACACGTGCTACAGTAATAATAAACAACTATTAATTAATTGTAGTGAGAGAACTCACCTCGGGTGCGCGCCTAGCTAAAAATAGTAAGTAGCTCCACACAACGACGATCACTTTCCGGCACCTAAACGTACGATAAAATACGTCAATACGAGACCCGGACCCCACGACGCGACACACCCCAAAACTGTCACTAAAACTAACTTTCGGTCACACCGAACAGGTCTGTTCGGGACCTGATTTGACCACTAAAACTCCAGAAAAACTCAGATTTATTACACGGTTGAAAAGTGCCCTGAAATACCTTTCCGAGGATATATTACACGCCTCCTAACGATTTTTCTATAATTAATTATGAATTTATTAAGTTCGCCTACCGGAACTGTCCGTTTTCGGACCAGTTCGCACTAACAGCTCCGAACAGCCCGGTTCTGGTCCGATTCAGCCTTTCGGCGAAACACGAAAAACGTGCCTAACTCAATTTAGGAAAAATGGCCACTGACCTCAAGTTAAAACGACTTACGAGCCGAGAGTTATGGCTCTCGCAAGACAGACTCAGGTTGCAGCAAGTTTCACATGAAATGATAAAACGCTGAACTTGCGACCCCCAAAACTCCTAGCTCGAGGCCGAACCAGCTTTCCGCCAGAACGCGGAAAACGTGCCCGGTCTCGCACTCTAAACGTGGATACCAAAACCGGCCCAAACGGAGTTACGACGGAGAAATTATCGCCGTCGCAAAACAGGGGCTGGACCATAATTTCGCGTAAAAAAAACGATTTAAGAACGGTTCAAAGTTTAACGGTTTAACGATTAAGTTACGGTTTAAGGGTTCGATAGGAACAGAGGTCAGGTCACGCCACGCGCCACCCACTGCCATCTCCGGCAGTGGCGGTCGCCGGTGGCGACCGGCGGCGGCCGGCGGTGGTCTTTCTTTTATTTTTTTGATTACGATAGCACGCGACAAAAACCCAAACATTCTCCCCTTCTCTCTCGACCAGCCTCCGCACCCGTACCCACAATGGCAGCCACGGCCGTCCATCCACCACCACCACAGCGGCGGCGAACGGCGGCGGCGACGGGAACAAAAGGAAAAAAACGAAACGAAACGAAACGAAACGAAACGATTACCTTACGACGACGCTACACAAACACACACGATCCTTCTCTCCCTCGAAACTCCGGCGAACTGCAGGTCTCTCCCTCACTCTTCTTTTCCGGCGACTGCAAGTTCCGGCAGCCACAGGAGCTCCGGCGCTGCTCTTACACCGCAGGTCGCTCCCCCTCTCTCTACGTCTATCTCTCTCTCTCGAACTCACTCTCTCTACGTCTCTCCCTCTTTGCCGCACCTCACAACCACCACGAAAGGAATAGGGTTTGGAAGACAATTGTTTTGGGTTTCTATTTGGCTTGGCTTCCACGAAAAGAAAAACGAACGGGAAAGGGAAATGGGAGTCCGGCCATGGGCCTAGCCCCATGCAAATTCTCCCAAGTTTCCTTTTAGTCCCCCTACTATTTTCCTTTCCCAAACTACCCTAGAAAGATATGGATTTAACATTTCGGTCCTTAACGACAACAAACCCCGAACCAAATCAATTAACGGTACACACTTTAAATTAATTAAATAAATAAAAGAAAAACGTACCGGGACACGGGCTTTACAACTCTCCCCCGCTTGGATTAGACTTCGTCCCCGAAGTCCACGCCTGCAAACAGCTCCGGGTAATTCTCCCGCATCTCGGCTTCTGGTTCCCACGTCCATTCCGAACCTTTCCGGTGCTGCCACTGGACCTTCACCAATCCAATGACTTTGTTCCGTAGAGTCTTCGTCTTCCTCTCGACGATGGCTACCGGCTTCTCTACATAGTTGAGTCGCTCGTCAATCTGAATATCCTCAAGGGGAACTACTGCAGACTCATCCAACACACACTTTCGCAACTGGGAGACATGGAACGTGTTGTGGATCAGGCTCAACTCCTCAGGTAGCTCTAATCGGTAAGCTACTTTCCCCACACGCGCGATGACCTTGTATGGTCCGATATATCGGGGACCCAGCTTTCCCCGCTTGCGAAAACGGATTACCCCCTTCCAGGGCGACACTTTCAAAAGAACGTAATCCCCGACTTGGAACTCCAAGTCCGATCGTCTTTTATCGGCGTAACTCTTTTGGCGACTCTGAGCAGTGACTAACCGATCCCGCACCATTTGGATCATTTCCGTCGTCTTTAGCACCACATCGGTGCTCCCCAGCACTCTGTGACCAACCTCGCCCCAGCAAATGGGCGTCCGACACTTCCTGCCATACAACACTTCGTACGGCGCTCTACCGATGCTAGCGTGATAGCTGTTATTGTAGGAGAACTCAGCTAGTGGAAGATTCTGATCCCAACTACCACCAAAGTCAATCACACATGCTCGCAGCATGTCCTCAAGTGTCTGAATAGTACGCTCACTCTGTCCGTCCGTCTGAGGATGAAATGCTGTACTGAAATGCAACCGCGTACCCATCTCATTCTGAAACTTCTCCCAAAACCGGGAGGTGAAACGAGTATCCCGATCCGAGACAATTGAGACTGGCACCCCGTGCCGAGTTACAATTTCCCGAATAAAAACCTCCGCAAGCTTATCCGCCGAAAAGCTCTCTTTAATCCCCAAGAAGTGAGCGCTCTTCGTCAGACGATCCACGATCACCCAGATAGTATCATTCCCTCGCTGAGTCTTAGGAAGCTTAGTGATGAAATCCATCGTGATTTGCTCCCACTTCCACACCGGAATCTCCAACGGCTGCAATTTCCCATGCGGTCGTTGGTGTTCCGCTTTGACCTTCCGACAGGTCAAACATACTTCCACACATTTGGCTACATCCCGCTTCATGCCGGGCCACCAAACGTCTTCACGCAGGTCTCTGTACATCTTGGTAGCTCCGGGATGAATCGAAAACTTGGACTTATGCGCCTCGTCCAATAGTGTCTGGCGATTCCTACCAGTGTACGGAACCCAAACTCTACCATAACGGGTTAACAGTCCCCGACTATCCCGTACTAACTTCGGAATTTCTCCCGAAACTCTCTCTCGTTTAGCATTTTCCTCTAACACGGCCACCTCTTGAGCGATACCGATCGACTCCAAGAGTGGTGCAACTACCGTTAATCGCTGACAAAAACCCTTCAAAGATCCCCCGACCGGATGTCGGCTAAGTGCATCCGCGACTACATTCGCCTTACCGGGGTGGTAAAGTATCTCGCAGTCGTAATCCTTGACCACATCAAGCCACCTCCGCTGACGCATATTAAGATTTTGCTGGTCCATCAGGTATTTAAGGCTCTTGTGATCGGTATAGATGGTGCACTTGACACCATAAAGATAGTGTCTCCATATTTTTAAAGCAAACACCACCGCTCCCAGCTCCAAATCATGAGTCGGGTAGTTCGCCTCATGAGGCTTCAACTGCCTCGACGCGTAAGCGATGACCTTGCCGCGTTGCATAAGCACGACACCCAACCCTTGGTACGAAGCATCACAGTAAACCACCAAATCTTCCATGCCCTCAGGCAAGGTTAACACCGGAGTCTCGCACAACCGCCTGCGTAGCTCCTCGAAAGCCTTCTGTTGCTCCTCACCCCAACTGAAAGCTGCAGTTTTCTTTGTCAGTTTAGTCATAGGCAAGGCGATTTTGGAGAAATCTTGGATAAATCTCCGATAATACCCTGCTAAACCGAGAAAACTTCGCACCTCGGTAGGAGTTTTCGGCACCTCCCACCGCATAACTGCCGAAATCTTGGCCGGATCGACCATGATACCATTCTGATTCACGACATGTCCTAAGAATTGGACCTCTCGTAACCAGAATTCACACTTGGAGAACTTAGCATAAAGCTTCTCCCGTCTCAAAACTTCTAGCACTTCCCGCAAATGCACCTCGTGCTCTTCCCTCGTCTTGGAATATACAAGAATGTCGTCGATGAACACGATCACCGAACGATCCAACATCGGGCTACACACCCTGTTCATGAGGTCCATGAACGCTGCTGGTGCATTGGTGAGCCCGAAAGGCATCACCACGAACTCGTAATGGCCGTAACGCGTGCGAAAGGCCGTCTTCTCCGTATCTTCGCTACGCACCCGCATCTGATGGTACCCGGATCTCAAGTCAATCTTAGAGAACCACGAGGCTCCCTGCAACTGATCAAACAAATCATCAATCCTTGGCAAAGGATAACGATTCTTCACCGTAAGCTTATTCAGCTCCCGGTAGTCAATGCACATCCGCTGAGATCCATCTTTCTTTTTCACGAACAAGATCGGAGCTCCCCACGGTGAACAACTCGGTTTGATGAACTCCTTCTCCAGAAGCTCCTGCAGCTGCTCTAAAGCTCCTTCATTTCCGGTGGAGCCAAGCGATAAGGTGCCTTGGCCACCGGAGCAGCACCTGGAATCAGGTCGATTCGAAACTCCACCTGTCGCGCGGGAGGTATCCCTGGCAACTCATCGGGGAATACATCGGCGAATTCCCTCACGACTGGCACAACCTCGACACTAATCTTCGTCTCATCGACACGCGTATCCACCACATACGCCAAGAACCCCTGTCCACTATGCTGAAGGTATCTCCGAGCCCTCGCCGCAGAACAAATAGCCGTCACCCGACTAGGCGAGTCTCCCTGAATCAACAGTTCTCCCCCGCATGGGGTTCGAACCCGTACTTGTTTGCGACGGCAAACAATCTCTGCATCGAACGCGTCCATCCAATCCATGCCCACTATCACGCAAAGCTCTCGCATCGCTATAGGGATCAAATCGATAGGAAACCTCACACCCGAGATTTCCAACGTGCATCCCCGATACACGTCCGTAACCGTCAAGGTCCTATCATCGGCGACCTCGACCAATAAAGGACATCCTAGACGTCCCACCACTCGACCCAACCTCTCGCTAAAAGTGCGAGACACGAATGAATGAGTAGCCCCGCTATCAAACATTACAACCGCAGGTACAGAATTGACTAGAAACGTACCTAATATATAAAGAATAACAATACATAAACACAGGGCATGAAAAGGAAAGACAAAAGAAAAGAGTGATGAAACATACCTGTCACCACCTTAGGCGTCGCCTGCGCCTCCTCCACCTTCAGCTGGTGGACTCTCCCTCGGGCCGCCTCCGTCCCGGGCTGACCCGTACGACCGTCGGTGATGCGCAGCGGGGCATTCGCAGGAGCCCTCTGTGCACCACCCCCATCAGTTGCCCTAGCATTCGGGCAGTTGGCCTTCACATGGCCAGCATGTTTACAGCCGAAACATAACATCAGTGGCGACCTGCAATCTCTACTGAGATGGCCAGGCTGCCCACACTTGTAACATGCATCAGATCTTCTACCACTCACATCCCGGGCCTTAGAACCGCTACTCTTCGTGTGCCCACGAGAATCAACAAACTTCGATTTCTTTGGCACTGCAGAGATAGGCGTCACTGCCTGTGCCGCCTTCCTCTTCTTCGCTTGGGTCTCCAACTCTAACTCTCTTCTCCGCGCTGCATCCATCATAGCCGACAGCGAAGGATGTTGCACTGCGCTCACAATTTCCCGGATCTCGGTCCGGAGCATGTCCTTGTACCTCGCCATCTTCATTTCTTCTGAGGCCGCATATTGGGGACAGAATAGCGCCATTTCGGTAAACTTCTTGTTCATCTCCTTTATGGTCACCGTAGTCTGGTTCAGCTCCAAGAACTCCTTCGCTATTCTTTCCATCTCTATCGGCGGCACGTACTCAGCACGGAAACGAGCAACGAACTCGTCCCAAGTAAGAGTGGTACGCTCGGCCAGAGTCAATGCCGTGGCGCACCAGTCTTTCGCTCCCTCGCGAAGTAGATTCACTGCAAATCGAACCTTCAAGTTATCCGGACAGCCGCTTGTCAGAAAAGCGCACTCCATGTCGGATATCCAGCGCATGCTAACGATAGGGTTAGAGTCACCCTTGAATTCTGGTGGAGAGCAGGCAGAAAGATCCCGATACTGGAAGTCTCGGGCACGGGGCTGTCCCCCAACAGGCGGCGGCATCGCTGCAACCCGCTCCTCCACTAGAGTCACCAGTTGATCCTGAATCGCGGTGATAATCTCGGGAATTGCATCCCCAACAGCTCGTGCAACCTCAATTGCAATCATCTCTCGGATCCGCTCCTCAGTGATCCCGGCTTCAGCCCTCGGCTCAGCCTCACCGCGCCTCCTAGTGTTGACCATTCTATAAGAAGGAGAAATTCAAAGAGTTATTATCAGCTAATAACTCACACTATCAACACATACTCTCGACTCCTTGAATCCCTCGTGACTTTCCCGACCCGAGTACTGATCCTGTGCTTCCGGTAGTAGGAGCTCTACTACTACCTTCCACACCTATCATTACCCGTTTCGTGTCCCATCCCGAGGGTCCAAGTAGTTCTCGCCGCAACTCAACACATATGCCCGCACCGGCATATGCACTCACCCTTCCTAGCTCCCTAGGAATTATATTCCACCCACTACCCTCGCTACTATAAAAACCCTGCTAATCATAATGAGTGGCCGCGCAAATACCCAATCATATGCAGTGCAAGACAAATAGACATTCAAATACTAGATTCTATCCTAGAACGGTTGGACTCAAACAAGAGCTGCGCAATAGAACTAAATCGAATATTCTAAGGCTATTAGCCTCCTACCGCATACGATTTAAAGGGCACCTACTTAGAAATCTACTATAATTAGCAAGAAAATCATAATAGCAAGTAATCCAACGTATCGTATAGTGTCAACCTCAGGCAATCTAGCATGCATACCCTATGATCTAGAAAGCGATAAAATGAGAAAACACTAAGCATTGTACCTTTCCCTTGGCTCCGGCTGACTGTACACATTGCGCCCTCGATCACCGTTCCTCGAACGGGTTTTCATCTTTTCCTCTTTATTTCCAAAAGGTTTAAAAAAAAAAAAATTAAAATATTTCCCAGCCGCAACTTGAGACCAAACACACCGAGGTGCGTTTGATTCACTCAAGCCGTGCTCTGATACCAAGTTGTAACACCCCAAAATTTCAAGAAAATTTAAAAAAATTTTAAACGCGCATATTTAATAATAAGTCTCCATTTATTAAACCCAAAATAATAATTCCAATCACGAGCGTTATTAAAACATAAGTCAACAGCGGAAATTAAATTGTTTATTCAATAACGGGAAAATGTTTAATAAGCAAATCCTTCGACCCATCCATCTTGCGCGTCAGTGTGTGCCAGTCATGCCTTCGTACCACTTGTACCTGCAGCCACTGTAAATTGGGAGGGGTAAGCACGAAGCTTAGTGAATTCAAACACAACAATTAACAATGGTTATCTCATATTACCCCTAAAGCAAAGAGGATCACACCACCACATACAAGTCTACGAACAAATCATAAACAAGTATAATAACCACCACATAAAAAAAATCCCCGGGCGGATGTCGGGTCTACGGCCCCGCCGCACGTTTCCGCCTACTGCGGGAAACACCCGTTTTACGCCTACTGCGTGTGACATCCTTTTTACGCCTACTGCGTAAACGCCCCTTTTACGCCTACTGCGTAAAACACCTCCGTCCCCGTCGGGACTCGGCCCCGCCGAATAATGTAGCACATAATGTTAACTAGACGTCCCACTATCTAGCCCCCAACAATCCCGCATACAATTTTCACACACGTGCTACAGTAATAATAAACAACTATTAATTAATTGTAGTGAGAGAACTCACCTCGGGTGCGCGCGTAGCTAAAAATAGTAAGTAGCTCCACACAACGACGATCACTTTCCGGCACCTAAACGTACGATAAAATACGTCAATACGAGACCCGGACCCCACGACGCGACACACCCCAAAACTGTCACTAAAACTAACTTTCGGTCACACCGAACAGGTCTGTTCGGGACCTGATTTGACCACTAAAACTCCAGAAAAACTCAGATTTATTACACGGTTGAAAAGTGCCCTGAAATACCTTTCCGAGGATATATTACACGCCTCCTAACGATTTTTCTATAATTAATTATGAATTTATTAAGTTCGCCTACCGGAACTGTCCGTTTTCGGACCAGTTCGCACTAACAGCTCCGAACAGCCCGGTTCTGGGCCGATTCAGCCTTTCGGCGAAACACGAAAAACGTGCCTAACTCAATTTCGGAAAAATGGCCACTGACCTCAAGTTAAAACGACTTACGAGCCGAGAGTTATGGCTCTCGCAAGACAGACTCAGGTTGCAGCAAGTTTCACATGAAATGATAAAACGCTGAACTTGCGACCCCCAAAACTCCTAGCTCGAGGCCGAACCAGCTTTCTGCCAGAACGCGGAAAACGTGCCCGGTCTCGCACTCTAAACGTGGATACCAAAACCGGCCCAAACGGAGTTACGACGGAGAAATTATCGCCGTCGCAAAACAGGGGCTGGACCATAATTTCGCGTAAAAAAAAACGATTTAAGAACGGTTCAAAGTTTAACGGTTTAACGATTAAGTTACGGTTTAAGGGTTCGATAGGAACAGAGGTCAGGTCACGCCACGCGCCACCCACTGCCATCTCCGGCAGTGGCGGTCGCCGGTGGCGACCGGCGGCGGCCAGCGGCGGCCGGCGGTGGTCTTTCTTTTATTTTTTTGATTACGATAGCACGCGACAAAAACCCAAACATTCTCCCCTTCTCTCTCGACCAGCCTCCGCACCCGTACCCACAATGGCAGCCACGGCCGTCCATCCACCACCGCCACAGCGGCGGCGAACGGCGGCGGCGACGACGGGAACAAAAGGAAAAAAACGAAACGAAACGAAACGAAACGAAACGATTACCTTACGACGACGCTACACAAACACACACGATCCTTCTCTCCCTCGAAACTCCGGCGAACTGCAGGTCTCTCCCTCACTCTTCTTTTCCGGCGACTGCAAGTTCCGGCAGCCACAGGAGCTCCGGCGCTGCTCTTACTCCGCAGGTCGCTCCCCCTCTCTCTACGTCTCTCTCTCTCTCTCGAACTCACTCTCTCTACGTCTCTCCCTCTTTGCCGCACCTCACAACCACCACGAAAGGAATAGGGTTTGGAAGACAATTGTTTTGGGTTTCTATTTGGCTTGGCTTCCACGAAAAGAAAAACGAACGGGAAAGGGAAATGGGAGTCCGGCCATGGGCCTAGCCCCATGCAAAATCTCCCAAGTTTCCTTTTAGTCCCCCTACTATTTTCCTTTCCCAAACTACCCTAGAAAGATATGGATTTAACATTTCGGTCCTTAACGACAACAAACCCCGAACCAAATCAATTAACGGTACACACTTTAAATTAATTAAATAAATAAAAGAAAAACGTACCGGGACACGGGTTTTACAACTGTGTAACACCTTAGGCATATCCCACATCGGCCGTGGACAGGAGAGATGCTGGGTATATTAGTAAACCTTGGCCTTACCAGACACAACGCGTTTTGGGGCCACAAGCATGCGGGTTCCTTGGGAACTCTGTGGTTAAGCGTGCTTGGGTGGGAGTAGTACCAGGATGGGTGACCTCCTGGGAAGTCCTTGCGAAGTCCTTGCCAGGTCGCCAAGAACAAAGCCGTGAGCCAGTGGGGCAAAGCGGACAATATTGTGTCGTGGTAAGCGGGGTGTTACAACTGATCACCTTAGAGATGTAAGATTACTCGCTGAAAAGAAGGAAGCTGAGGAAAAAGATAAGGCTCTTGCCATCCAGCTTGCCCAAAAATCGGTGAAAGACCCAGCGCTGAAAAGAACTCCCATCGAAGTCCAACGTCAGTTATGGGAAGACGTCCAGAGGATCGTTGAAGAAAAGACCAAGGTATCTGATTCTACTTTGGAATGGTGCAACGAAAGACTGAACTATCGATCTCGACCATCCAGAATCAACAAGGTAAATATCAGAGGAAAAACGTTTGTAGACGTTCCTGTTGTTGAAGTTGACGTATTCAGAGAAGACAAAACCCAGCAAACCTTTTACGCTACTTCATTAAAGAAGTTTGGTTTCTGTGAATGGTTGGAGATACGAATAGCCATTCAGCGATCTTGCTCAAAATTCAAGAGCCATGTCGAGAAGATTGTAAATTCTCAGATCAACTTGGTTTCTTCTGCTATGGATATTCCTCCTCCCTCCCCTCTTCTAACTCAAAAAAGAAGGGCCTCTGCAAAGAAAAATCTGAAACCTTCAGGCTCAGGTCCTCCTATACGGAACGAAACAGGTATTGGTTTCTCTCGTGCTGAAGTACTTGGTCCTGACCCTGACCTCTCAGCGCTTGACACCTCTCTGCCTCCTGGTGAAACTTTCATCCCTAGAAAAGTCTTAAGCGAACCCTATGGTATCTTCTTTTTAGACTATGATGGAAGACAACACTTTCAACGCATCTCTGAGCTTCCCATCACTCCCATCGAACAGCTCAGAGACCTCATCTACTGGTATGAATTCAGACGCGACCTTCAGGATCGATACCTCAAGCCCTTGATTTTTGAAGAAGCAAAGAACAAAAAGGATCAAGGAGTAACGGTCCCTGACTGGATGATCCCTACATCAAAGACCCTTGATGAACTTCTCATTAAGGAAGAACCCATTGACGGATAGGATCTCTGTTATAATTCTTCTATCCTTATCTGTCTATATCTTCTGTACGTGTAATTTTATTTGCTGTACTTGTAATTTTTTCACTTCCCTTTGTAATCCTTACGAAGTTTTAAAGAAAAATTTCAGCGAATGTACTTTACTCCATCAGTACTGAAAAGATCCCAGAAAACAGTAAAAGGGACAAATATTTTATGAGTTCTTTTTATCCTTATGTTTTCATACTTAGAAATTTTCTTTGTTGCTATGTCATAATCAAATAGGGGGAGATTGTTGATCCAAACCCTCATTGATTTGATAATGACCCTCTCTTAAAACACTTAGTGAAAATTGTAAGTAAACAATATGTATTAGAGTTTCTCTATCGCTGAGAAGTACTAAGACTTTACAGTACCGCTGATAGGAACTCTCGCTCTTTAAGTTTAAAATTCAGCGAACACTATTCATCCAGTAGCTCTGAGCCTGTTCAGTCTCTGTGATAAATCGTTGATAAGTTAGTTGTTTACTTATGATCCCTGAATACAAGTTTCACGTCAACATATGTTCTATGCTGAAGTCGAATATCAAGCTCAAGAACAGCGACAAGTCTACTAATGAACTGATGCGGATATCAGCGAAGCCAAGATTTGTCCACTCAATGTGAAGTTACAAGTAGAAAACTTCAACAATCGCTGAGCTTTATCATTCATTGATAAAGTACTGATTCAACGAAAGCTGGTCATGAAGTCTTCCTTTACAAGTTACTTTTGTCTTTCCCCCTTGCACGTCTCCGTACAAAATGTCAGAACGGATATCCCTTCTGTCTAGAATCGTACAACAAACTCTGATTCTACACTGTGCACCATGCGGCTACTAAGGTTGTCTACAAAGGTCAATGACATACAACCACTCAGCTGCTGCCACGTGTAAAGCAGTACTTCCATGCATTAAATGCATGCAGTATATAAGAAGAACCCTACTTCAGAAATGAAGTGTGCTCAGCCATCTTCTTATTCTTCCTTACTACTGTGTGTTAGGTTATTACTCGTAATTTCCTTATCTCCTTTCTATCTTATTCTAGTGCAAGAAACTTAGTGTTCTTAACTTGTTTAGATTAGGATTAGTCCTTAATCTTGTTCCGCAACAAGTTGTAAATTGTCTTGATTTATCAATAAACAATTTAGAAAAGTAAAAATCGTGTGTTTGTATTCAACCCCCCCCCCCTTCTACAAACTTGTATAACCCTTCGGGACCAACAGGTAGAAGGCAAGCTCTTCTGACGCCGAGGTAAGGGGATTTTTCCCCGACAGGTGTCGTCGCATGATCGCCGCTCGCGCAGTAAAGCGAGCAAAATAGAAGCCAGACTTAGCCTCGTCTTTCAGCTCCTCGACCTCCTTCTCTAGACTCGCCACCTTGGACTTAGACTCCTCGACTTCATTTTTCCTCGTGGCCAAGGACTCCTTCGTCCTGTCCAACTCCTCCCTTTGGTCATAGATCAAAGACAAGGATTGCTTTAGACGAGAGTTCACCTCATCCTTCGCATGACCGACAGCCTCCAATTCGTCCAGGGCATCATCGAGTCGTACCGACACACCCTTGGCATGTTCTAGAGCGGACCTCTCCCTCTCCAATGCCGCATCTTCCCTCTTAAGGGTAGAAGACACTAAGCCTTCTATCTTCGTCGTTTCGGCGTGCAGGGCCAAAGAAGACTGAAACGTCTGAAAAAGCGTAAGACACATGTTAGTAAACATTCGACAAAGTAAACATCGATAAAATAAAACAAGTCTTGAAAGAAAGACCTACCATGAACGCCAATCCGGCAACATGTGCTCCCGTATCCACGACGGAGACACCTCAAAAACGCTCCTCGAAAGATGGGAGCTGATACTTCCCTAGATGTGGAAACAATTTCGTCCCGTCTAGGACGTTGTCAACTAGGAAGTCGGACGACAATGTAAAATTAACCGTCGTGACCTCCTTATCCTTGTTCGCGTGACCCTTGCCCTTGTCGACCGCTGTACGGGTCGACGTCGCAGACGCAGGCATCGTTTTTGTCGCCTGAAGCGCCGGATCGACCAACGTCGAGTTAATCGCGTCGGAAGACATCTTCGTCTTCTCAGAAGTCGCGATCGCCGCCTTCGCCTTCTCGGGACTAACGACTCTCGACGAGTCGCTTACCTTCAAAGACGGTTCCCTCAAGACCGTCGTCCTTGTTCTCTTTAAGACCCCCGACCCAGTTGTCGGGGCCTCTTTTCTCTTTAGGACTCCCGACCCAGTTGTCGGGGCCTCCATCCTCTTTTCCCTCGCCTTACGAGCCAATTCGGCTTGGGCCGCTCTTTTGGCCATCACAGATGACGTTCTTGGCTGGGATTCTCCTGTAAAACAAGAAAGGAAGAACAAATAAGCGACTGAAACAAAGGAAGAAATATGTCGAGACATAGTAGGGTACACTTACCGGTCATCTCTACCTCTGCCTCTTCTCTCGGCTCCTCTTTCATCTCTTCTTCCTCAGTCTCCTCTGTCTCCTCTTCCCCCTCCTCATCCTCTCGACTCTCCCGACGTCTCTAACTCAAGAAGACTAAATCGCCGTCTTCGTCTACCAAATGACGTGTGACGAACGAATGATCATCCGTACTAATCTCCAACAACTTCTCGATCTTGGCCCTGGAGTCGTCATTGGGCTCCACCTTGTCAAAGTTGATGTCTGAAAACATAAAGGAGGAGGTTAGTCGAAAAACAAATAAATAAATACGACAAAAGAATTCGACCAAAGCTGAAAACTCACCCGCTATGTTCCAACCGGACCTGATCCAGTCGTTTTCGGGGACCAGTGTCTCTACTCGCACAAGTACATACCCGGTCTTCCATTTGCGGTCATTAACCACGGTCTTTAGAACTAAGGTACGATCGCCCTTGTGTTTGGAAAACAAGCTGTAGCGAATGTAGGTATCCTTTTTGACCTGGTAAGCCGTCAGCAGGTCCGTCACGTTCATCGGCGACTCCCATTTTTCGGTAAGTCGCTCGATGACCTGGATGACACGCCAGAATTGGGGCATCAGTTGCCCTAGCGACAAGTCGAACTCACACATAAACGCCTTAGGTAAAGGCGAGTATGGCCATTGGAATCCTATCTTAAATGGGTACTCGTATATAACGACGTACCCCTCCGGACACATCTCCGGTCGAATCTGACCGGCCTTGCTCACTGTAATCCCCGCAGGGATTCTCGCTAATTTCCTAAAGTCGTCGAGATCATCCTGATCTCGAATGGTGCTTCTAGGTTCTGTCGACATCGCTAATCCTGTTAACCTAATTTGACGGTTGGAAAACCCCCAAATATCCCCAGTTTTTCCTAGGTTTTCTAGCATTGGATTTACGACGCATGGAAAGAAGAAGATGTCGTACCTTTTATAAGCGCTCTAAACTTTGAAAATCCTAAGTAGGTCGAAGATTTCTGGCAGGTTTGGAAAAGATCTGACGAAGAAATAGCAAGAAATCAAGGAGAAATCGCTTTCTAAAAACCCTCTGAAGTCGTAAAATAGAAAAGATCCACCGCGCCCTCTATTTATGTTAACGACCGTATCAGGTCGAACCTCCCGATGATCGACACATAACTTCTCCTTTTCGTATGCACACACGGATCGTCGACACCTGGCGTTGACAGCTGTTTAGCACGATCGCACGTCAGCATGACGTCACAATCTTATCCCCTTTTCGACTTCCTCTCTAGTTGGAATTGGACCGATCCAGTTCCAAGGCAACTAAGGTAACTTTCGACACGTGTCACGACCCTAGACGTCTGACTGACAAAATTCAAAACTCAAAAAATTGCTTCTTCATTTTAAATTTTGGGGGCAAACTGTTTCGGTAAAATTTCACCAGTCTCGACCACGACCACCACAGGAAAAACATTTATTATACCTTTCCATAATAAGGTAAAATCATAGTACTTTAGCCCCTGGTCAAAGTGGAAATCGAAAGTTATTCACCTCACGACGCTCGACCACGATGTCGACTAGCTCACACGACCGTCGTATGGAACCATGCGACCTCGACCGATTAACGAACATTTTTTATGTTACGTTTCAGTGTTTTAATGCAAGAATAAATATCATTAAATGACCAACGGCTATAACTGACGAAGGCCATTAACAGCATTAAACACGACGTCCGTTACGACAGTTACCACGAAGCATTTAAGGAATGAATTAAAGCGCCCAAAAACTATAAATATCAAGTTCAATTATCATTTCGAGTACAATAACACAACATCACAGCCATCTGGAATCATCTGAACTCTGAAGAACTTTTGAAACAAAGGAATCTCTCTCTCGAAGAATAGCTCTCGACGCACGATTTTCACACACGACCCCTTTTTTACGCACGACGCACCGGTTTTTTACATTTGATACATTCGTTACTTTACATTTAGAACTTTTCTTTCATTTGTATTGTAATTATTGTACGATCGACATCTGAAACATAAGGATATCGCCCCTGTTTGGCGACCGTAGTGCAGCGGCGACCTCCAAAGTCGTCCGTGGGTTTTTTCCTCGTTGAGGTTTTTCCCGCGTCACCAAAATCTATGTTTCATTTACCTTTTTTGACTTTGTCGTACGCTTTGTCGAAAGATTCCTATTCTTTAGTTGTTAAGCTCAACAAACAACCATAAGTTATCCTTCTGGACGATTTTTGGCATTAACAGGTACAAACCCGCAAGAACTGCACTGGTTGAAGTTCAGTATGCCATGCAAGAGCACATAAACCTCATAACACATGTTGACTTCCAGCTTGGCATAGAATTTGAACTCGAGAGATTGGCGATTGCACCTCCAAATGAAAGTCTTGAGGGACTCGGCCAACACAGAAAGGAACCGTGATTGGAAATCCACCAATCTTCATCTGCCGACAGAAGGGCATTAAAACGGCCATCAGATCAGAAGAGTCTCACAAGTACTCAAGTGAGTTGCTGCAGTATCTCCGGAACATCATCGCAAATCTACCAAGAGAAAAATGTCCAGAAGATGCGATGAGATTCTACATCAACCAGATATACCTCATGTTAGAATTCAGAGACTTGATCAGAAGATTCGACAAAATTCTAAGAGGAAATTACTATACTTAGTATACTACTTATTTGTGTTGTATTGTAATCTTTTTAAAGAAGAGTATCAAGTTTAACAGAGGATGACTTTCTCCTCTTTGTCTTTTGTTTACATCTTTGTACTTAGCATTATTTGTATTTTCAATACTTAGGGGGAGATTGTTAGCCCCAAGAATACAATATGTAAAAGTATTGAAAATATTACAAGTCAGAAGACCACCAGAGATCCAGCAGAAGACTTAGAAGAAAATCAACCAGAAGACGAGCTCTGGCAGAAGACTTCTTCTGTTCCACCAGAAGAACTGTTCACACCAGAAGACCATCAGAGCTCTGGCGCAAGAGCTCAGGTGAATGCAGACCTCTGTGAAGCTTAAGTCTCGTAGAAATCTCTAAGTGTCAGACACGTGTCCGTACTTTCCACGTCAGCCCTAAAAGGACGGATACACACTTTCCACGTGTCATTCCAGGGTTAGATAGTACACTGTCTTTCACTTTATCAGGATATAAATAGAAGGGTAGTGAAACACACATTAGTAAGCTTTTAGAAGAATTGTTTTCCACATTTTTGAGAGCACACACTGCAACATTCCATTGCACTACCACTGTACGATTTTTTTCCTGAGAGATTTCAGAATACACACACTTGAACGTGTTCTTGGTATTATTCAAATATCAATATAGGAGCAGCTTATTTTACTTGATCTTGTTATCATTTACTGTTCATTATTGATACTCTCACTGTTACATTATCGTTTACACAATCACTAGTATTTAATAGCTTTATATTATGCTTCCGCTATCTATGTTTATGCTATTTATATGAGACAACTTGAATCTGGGAACCTACAATCACACGTACGATTCGCCAGAACTGGGGAATCATTTTGGCAGGAGAAAGAGAAAACTTGCTAAAAAAATCCCTAACCAGTGGGGAGAATAGCCACTTAAAACCTACTTTAAAGGGAGATTCGTATAAAACGAAGTGCCCATTCGGGCATTCAGACGACCGAAACTGATCCGATGAGTACAACTGTACTGCATCAGGGACGCATGATAATGACCGAAAAGCCGATAAACCCTCGTGACCAATGATGGTGCTTGCAGGTTCTATCGACATTGTGTCAGCAATGAAAGGTTTAACATATTTTGTCTCTCGATTTATAGCCATCACACGAAAAGGCAACCAAATCTTTCGAAAATCTCTCTCTAAAAATATCACGAACGTAAAAAAAGGAAGTGATCTCAACGATCGCGGTATTTATAGCAACTTCATGTCCGGTCGACCCGGTGGATGGTCGACAACCGTCCACCACCTTTTCGCATGCATTATGCCGATGGGCGACACCTTTCCTCTAACGGCTCCACGCCTCTGACACGTCGTCATGACGTCACGACCTCTTCGTCTCCTCTAGTCTGAATCGGACCAGAATGGTTGGGATTCGATAAGAGTCTCTCCCCATGCGACACGTGTCGAATCACTTCGTCGGATTTAAAATTCGAATTTCACGCCTAAATTCAAATTTTTGGGGCAAACTGTTTGGGTAAAAAATCACACCTCACGACCGACGGTAGAAAACTCAAATAACATTTACATAAGACCATTCTTGTATTAAGGTAAGGTCTTACGGGTTGTTTACAGACGAACTTTTGGTCGTACATTTTCCTGATGGTCGTATGTTTCATACGACCGACGTTCGAGACTCGAGGCGGTCGTACGATTACACTAACCGTTAACAGTCGGACATCCGTTTCTTTTGTTCATTAATGCAGGTCCACGAGCATTCATAGTGTAACGGTCAGTAACGGACAATCTTTTAAGGGCATTAAAGACCCAACATCGGTTACCAAACAAGCCATCAAGACACATTTATTGACGGCGAGAGCTATATAAAGGCCTATTCCACAAACCGAAAAGGGACATCTGCGATTAGACTACTACAAATTGAAACACATCCGAATCAACATAACTGCACTCATTTCTACTTTTCTTTAGCATAATACAACAGTGATTAACAAAGCATTCGAGCACACACCCTTAATGCAAGTTTCGCACGATAACAGTTCGAACCGCACGACAACAGCATATTTCGCACGATTTACACACGACGAACGACTTCTTCTTACGATTAAGTCTACCTTTTCTTTTATTGTAATCCGTTGTAGACAATATACTTGTTATAAAAGGACTTTCGCCCCTGTTTGGCGACTATAGTGCACTGTCGACTCTGATTAGTCGACCACGGTTTTTTCCCTTGTTTGGGTTTTCCACGTCACCAATTCTCCTGTCTTATTTACTTTTTATCGCGATTGTGTTGCTTGGTCTTGAGATTCCTTTTCTTTAGTTGTTAAAAGTCCACATCAACCTCAAGTTATCTTTTTGGGTGATTTTTGGCATTAACAATCATCGTGTTATTTTACTTTGTTGTAAATAAACAAAATAAACGAAACATAATAGAATGATGAAAAGTACGTATAAAACAGTAGGACGGATGTGAGGCTGTACGATATAAGTACAAGTAATTTATTGGAGTATTCTAGTGACTGGGCCGAAGTAATATGTTAAGTATGGAATTCAAGTCTTAAAACTTTGACTCCGAAACTTGGATTAAAGAGCACCTGCCTGTGATCCTAAGATCCATGAGATGAATCATGAGATTCTATTGATGTAGTGTGAGTCATGAGTTATTGGTCATGACATATCAGTTGTGACCTTGTAGTCTTAGAGACTCTATTTCTCATGATATAGATCGTAAGACTGGCGTTCGTGCGATCCTGCGAGCCTGCAATTTAAGATTTAGGGGTGGCCATTGGTTTTACCAACGACCCTCCGGTGCTTAAGTCAGTAATCGTTTGTTGAAATAAGTCGAAAGTAAAATCTAAAAGAAGCACTTTTCAGATGTATTGCGTTCCAGCCATGTGGGTTTGAGGTCGTAGGCTTGATACTATGGTCCTAGACGTACGATCACCTGTGGACCGTTGTCATACGTGATTTCGGAAGGGATTCCAAAACTGCATGGAATGTCAGTCTGGATAAAAGAAACGACCTCTCTGTCCCGAATATGGGAGTAGGCATCTACTTCTGTCCATTTAGAGGAATAATTTGTAAAGACTCAACAGGAAAATGTTCTGCCTTGGGGGAGGAGGTAATTTTACTAATGATATCCATTCCCTACCTTATGAAGGGTCATGGGATTATGGATGTATGTAAAGCTTCAGAAGGCTGGTATATCGTACTTGAGTGTTGTCGACGTGCGTTACGTACCTGGTGGCGTTTAATGTCGGTCATTGGAGAATCACTTCTGACGTAAAGTCCGACTGCCCCAAGTCGTGACGTATTCATGTCTACGATTTGTAGCTTCGAAACTGGAATTCGTATGTATGGAGTACATCATTCTGCCTCCCTGTGGTGATTTCAAGACGATACCAAGATGTGTCTCTCTGACGTATGGAAAACTATCAATATGGATTTAGCCGGATCATGTCGTATGTGATCGTCACAGTATGGGTTTTATTCGGTGTTGCCTTTTCTTGTTCGGGACTAAAATCAGTGAGGAAATCAGCTAGGACTTGCGATGCAACTGTCGTGCAGGGCTTGTGTCATTGCTAGATATCCTTTTTCTGAGGTTTTAGTATCGCCTTGTAGCAATCCCAGACGGTCTTCTGTTCGCTTTTGATTTCCTGGTGATAGGTCGAGGGGACCGCCTTCATATCGTGGATCCACGGTCGTCCAAGTATAACGTTGTAGGCTGACGAGCAGTCGATAACGTTAAACTTTGTTTGCTTGTTGACCCCTTTAGCATATACTGGGAGGATGATCTCTCCCAGAGTGTTGGTATAATCGCCATTGAATCCTATCAGAGTCGTCGATCGACGGGTGATCTCTGATTTATCAATTCCCGTAGTTTTGATCGTGCTTAAGAAAATGATATTAGATGAACTGCCTCCGTCGACCAATACTCTTTTGGTCGAGCAGTTGCCAATAGTGAGCTGGATAATCAAGCCGTCGTGATGTTTCTGCCAACTATCCTGGAGGTTGTCCTGATCGAACGTTATTGGCATCGCTTCCAGTTCCAATTCTTGTTTTGGTCGAGATGACCGAGGGATGGGGTATTCTCCCGATGATTGACTGGCGTGCCGCTTAGCTGCCGAATAGGTTAAACCACAGACGTCTGATCCACCTGTCACACAGTTGACGACGTTTTCATGGACTTGGGATTCTGGTCTTATATTGCCAACCGATGTAGGTTCTTTATCAATCAAGCCTTGTAGATGGCCTTTGGGGACAATCCAGGCTAATTCTTTTTGCAAAGCAAGGCAGTTATCTGTCGTATAACCATGGTCGCTATGGAAGTCGCACCATTTAGTCTTATCCTTCTTGTCGACATCTTTATCACTTTTCTTGGGCCATCGAACAGACGACTGGATGGCTTTAAGAGCTTCGACCAGTTCTTTCGACATCCCCTTAAATCCATAAGAGGAGATCCTAGGATATTGAGTGAATCGGGTGGTAGGATTGTTCTTTTTTTTCGAATCGAACGTTCGATATCTGGCGCGCTGGCTCCGTCTTGACGCTCTGCTTGGATTTGAAATCCTGTTTCTTGATCCCGAGCAACTTTTTGTCGGTGGAATGCTTACGACGGAAGGCTAGGTCATCTTCGACCCTCATGTAGGCCAAAGTCCTAGCTCGGACGTCTTCAAAATTCTCGGGTGGGTATTTTGTAAGATCGACATACAATTCGGTAGTATTGTCGTCTAGTACACGCTTGTAGGCCTCGATGGCAGTTTTGACGTCACAATTACGAATGCTGATCATTTCAGCGTTAAAACGATTGAAATAACCACGGATGGGTTCTCCGGGTTTTTGGACGACGTAATACAGGTCGCTGGTCTGTTTCTCCATCTTGAGACTACTGGCGAATTGTTGCGAAAACTGGTTGACCAACTCCGCGAAGTTGCTGATAGACTTGGGTTTGAGATTGATCAACCACTGGATGGCAGGACATGTAAGGGTCGCGCCAAAGCTTTTGCACATGCACACTTCTTGATGTTGAGGTGAATTTATACCGTCCACATCAGTTGTTTATATTGAGCAATATGCTCCGTTGGATCGGTTATTCCTGAATATTTAGGCATAAAAGCAGGGATGTTGTACTTCTTTGGAACGTCAACACTTGCTATTGTGTCGATGATAGGCGATGCCTGGAACCCTGTGAGAGGCTCGACGTTGACAGGGAAGGCGGCGCCAGGTAATTTCGAAAGTATCGACAACATCTTTTCGTTCTGATCCTCTAACAACCTATGTCGCTAAGCGACAGGGTCGTTAGGATCGAGGATCGTACCTATCGGTGGAATGTCTCCTGAGTTCTGGACTGTCACGTTGACTATCAGGTGGGAACCATTTCCATGCGACGATCCATTGGCTTCTCCTGTGAAGGGGAAGCTCATCGGGATCTGATGGGGTATGGCTCCACTGTACAACGGTGGAGGCCTCAGATGCTGCGGGCGGAATTGTCCGAAGGGAGGATTGTTGACAAAGGGTCCTGGACCTGCTTCGAATGGTGGCCTTATGAAAGGTGCACCTGAGGGTAGGGGACCGTTCTGATGTCCAAAGGAATTGCCAATCGCCGGATTTCTCAGGAAGGCAATTTCCGCGGCTGCTTTCCGGTTCTGCTCATGTAGGGCTTGGATCTGGCTTCGTGTCGCGTTCAATTCTGAATGAAGTTGAACCATGGGATCCTGGTAATTTGCCATATACCTGAGAGCAACAAAAACTTCACAAAACCGTTAGAGTGATATATGCGTTGGCTTGAGATTTTTCTCTAGATGGGGACCCACGGATGGCGCCAAACTGTTAATGCCAAAAATCACCCAAAAGGGTAACTTGAGGTTGATGTGGACTTTAACAACTAAAGAAATGGAATCTTAAGACCAAGCAACACAATTGTGATAAAAAGTAAATAAGACAGGAGAATTGGTGACGCGGAAAACCCAAACGAGGGAAAAAACCGCGGTCGACTTATGAGAGTCGACAGTGCACTATAGTCGCCAAACAGGGGCGAAAGTCCTTTTGTAACAAGTATGTTGTGTACAACAGATTACAGTAAAAGAAAGGGTGGACTTAATCGTAAGAAAAAGTCGTGCGTCGTGTGTAAATCGTGCGAAATATGCTGTTGTCGTGCGGTTCAAACTGTTGTCGTGCGAAACTTGCGTTAGCGATGTGTGCTTGAATGCTTTGTTAATCACTGTTGTATTATGCTAAAGAAAAGTATAAAGGAGTGTAGTTATGTTGAATTCGGATGTGTTTCGATGTGTAGTAGTCTGATCGCAGATGTCCCTTTCGGTTTGTGGAATAGGCCTTTATATAGCTCTCGTCGTCAATAAATGTGTCTTGATGGCTTGTTTTGTAACCGTTGTTGGGTCTTTAATGCCCTTAAAAGCTTGTCCGTTGCTGACCGTTGCACTATGAATGCTCGTGGACCTGCACTAATGAACAAAATAAATGGATGTTCGACTGTTAACGGTTAGTGTAATCGTACGACCGCCTTGAGTCTCGGACGTCGGTCGTACGAAACATACGACCATCAGAAAAATGTACGATCAAATGTTCGTCTGTAAACAACCCGTAAGACCTTGCCTTAATACAAGAATGGTCTTATGTAAATGTTATTTGAGTTTTCTACCGTCGGTCGTGAGGTGTGATTTTTTACCCAAACAGTAAAATGATAACACATATCTTAACACGTCGAGACCCGTTTTATAGTAACAGATCTGAAGAGAAAGAAAACCAAACACAAATACGAATAGATCTAAAGGTTTTAAAAATGCTACTGGTCAGATCGTAAGGACAGATCTGGTATCAAAGCAACTACCATATGAAAATCTACAAGAACGATAACAGATCTAAAGCATAACAGATGAAAATCTACGCTACTACACATGACGCCCAACAGAGACCGACAATAAACACAGATTCATACTTGTTTCCTGTTTCACGATGAAAGTCAAGGGAAACTTCATCGTCTCGTGTTCGAAGAAGAAAATAGAAAGGGGTAAGAATTTTAAAACGCCTTTAGAATGACTCGTTCAAGTTTTCGACCGAAAAAAAACTCCAGGACAACTCGTTCCAGTTTTCGACCGGAAAAAGAAGCAAAAAAGTTTGAAATCTACAAGGGGAACATCATCGTTGTCCCGGTGAAGATGAAAGAAAAAAAAGGTTGATAATATGCCTAACCACCGATCTGTACTCAGATCTTGGGTATCCTTGGCAACGAGATCAACAATTTCAAAATAAAACCAGATCTGAGAACCTCGAAGTAACGGAAACGAAAAATGAACAAACACAAGAGCTCGTTCCAGAAATGTTTCCTCAACAAACCATAGGAATTCTTCAAACGCAGAAACCTAATGGAACTTCATTGTTCTTGATCAGACAAACGAAATAGGGTAAAGGAAAGAAGAGAACAAGAATATTACCGATTTAGATGATGCTCTCGGATCTCTCCTTCAGCTCTGATACCATCTTCAAAGTAATAACTCTTCTTATTTATGAAAGTAAAATACAAATTGTTTATACTAATTACAAAATGTATCAACTAGATTGAAAACCCTAAATGCTAAAAGATAAAGAATAGATGAAACACTTCTTAAACCAAAAAACGATCTGATCGGGTCAATTGAGGAGTGACCCCTCCAATAAATACACCAACTATATTTCCATATTTAGCCCTTGAAGTTCCACCAAAGTGCTCCGCTACCCTCCAAAAAAGCTGCCATGTGAGGCGTAGTCCAGTGGAATCAAAAACGTCCCATTTCAGCCCTTGAACTTCAGTTTCATCCTTTATTTCTTTATCTTCTAAAATTCCTAAAACATTACAATTTAAGTCCAAAGTCAATATTGATTAAACTCAATATATTCCAACATTTTCTATGAATACTTAATATTTCTTGTATTCAATTTTGATTGTCACGATAGGAAACATATGTTTAAGATATTTTTCTGTACTTATCGCTGACCATCGTAAAATGTTCTATGTTAGGTGTGGTCGCAAGATTTCGATAGTGGATGCTATGAATTATGATTTGATAGATGAGTATGTTTTGTGTGGCATAAAAATATCTTTAGATTAGTGTCATGTTCGAATATGCTTGGTGTGTGTGTCACTGTAGCAAAAAAAAAAAAGAATTTGTAGACTAGTGTCGTGTGAGAGTATGCTTGGGGTGGTGTCATTGTAACGTAAAAAATAAATTGTGTACTAGTGTCCTTTGTGAACGGAACTGGTATTACAACATGGCCAACAAGTCTAGGGCCAAACATATTTTATTCACTACAACAAATTTAAGTTTATAGGACGCCTAAAATAAATAAGCGTGATAATAGAATGTTTTATAGGACCTTAGTTTATAGGACTAAACGAAAAAGCGTCTTTTCCAAAAGTGTTGCAATAAGTCTTTAGGACGCTTTTGAGCATCATAACAAGGTTTATAAGACGTTTTCAAAATAAAGTGTTGTATTAGCTAATTTTATAGGAAACTTTTGAAATATGTCCTATAAACCCATCCTTTTAGAGGACACTTGTGTTTATAGTACACTTTTTCAAATACTATCCTATAAAATAGTTAATGGGACATTTGGTCCTATAAAACACCCTATTAGGACACTTATATATTTTGGTGTCCTATAAAAAATGATTTGTAGACTAGTGTCGTGTGCGAGTATGCTTGGTGTGGTGTTATTGTAACGTAAAAAATAAATTATGGACCAGTGTCATTTGTGATCGGCAACATGGCCAACAAGTCTAGGGCCAAACATATTTTATTCACTACAACAAATTTAAGTTTATATGACGCCTAAAATAAATAAGCGTGATAATAGAGTGTTTTATACGACCTTAGTTTATAGGACCAAACGAAAAAGCGTCTTATCTAAAAGTGTTACAATAAGTCTTTAGGACGCTTTTGAGCGTCATAATAAGGTTTATAGGACGTTTTCAAAATAAAGGTTTGTATTAGCTAATTTTATTGGAAACTTTTGAAAAATGTCCTATAAACTCATCCTTTTAAAGGACACTGGTGTTTATAGTACACATTTTCAAATAGTATCCTATAAAATAGTTAATAAGACAATTGATCCTATAAAACACCCTATTAAGACACTTATATATTTTGGTGTCCTATAAAAACTATTTGTAGACTAGTGTCGTGTGCGAGTATGCTTGGTGTGGTGTCATTGTAACGTAAAAAATAAATTGTGGACCAGTGTCCTTTGTGATCGGCACTGGTATTACAACATGGCCAAAAAGTCTAGGGCCAAACATATTTTATTCACTACAACAAATTTAAGTTTATAGGACGCATAAAATAAATAAGCGTGATAATAGAGTGTTATATAGGACCTTAGTTTATAGGACCAAACGAAAAAGCATGTTATCTAAAAGTGTTACAATAAGTCTTTGGGATGCTTTTGAGCGTCATAACAAGGTTTATAGGACGTTTTCAAAATAAAGTCTTGTATTAGCTAATTTTATAGGAAATTTTTGAAAAATGTCCTATAAACCCATCCTTTTAGAGGACACTTGTGTTTATAGTACACTTTTTCAAATAATATCCTATAAAATAGTTAATAGGACATTTGGTCCTATAAAACACCCTATTAGGACACTTATATATTTTGGTGTCCTATAAAAAACGGTTTGTAGACTAGTGTCGTGTGCGAGTATGCTTGGTGTGGTGTCATTGTAACGTAAAAAATTAATTGTGGACCAGTGTCCTTGGTGATCGGCACTGGTATTACAACATGGCCAACAAGTCTACGGGCAAACATATTTTATTCACTACAACAAATTGAAATTTATAGGACGCCTAAAATAAATAAGCGTAATAATAGAGTGTTTTATAAGACCAAACAAAAAAGCGTCTTATCTAAAAGTGTTACAATAAGTCTTTAGGACGCTTTTGAGCGTCATAACAAGGTTTATAGGACGTTTTCAAAATAAAGTGGTTGTATTAGCTAATTTTATAGGAAACTTTTGAAAAACCTCATCCTTTTAGAGGACACTTGTGTTTATAGTACACTTTTTCAAATAGTATCCTATAAAATAGTTAATAGGACATTTGGTCCTATAAAACACACTATTTGGACACTTATATATTTTGGTGTCCTATAAAAAACGATTTGTAGACTAGTGTCGTGTGCGAGTATGCTTGGTGTTGTGTCATTGTAATTTAAAAAATAAATTGTGGACCAGTGTCCTTTGTGATCGGCACTAGTATTACAACATGGCCAACAAGTCTAGGGCCAAACATATTTTATTCACTACAACAAATGTAAGTTTATAGGACGCCTAAAATAAATTAGCGTGATAATAGAGTGTTTTATAGGACCTTAGTTTATAGGACCAAACGAATATGCGTCTTATCTAAAAGTGTTACAATTAGTCTTTAGGACGCTTTTGAGCGTCATAACAAGGTTTATAGGACGTTTTCAAAATAAAGTGTTGTATTAGCTAATTTTATAGGAAACTTTTGAAAAATGTCCTATAAACCCATCCTTTTTTAGGACACTTGTGTTTATAGTACACTTTTTCAAATTGTATCCTATAAAATAGTTAACAGGACATTTGGTCCTATAAAACACCCTATTAGGACACTTATATATTTTGGTGTCCTATAAAAAACGATTTGTAGACTAGTGTCGTGTGTGAGTATGCTTGGTGTGGTGTCATTGTAACATAAAAAATAAATTGTGGACCAGTGTCCTTTGTGATCGGCATTGGTATTACAACATGGCCAACAAGTCTAGGGTCAAACATATTTTATTCACTACAACAAATTTAAGTTTATTAGACCCCTGAAATAAATAAGCGTGATAATAGAGTGTTTTATAGGACCAAACAAAAAAACATGTTATCTAAAAGTGTAACAATAAGTCTTTAGGTCGCTTTTGAGCGTCATAACAAGGTTTATAGGACGTTTTCAAGATAAAGTGTTGTATTAGCTAATTTTATAGCAAACTTTTGAAAAAACCCATCCTTTTAGAGGACACTTGTGTTTATAATACACTTTTTCAAATAGTATCTTATAAAATAGTTAATAGGACATTTGGTCCTATAAAACACCCTATTTGGACACTTATATATTTTGATGTCCTATAAAAAAACAATTTGTAGACTAGTGTCGTGTGTGAGTATGCTTGGTGTGGTGTCATTGTAACATAAAAAATAAAGTGTGGACCAGTGTCCTTTGTGATCGGTACTGGTATTACAACATGGCCAACAAGTCTAGGGCCAAACATATTTTATTCACTACAACAAATTTAAGTTTATAGGATGCCTAAAATAAATAAGCGTGATAATAGAGTGTTTTATAGGACCTTAGTTTATAGGACCAAACGAAAAAGCGTCATATCTAAAAGTGTTACAATTAGTCTTTAGCACGCTTTTGAGCGTCATAAGAAGGTTTATAAGACGTTTTCAAAATAAAGTGTTGTATTAGCTAATTTTATAAGAAACTTTTGAAAAATATCCTATAAACCCATCCTTTTAGAGGACACTTGTGTTTATAGTACACTTTTTCAAATAATATCCTATAAAATAGTTAATAGGACATTTGGGCCTATAAAACACCCTATTAGGACACTTATATATTTTGGTGTCCTATAAAAAACGGTTTGTAGACTAGTGTCGTGTGCGAGTATGCTTGGTGTGGTGTCATTGTAACGTAAAAAAAATATTGTGGACCAGTGTCCTTTGTGATCGGCACTGGTATTACAACATGGCCAACAAGTCTACGGCCAAAAATATTTTATTCACTACAACAAATTGAAGTTTATAGGACGCCTAAAATAAATAAGCGTGATAATAGAGTGTTTTATAGGACCAAACAAAAAAGCGTCCTATCTAAAAGTGTTACAATAAGTCTTTAGGACGCTTTTGAGCGTCATAACAAGGTTTATAGGACGTTTTCAAAATAAAGTGGTTGTATTAGCTAATTTTATAGGAAACTTTTGAAAAAACCCATCCTTTTAGAGGACACTTGTGTTTATAGTACAATTTTTCAAATACTATCCTATAAAATAGTTAATAGGACATTTGGTTCTATAAAACACCCTATTTGGACACTTATATATTTTGGTGTCTTATAAAAAACGATTTGTAGACTAGTGTCGTGTGCGAGTATGCTTGGTGTGGTGTCATTGTAACGTAAAAAATAAATTGTGGACCAGTGTCCTTTGTGATCGGCACTGGTATTACAACATGGCCAACAAGTATAGGGCCAAACATATTTTATTCACTACAACAAATTTATGTTTATAGGACGCCTAAAATAAATTAGCGTGATAATAGAGTGTTTTATAGGACCTTAGAGCATCTCCAACAGCTTCCCTAAAAAAATTCCAAAATGGGGAAACCAAAGTCAAAATCCCCAAAAAAAATTACATCAATCTCCAACAGATTCCCCATTTTGGAGAATTCTAGTTTTGGGGTATTCTCCATATTTGGAGAAAATTTTAGGGAATCTCCTACTTTCCCCATTTTGTGAAAAGTTTTGGGGAAGCTGTTGGAGATGATTTTACACCCAAAATCCCCATATTCCCCATTTTCTCCAAAATGGGGAAGCTGTTGGAGATGCTCTTAGTTTATATGACCAAACAAAAATGCGACTTATCTAAAAGTGTTACAATTAGTCTTTAGGACGCTTTTGAGCGTCATAACAAGGTTTATAGGACGTTTTTTTCAAAATAAAGTGTTGTATTAGCTAATTTTATAGGAAACTTTTGAAAAATGTCTTATAAACCCATCATTTTAGAGGACACTTGTATTTATAGTACACTTTTTCAAATAGTATCCTATAAAATAGTTAATAGGACATTTGGTCCTATAAAACACCCTATTAGGACACTTATATATTTTGGTGTCTTATAAAAAACGATTTGTAGACTAGTGTCGTGTGCGAGTATGCTTGGTGTGATGTCATTGTAACGTAAAAAATAAATTGTGGACAAGTGTCCTTTGTGATCGGCACTGGTATTACAACGTGGCCAACAAGTCTAGGACCAAACATATTTTATTCACTACAACAAATTTAAGTTTATAGGACGCATAGATTAAATAAGCGTGATAATAGAGTGTTTTATAGACCTTAGTTTATAGGACCAAACGAAAAAAAACGTCTTATCTAAAAGTGTTACAATTAGTCTTTAGGACGCTTTTGAGCGTCATAACAAGGTTTATAGGACGTTTTCAAAATAAAGTGTTGTATTAGCTAATTTTATTGGAAACTTTTGAAAAATGTCCTATAAACCCATCCTTTTAGAGGACACTTGTGTTTATAGTACACTCTTTCAAATAGTATCCTATAAAATAGTTAATAGGACATTTGGTCATATAAAACACCCTATTAGGACACTTATATATTTTGGTGTCCAATAAAAAACGATTTGTAGACTAGTGTCGTGTGCGAGTATGCTTGGTGTGGTGTCATTGTAACGTAAAAAATAAATTGTTGACTAGTGTCCTTTGTGATCGGCACTGGTATTACAACATGGCCAACAAGCCTAGGGTCAAACATATTTTATTCACTACAACAAATTTAAGTTTATAGGACGCCTAAAATAAATAAGTGTGATAATAGAGTATTTTATAGGACCAAACAAAAAAGCGTGTTGTCTAAAAGTGTAACAATAAGTCTTTAGGACGATTTTGAGCGTCATAACAAGGTTTATAGGACGTTTTCTAAATATATTAGCTAATTTTATAGCAAACTTTTGAAAACACCCATCCTTTTAGAGGACACTTATATATTTTGGTGTCTTATAAAAAACGATTTGTAGACTAGTGTCGTGTGCGAGTATGCTTGGTGTGGTGTCATTGTAACGTAAAAAATAAATTGTGGACCAGTGTCCTTTGTGATCGGTACTGGTATTACAACATGGCCAACAAGTCTAGGGCCAAACCTATTTTATTCACTACAACAAATTTAAGTTTATAGGACGCCTAAAATAAATAAGCGTGATAATAGAGTGTTTTATAGGACCAAACGAAAAAGCGTCTTATCTAAAAGTGTTACAATTAGTCTTCAGGACGCTGTTGAGCGTCATAACAAGGTTCATAGGACGTTTTCAAAATAAAGTGTTATATTAGCTAATTTTATAGGAAACTTTTGAAAAATGTCCTATAACCCCATCCTTTTAGAGGACACTTGTGTTTACAGTACACTTTTTCAAATAATATCTTATAAAATAGTTAATAGGACATTTGGTCCTATAAAACACCCTATTGGGACATTTATATATTTTGGAGTCCTATAAAAAACGGTTTGTAGACTAGTGTCGTGTGCAAGTATGCTTGGTGTGGTGTCATTGTAACGTAAAAAATAAATTGTGGACCAGTGTCCTTTGTGATCGGCACTGGTATTACAACATGGCCAACAAGTCTACGGCTGTTTGGGTAAAAAATCACACCCTCGACCGACCTGGGAAACACCCTCGACATAACCCATGGACATTGATTACCCCCGACCGACAAGGATAATACCCGTTATTATCATATCCCCGACATACGCTAATAACCACGATAATTGCTTATTGAAAGACATCTGGTGTCAATAGTTACTCAAGACAATGTCTTTACATCTAACGATCGCACGTCACGTGTCGCACGTCGCACATCGACAGTCACACGTCACTAGTCTTGTGTCGCCATTTATGACTCGTCGATCTTACATCGACAGTCTTCTGCCATCGGTGTTACATTGCTCTGGCTCTGCGACAACATCGTCCTAACATCCTGGTCTTACGACCTAGTGGTCTTACGACCTAGTCTTACGATTATACTATCCGTTAAACATCCGTTTCTTCTGTTTATCAATGCAGGTCTTGACCACGACCAGAAAAGGTAAGACACTTGTTATGAACCATATCTTGTATTAAGATAAGGTCCCGACGAAGACCCAGAAAACCTCCGTCGTCATCCTGAAAGGCATGTCGAGAGTTCTTCGTGACACTCGACATTCGACATTCAACACTCGACACTCAACATTCGACACTCGCCCGCTCCGTACGATCGTCGCATAGAACCATGCGACCTCGACCAACTAACGTTCATTATGACTGTTACGTTTGTTAAATATTTAATGCAGGAGTCAACACTCTTTATGAGCAACGGCTATAACCGACGAAGTCATTAACGAGCATTTAATCCCACATTGAAAACAACGACCGTTACAAGACCAATCATCAAAGGAGCATTCAATGCCCGACAGCGGTTATAAAGCGCGCCATAAAGGCACCATTAATAGCTGACGGAGGCTATAAAAAAGCCTATGCTGCAACCAATTCGGTGGGAGAACAGAAAACAGTGAAATAAAACACTCAAACTCTGGAAATCACATACATAAAGCTATCATCTAGCACCGAATTCCAGAATACTACAGCAAGCTCAAGAACAACAGAAGCAAAGAACTTTCCGTTGAAGAATCGCTCTCGACGCACGACAACAGCCTTCGACCAACAGTTGTTTACACTTTGTATTCACACACGACAAACACCTGTTTTACACTTTAAACACTTGTAGTTTACATTTCGAAGCATTTCCTTCATTTGTATTGTAATCATCGTACGACCGACGCCAGTACCAAGAACATCGCCCTTGCTTGGCGACCATAGTGCAACGACGACACCCACGGTCGTCCGCAGGTTTTTTCCTCGATTGAGGTATTTCCTGCGTCATCAAATCCCTTGTCTCATTTATTTTTATCTTCATCGCACGCTTTGTCGAGAGGTTCCTTTCTTTAGTTGTTAAGTCAACATCGACCTTAAGTTGTCCCTTTGGTGCGATTTTTGGCATTAACAGTTTGGCGCCATCCGTGGGACCCCATCTAGAGAAAATCCTCGACGAAACGTGCACCTTACTAACAGTTTCTTGGAGTTTCCTCTACTTTCATCGCAGGAAAATGACGGATAAGGGAAACCCAGAACGAACCGCTAGCCCGGTGACTGGAGGATTCAAAAATGCTCAAGGCACTCTCGAATCAATCAATGATTATCGCATGGAAGAAGTCATCCCAGATCAAAGCAAACCTGAGCAAAAAGTCCTCATCGGATCATCCCTCGATCTCAACCTCCGAGAAAAGCTTATATATTTTTTGCAGGAATATGTTGTTCCCGATATCATCTCACACAAGTTCAATGTCGACCCATCGTTCAAGCCTGTCAAACAGAAGCGAACAAATCTTCAAGATTCTGTGATTCAACTTCAATCGGAATCAAATACGGCTCGAAGCCAGATTCAAACCTTAAAAAAATGCTCCGTCAAAATATCGCATGGATCGCATCGTCCGAAGGGCTCGGGGGCTCGGAACGCCCGTCACAAAATAGAAAACACCATATTTCAATTTCAAAAGTCTTTGGAGAAAAAGGCGCTTATCGACTCTAAGTTACGGTAACTGTGACATCCCACTTGGATGGAATATGGTATTAACAACTCTATATATATACTCTAAGTATATTCTTCTCGTTCAATTATTATGATCTAACATATGAATGTTGGTTTAAGCATCAAAGGATCATTGGTCAAACCAACGACCACTCCCGATTTTACATTGCAGGCTCGCAAGATCATATAAAACGCGGGTCTTACGATTTATATCGTGAGAAACGAAGTCTCTACGACTTGCAACTTATAATCGTCAATTAAAGACGACCCACGTTTCTAATCTTATGATCGCCACTCATGGCAAACACAGGTTAAAACTTTCGGTCGCCAATAAAAGCGACTCACATGTTGAAATCACGTGATCGCTAGTCATTTCATATGTCGTCAATAAAGACAACTCGTACACACGACAAACGCCTGTTTTACACTTTAAACACTTGTACTTTACATTTCGAAGCATTTCCTTCATTTGTATTGTAATCATCGTACGACCGACGCCAGTACCAACGACATCGCCCTTGATTGGCGACCATAGTGCAACGACGACACCCACTGTCGTCCGCAGGTTTTTTCCTCGATTGAGGTTTTTCCTGCGTCATCAAATCCCTTGTCTCATTTATTTTTATCTTCGTCGCACGCTTTGTCGAGAGGTTCCTTTCTTTAGTTATTAAGTCCACATCGACCTTAAGTTGTCCCTTTGGTGCGATTTTTGGCATTAACAACGGCCAAACATATTTTATTCACTACAACAAATTGAAGTTTATAGGACGCCTAAAATAAATAAGCGTGATAATAGAGAGTTTTATAGGACCAAACAAAAAAGCGTCTTATCTAAAAGTGTTACAATAAGTCTTTAGGACGCTTTTTAGCGTCATAACAAGGTTTATAGGACGTTTTCAAAATAAAGTGGTTGTATTAGCTAATTTTATAGGAAACTTTTGAAAAAACACATCCTTTTAGAGGACACTTGTGTTTATAGTACACTTTTTCAAATAGTATCCTATAAAATAGTTAATAGGACATTTGGTCCTATAAAACACCCTATTTGGACACTTATATATTTTGGTGTCCTATAAAAAACGATTGGTAGACTAGTATCGTGTGCGATTATGCTTGGTGTTGTGTCATTGTAACGTAAAAAATAAATTGTGGACCAGTGTCCTTTGTGATCGGCACTGGTATTACAACATGGCCAACAAGTCTAGGGCCAAACATAATTTATTCACTACAACAAATTTAAGTTTATAGGACGCCTAAAATAAATTAGCGTGATAATAGAGTGTTTTATAGGACCTTAGTTTATAGGACCAAACGAAAATGCGTCTTATCTAAAAGTGTTACAATTAGTCTTTAAGACGCTTTTGAGCGTCATAACAAGGTTTATAGGACGTTTTCAAAATAAAGTGTTTTATTAGCTAATTTTATAGGAAACTTTTGAAAAATGTCCTATAAACCCATCCTTTTAGAGGACACTTGTGTTTATAGTACACTTTTTCAAATAGTATTCTATAAAATAGTTAATAGGACATTTGGTCCTATAAAACACCCTATTAGGACACTTATATATTTTGGTGTCCTATAAAAAACGATTTGTAGACTAGTGTCGTGTGCGAGTATGCTTGGTGTGGTGTCATTGTAACGTAAAAAAAATATTGTGGACCAGTGTCCTTTGTGATCGCCACTGGTATTACAACATGGCCAACAAGTCTACGGCCAAAAATATTTTATTCACTACAACAAATTGAAGTTTATAGGACGCCTAAAATAAATAAGCGTGATAATAGAGTGTTTTATAGGACCAAACAAAAAAGCGTCTTATCTAAAAGTGTTACAATAAGTCTTTAGGACGCTTTTGAGCGTCATAACAAGGTTTATAGGACGTTTTCAAAATAAAGTGGTTGTATTAGCTAATTTTATAGGAAACTTTTGAAAAAACCCATCCTTTTAGAGGACACTTGTGTTTATAGTACAATTTTTCAAATACTATCCTATAAAATAGTTAATAGGACATTTGGTTCTATAAAACACCCTATTTGGACACTTATATATTTTGGTGTCCTATAAAAAAACGATTTGTAGACTAGTGTCGTGTGCGAGTATGCTTGGTGTGGTGTCATTGTAACTTAAAAAATAAACTGTGGACCAGTGTCCTTTGTGATCGGTACTAGTATTACAACATGGCCAACAAGTCTAAGGCCAAACATATTTTATTCACTACAACAAATTTAAGTTTATAGGACGCCTAAAATAAATAAGCGTGATAATAGAGTGTTTTATAGGACCTTAGTTTATAGGACCAAACGAAAAAGCGTCTTATCTAAAAGTGTTACAATTAGTCTTTAGGACGCTTTTGAGCGTCATAACAAGGTTTATAGGACGTTTTCAAAATAAAGTGTTGTATTAGCTAATTTTATAAGAAACTTTTGAAATATGTCCTATAAACCCATCCTTTTAGAGGACACTTGTGTTTATAGTACACTTTTTCAAATAGTATCCTATAAAATAGTTAATAGGACATTTGGTCCTATAAAACACCCTATTAGGACACTTATATATTTTGGTGTCCTATAAAAAACGATTTGTAGACTACTGTTGTGTGCGAGTATGTTTGGTGTGGTGTCATTGTAACGTAAAAAATAAATTGTGGACCAGTGTACTTTGTGATCGGCATTGGTATTACAACATGGCCAACAAGTCTACGTGTTAGGGTCAATTTATGTTGATTTAAAGTTCAGGGTTTAAACTGTAATTCTTTATTTTGAGCCTTATTAGTGAACGGGTTGTGGGCTTGTTAACCACGGGCCCGCCATATAAATAGATAGCTTAGCCTTAGAAAATAGGCTAGTTGTCTCATTTGCTTTCCTACTCGTATTGTAATTCTCTCTACTTTGAAAGCATAATACAGGGATGACCAGTTGAATTCATTATACACTATTGCTTATCTGTTTGATTTCATAATCGTTGCACGGATCTGGAACTAACAATTGGTATCAGAGCAGATGGACACGATTGATTCAAAGCATTCAAGTTGACTTTTGGTTTTCTTGACTTTTCTCATGTATGTCATTCTTGAATTTTCAAAATTTTGATTCTGTCAAAATTGATTGTTTCTGCTTATTGGGTTGTGTTAGCATCATTGTTATAAGTCATTCTGCAAATTTTCACATCCTAATTCGTCCATTTGAGTGGTTAATTAAGCAAATCAAAGTCAAAAGTTTTGGGTTAAGATCGATTGGGTTAGTGTTATTTTTGAGTTTGGCATTGTTACTAATCTTTCAGGATCGGTTTTGAGAAACCCTAGTTGATTCCTAAGCGATTGAAAACTCACAGCCGTAGTTCCCGGATAAACCAGCCGAGGTTTCCGGACAGAATCAGTTCTTTCCGGACGTTTGTGTTAAATCCATCCGCATTCGCTCTTCTTTCCGGGTAAGTCTTCCGGGTAAGTTCAAACTCTTCGGGTAAGTAATCTAAACTCTAATCAATCCGGGTAAATTAGTTTCCGGAAACCCAAAGTTCCCAGACATCAATTTTCCCGGACATCTCTGTATCCGGTAAGTACCTTATTCGGAAACCTTATCATCCGATAAGTATCTTATCCGGACATCTCATTTACCCGGTAACTCTTTGCTTACTTTCCTTATCCGGTAACCACTATTTTCCGGTAACCCCTGTGTTATCCGGAAACCTGTGCCATCCGGATTCTCAGTATTACCCGGATACTTTGTGGTTTTTTGAACTGTTCTTAATTGATCTGTTTCGAACACTTCCTGATCAGACTCTTACTTGGACTCCTATCCAGTAAGATCACTCTTAGTTCATACCAGTCGTAGAACATGCGTTAGGATCCCACTTATAGTGCCTTGCGTTAGGTTTACACTTTGAATCAATCTACACGTCTGATGATCACTCTGTTGCAACCTACGATGACTACACGTGACACACTTGCTATTGGGACCGACTCCAAACCACCTTGTCTCTATCAAGGTGAGTATAGCCAATGGCGAGACAGATTTATGATTTTCATTGAATCTAAGGACAACTATGTGTACATCAAGAAAGCTCTAGAAGAGGGTCCAATTCCTTGGCCGAAGAAGACCATTGCAGCAACTGCAGCAAATCCTGAAGTTCGTTATGAGGACAAGACTGAAGCCGGCCTGACCGAAGAGGAAAGTGGCAGAATAGAAGGCGAAAAGCGTGCTAAGAGATACCTTGTCCAAGCACTTCCCAACCCAATTTATACAGCTATCGACAGCTACAAAGGTACGGCAAAGGCATGTGGGATCAAGTGGCTAGAATGATGCGTGGGAGCATTGTCGGTAATCAACTAAAGATCAACAGCGCAATAACCAAGTTCGATGGTTTCAAGCAGCGCAATGGCGAGACTCTCACCAAAGCATATGAACGCTTATGCTTACTTCTCAATGAACTGAACAAGAACAAGATTGTTCGTTCCAACACAGAGAACGCGCTCAAGTTCCTCAACAATCTGCTACCCGAATGGAACTGTATGAGACGCTTCTTCAAGACGAGGATGAAGTGAATGAACTTTTAGGTGAGAAGAAAGATGCAACCAAGCTAGCTGCTGATCCTATAGCACTTATATCCTCAAAGAAAGGGAAATCTTTGGGCCATCATTCTAAACGTGCTCAAAGGTAAAGCTCTTCCGAATCTGAAAAGGAAGACAGTGACTCGAATGATGAAGTAGCTGACTTCAAGAAAGTTGTTGCTCTACTCACTAAATCTTTTCAACAACAGCGATCCTATAAGAAGCCAACCTCTAATAATCAGCGCTACTCCACCGCCTCCAACAAATGCCATGATTATCAAGACAAGCACGAGGGAAAGAAGAAAGTTGATGAGCAGGACACGTCTGAGAAGAATGAGAAGAAGAAGAAAGATGATAGAAAGAAGAGAGATGAACCAGTGACCTGCTACAACTGTGGAAAGCTTGGTCATTTTGCTAAAGACTGCACAAGGCCTGTAGTAAAGAATTCTCACTACTACAAGGCCAAACTGGCACTGGCTTAGCAGAAGGAAGCTGAAGAAGCTATGTTCGTGGAAAACGACTACTGGTTCGGTCGTTCTGATGATGAAAGCGATTCTGATGGTGCAAATGCTTTCATGGGCTATCACTCTCCAGCTGATGAAGAGAAGACAAATCAGGTATCTGATTCTTCCGAACAAGATTTCTTGAATAAAATGCAATCTTTTACCGACCAGGCAGACTCCTTTAAGGCTACAACTAAAGAACAAAAGCTTAAGAGTAGTTAAGTAACCGAGAAGCAAGATGTTCAAACAAGAATAACTGAAAAACATAAGTCTGAAAATGCTATGTTAAAGGAAAGATGCAAAATTCTTTCAATAGCACCCAAAGACTTAAGGGACAAATTATCTGATCTTCGGTCTCAGTTTGATCAGTGCATGAATGAGAAAGAAGAACTTGTTTATCAATGTTCCCCTCTTCAAATTCAGCACAAGGAGTTTGTTACTAAAATTCTTGATCTTGAAACCAAACTCCACAAAAGGGGTCAAACTGATCAAACCATCTTTCTGAATAAACCCAAAGAGTTCACTTATTTTAACAAAGAGTAGGGAATCGGATATGATAACCCACACTATTTGAAAAAGGGAAGATATCAAACTCCTACTCTGTATGATTTTGAATGTTTTGGGTTAGATAAAAAGTATCCGGAATATGCCATTCAATGGACTGGTCCTCTTGAACCTGAAAAAAAAAGAGGAAACCGAGGAATATAAGCGTGCACACAAACGAGGAATACAGCATCCGTTTTTGTTATGAACCTTTGAATAATTCCTATAAAAAGAACAAAAAGTATCTCTCAAATGACTACTTCGACCCTTACAAGGTTGCTAAGCCCAAGGATTCCTCCAAAAAGGATGAGGACCAAGCACCCGCAACCAAGAATGAGACGGACAAGTTTAAACTCTATGTTCCTCCTCTCATCTTTGAAGCAAAGATTGTCGAGTTGGAGGAGTCGTTTGAGAAAGAAAGGTCTGTTTTTCAAAACGAAAAGAAAGCGCTAATCTCTGAGATTGAGAAACTCAATTCTGAGAAACTTGAGAATCCACAACCGGTCAAAACCGAAACTGTGTCGGGTGAGGGACAGGAGATCCTTTGGTTTGAAATCAATCGACTCACATCACAACTGTCCGCTTTGGCAACAGAATTGATGCAAGAAAAAGTGAGTAAAGGTCAACTCCAAGAGCAGTTTGACCAAATCCAATCTGAAACGAAGATTTCACCCGAACTTTCCTCTAGCTCATCGGACACGTCTTCGTGTAAAGCTTTCTTAGGAAAAACTTTTTCAACACAAGACGATCAAGATTCTCAAGATGAGGGTGTTAAAAGGAATTTAAACTCTGATTTTTTCCTACCTTCCGCACCGAATTTCCCAAAGCACACAGACACTAAGTGTTCCTCGCCTTCCTCACCTAATCCAAGTCCTGCAATTCCGTAGATAAATTTTTACGAATACATGAACTCTGATGGTAACTCTGATGGAGAGTTTGAGTCGTTCCCTTTCGACAAACCTCTCCCGTGTCACTGATTTTTTGTCTCTAGTAGTCAATCGTCCGGTCAATTTCTTAAAGGGTAACAGTTCTAACACAAAGGCCCCAGCTGTGATCAAGATTTCACAATCAAAACCGACTTCTAAACCTGTTTCTAGAAAGCAATCACAGCCGAGGCAAAAGACCGAGCAATTGCCTACCAAAGATACCGTTCCTTCAAAAGTCACTAACCATTCCGTCCCTGTTGTTTCAGATAAAATTGGTCAAGCAAAACAAGAAAAACCAAAGTGGCTGAACAAGGAACCTGTCAAGAAGGAAGCATCAAAGTCTTTCCCTACTGCATTCAATTCTAGAATAAACAAAGACAATTGTGTTTGGAATAATTAGAATCATTTTGAAGTTTCTTTTCCGATTAAACTTAATTCAGTTCATCAATTGATTCAATTATCGCGTGAATGTTTATGTTGTTCTAGATGTGGTTGGAATGATTTTGATGAAATTCATTTAAATGATTGGTTTGGGTCATATCACATGTACAATCATAAACCCAAAAATAAACCCTGTAATAATAAACAGAAATACTATAAACAACGGGGTTTCCAATCTGAGGTTAAACCACAGCAAGAGCCCAAATCCACTCATAGATGGGTTGCTCCTACTGAGGTTAAACCGGCACCAATGAGGCAACCTGCTAAAAATCTTGTTCCTCCACAAGGTGTAAAATCTACACCAAGGAGGCAACCTGTGCCAAAACCAGTTTCCACAAACGGTGTACAACCTGCACCTAACGGGAAAGCTGTGTCAAAGCAAGTTCCTCTAAGAGGTGCCAAACCTAACCCTCCAGGACCCAAACAAATTTGGGTACCTAAAATCCGTTAACTCGATTTTGCAGCACGGTCATGTGTGGTACTTAGATTCTGGATGCTCCAAGCACATGACCGGAAGGAAGGAGCTTCTCACGAACTACAAGGAAGAATATGGTGGAGACGTGAGATTTGGGAACGACCACAAAGCACCGATCGTGGGCTACGGCGACATTGTTCAAGATAAAATCACGATAAAGAAGGTATCCCACGTCGCAGGATTGGGACACAATCTGTTCAGCATCGGGCAGTTATGTGACAAAGATCTCGAGGTTAGCTTAAAAAGACACGGTGTAGAATCCTCAACGACGACGGAGAGGAGCTACTGGTTGGAAAACGCAAGACCAACCTCTACACAATCGACCTCGCAGCCCTCAAGATTGATAACCCTGTCTGTCTCATGTCAAAGGCCAATTCCCAGCAAGCTTGGATTTGGCATCGACGTCTTTCGCACCTCAATTTCAAAACGATCAACAAACTGGTGTTGGGCGAACACGTGAAAGGCATGCCCGATCTTCAATTAGTGAAAGATCGTCTCTGCGGGGCATGTGAGATGGGAAAGATGAAGAGAGTACCACATCAGCCGAAGGCAACTCCGAGCACGTCCTGGACCCTCGAACTCATCCATATGGATTTGTGTGGACCGATGCGTGTTCCGAGCATTAATAAGCGCAAATACGTTCTCGTGATGGTGGACAACTTCTCGCGCTACACTTGGGTGCTGTTTCTACGCTCGAAGGACGAAACTCCAGAGCTAATCATTAATCACCTAAAGACTGTCCTGCTGAACAAACTACAACAAGTTCAGTCTATCAGAACCGACAACGGGACGGAGTTCAAGAATCGAATGGTGGACGACTATCTGACGTCAGTTGGAATCTCGCAGACCTTTTCTGCGGCACGCACTCCTCAGCAAAACGGAGTGGTGGAACGACGCAACCGTACCCTGGTCGAAGCTGCTCGCACCATGCTTTCCCAATCCAATGTACTGTTATTTCTATGGGCCGAAGCGGTGTCTACGGCTTGTTATACGTAAATCCGCTCCATCCTTAACAAGCGGTTTAACAAGACGCCGTACGAGATCATGAACAATCACGTTCCGAACATCAGCTACTTTCATGCATTCGGATGCACGTGCTATATTCTGAATGACAAAGATGATCTTGGCAAATTCGGCCCCAAGGCGGACAAAGGAGTATTCATCGGATACTCCATGCAGGCTAAGGCGTATCGCGTTTACAACAAACGGACCAAATCCATTGTTGAAAGCATAAACGTGACATTCGACGAAGCCGCAGATTTGGCTTCTGAACAAAACAGTTTAGAACCCGGTTTAACTGGCGTGCTAGCTTCCGGACCTCCAAGTTCGGGATCTGCACAAGCAACAGTAAATCCAAATCATGCGTCTTCATTGAATGCTGACTCTTGTGATTTAGATTTATTGTTTAAGTATTTTTATGATGACATCTTTAATGTTTCCCCAACTGTCTCAGCACAACCTAGAATAGAAGCTGCTCGTCACGAGGACACGTCGAATCTATCCGGTATGTCGCCCTTTAAGAGCACGCCATCCAATACTGTGGAGACAGCTCAACCGTCATCATCGACCTCTACCGATACTACTTCTTCCCCGCAACAACCTGTTCTAAATCCGGAGATCACTCCAAGTGCTTCGTCTTCTGCTACAACCGACAATCAACTTCTGAACTCCTCAGAACAAGAAGTTGTTCAACCAACGGCGAATCCTCCTCCACTTCCTCCGCGAAACCAGCCTGCTACACTTGAAGCATTTCAAGACATACATCATGGTGATTATGTGGACTCGGACGCGTCTCACTCTACTCAACAGCCTCTTCCGCATACCACCAAGTGGACGAAAGCTCGTCCGCTTCATCAAATCATCGGTGATCCCTCTAATCCAGTACAAACACGAGGTGCATCCGCCAACTTCTGTCTATTTTCCGGCTTCTTAAGCAACATCGAGCCGACAAACGTACGTGAAACGCTTGAAGATCCGGACTGGGTCATAGCCATGCAAGAGGAGCTCAATCAATTCGAAGCTCTAGAGGTATGGCGACTGGTTCCACGTCCAAAACACAAGACGGTGATTGGCACTAAGTGGATTTTCAAGAATAAGAAGGACGAAGACGGCATCGTGGTACGAAACAAGGCGCGCCTCGTAGCCAAGGGGTATCGTCAACAAGAAGGGATTGACTATGATGAGACCTATGCTCCGGTGGCAAGAATCGAAGCCATCCGTATGTTCCTTGCATACGCCGCGCACAAGAACTTCACGGTCTTTCAAATGGATGTGAAGACCGCCTTTCTCTACGGTAATATCAAGGAAGAAGTATATGTGTCGCAAACAGACGGGTTCGTGGACGATTCGAAGCCTGATCACATCTACATTCTAGACAAGGCGCTTTACGGCCTAAAGCAGGCTCCGCGAGCATGGTACAAAACACTGACTGAGTTTTTGATAAAGTCCGAATTCACACGAGGTAAAATTGACTCGACTTTATTTATCAAACACGAAAAGGGTCACATTGTTCTTGTTCAAGTGTACGTGGATGAAATAATATTCGGCTCTACTAATCCCACCTATGCTAAGAACTTTGCCAATCTCATGGGAGAATTTTTAAAAATGAGTATGCCTTGCGAGATGAATTTCTTCCTTAGTCTTCATGTTAAACAACTGTCGACCGGAATATTCATAAACCAGCTAAGTACATCAGGGATATTCTCAGGAAATTCCAGTTGGACCAGTCCTCGCCAATGAAAACTCCCATGGCACCCAATGCAAAGATTCACGCCGATCCTCACGGAACGGATGTGAATCCTAAATTGTATCGCGGGATGATAGGTTCTTTAATGTACTTAGCTGCAAGTCGACCGGATATTATGTTCTCAATATTTATGTGTGCTTGGTATCAATCAAAACCTAAAGAGTCTTATTTAACTGCTGTCAAGCGAATTTTACGTTATTTACGTGGTACTGCTGATCTTAGCTTGTGGTACCCGAGAGAGACAGGTTTTGCACTATCCGCTTATTCTGATGCGGATCACGCAGGCTGCATGCTGGACCGGAAGAGCACCTCGGGTCACATCCAGTTTTTGGAAGATAGCCTGGTGAGTTGGGCGTCCAAGAAGCAGCAATGTGTTTCAACATCAACCGCTGAGGCGGAGTAAGTGGTCGCCGCGAGCTGCTGCTCACAAGTTATCTGGATGTGGACGCAACTCAAAGACTACGGCTTCACGTATGTCAAAGTCCCAATTTATTGCGATTCGAAGAGCGCAATTTCAATATCCAGCAACCCGGTTCAACACACCAAGACGAAGCACATCGACGTTCGGTATCACTTCATTAAGGATCACGTCGAAAGAGGTACAGTCGAACTTTACTTCGTAAATAATGAACATCAGTTAGCAGACCTATTTACTAAAGCCTTGGACGAAAAACGTTTTAACACTCTTGTGTCCAAGTTAGGTATGCTAAAACTGACGACTTAATCCGATTGTGTGCTTGTTACAAGTTCCATACATCTACGAGTAACTGTCCACTCATCATCCGGTGTTTACACTCCTGATGGTTGAGCATACACTTCCTCGCACCTGTATTCTACTTGTCTCAGTTACTCAGTTAGATTTAGTCTCTGTATTTATTTTGTAGATCTCGTTTGTTTCACTTCTTTCTTCGTGTGTTTCTTTTCTTTCATACTGTCGTCTACTTTTAAATGTCCATATATGTGCTTTCACCATGTGTTCATGTGTTCAGGAGGAGCACAAAGCGGTATCAGGTAAGTCTCCTCATCTGTTGAGGGGGAGCATCACACACAGTTTTTCTTAACAGTCAACAAGTCTTTGTGTGTGTGTGAACTCCTTTGTGAATTCTATATCATGGTCATCATCTGAGGGGGAGCGGCACAATTTTTCTTTAAAAGTCTAAAAGTTTTTTAGTGTGTCGGACCCCTCCACTGCACTCTACTGCACTATCCGAGGGGGAGCAATGTCATCCCCATGCTCAGCTTGAGGGGGAGCGAGAGAATGTCCTCTTACAGTTCCAATTCCTGCATCCGGACAGTATCCGGAAACCCCAAGGTATCCGGACAGTATTCGAACCGGATCACTACCCGGGTTGGATAAGAACCCGGACACCATCCGAGTATATATTGCATCCGGGTTGTGTCAGCTCATTTATCCGGACTTCTCGTTCCAAAACCCTAAACCCTCCGCACTCTCTCTCTCGCTCGGCTTATACTGCACATCTCGATTTTCTGCTCAGAATCGTTCCATTTTCAGGTATGTGGTTCAAATAATCATCCTGATCATGTGTCGTCCAGTCTATTTCACACTACCACACACACTCAACATCGATTTGGTCGTTTATCTCAATCTGAAACCCATTTTAAAGTCTATTCGACTTCGGGTTGTTTAGCGGTGTTATTAGGCAGCTTTCAATGTGTCTGGTCCTCGTATGTGTCAATCGAAACGATCTATATGCTTTCACACATATTAGGATCTCCAGATTGCACCTTTGGGATTTTGAACTCCATCCGGACACACTCGCTGTGTCCGGGAACATTCAACTCGTTGAGTGTTTATCCGAGACCTTGCATGTCTAAAATACTTTGTCCGGATTCCCTAACAACCCGGAAACCTAGTTGTCTGGAAACCCCAGCGTTTCCGGTAAGTTCGACTACCGGGAAGTTGGTATGTCCGGACTCCCATATTGACCGGAATCCATTGTCATCCGGAAAACCATGTTGTCCGGTCTATATGTTTTACCCGGGAACATTCTTCCCATCCGGACACCATGTGTTGTCCGGAAACGTGTGCTGTCCGGAAACGTGTGCTGTCCGGAAAGTTTGAACGTTTCACTTCAGTTGTCCGGACTCCCCTGTTCTTGTCATTTCTGTCTTTGCATTCTCACTGCCAGTCCTCAATCTGTCTCAGATTGAGCCAAATACTGCAAAGGTACACGCCGACACTTGTTCATCCGCCTCAGTTACTAACTGTGCGTTATTTTCCTACATATACTCAATGGCGGATCAGGAGCAAAATCCTCCACAGGACCAGGAAGAACAACAAATTCTTCAAGAGGGAATTATAGATGAGGCTGCCGACAATGCCTTGGTCGACCCTGACCATGGTAATGAAATGGAGGCAAACAATCATTACCTTGACACGGATCAGTTCCGGCCACAGCCTCAACATCGTGTTCTTTTGGACATCCTTTCACGTCACCCTCTCCATGAGGCCCTCACTGCCACTGCCGATGTTCCTTTGATCTACGTGCTCCAAGTATGGTTTACTGCCCAAGTTCGCACGGCCGGCAACACACAAACCATAAGGGCGAGAATAGACAACCAACCGTTCACACTGACGCCTGATTCATTTCGCCGCATGCTTTCACTCCCAGCTGCCGACACCGCAGGTCATGCAAGGTACGATCCTAACGTCAATGATGAAACGTTATGCGCACAAATGCGCACACTCGGCTACAATTCCGCACTTCCGCGGCCATCGGCGTTCAATCGTAAGTTCCTGGCCCCCATATGGTACACCATGTTCACAATTCTGAACAGGTGTCTATCTTCACGATGGAAAGGCATAGATCAATGCACATGCGACTTTCTACGCCTTGTTCACGCCGTCTGCTACAATCGCCATGTCGACTTCGCCATGATCATCTGGCGTGAACTCGTGACGGCTATTCGACACATCGGAGGTACCAAGCAGAAGAAGTTCCTCCCATACCCACGTTTCCTCTCGCTCGCAATTCGTCAGCACATGGACGCTAATCCAGCGATACCTCGACGTGCTACACACCCGGTATGTCCCATTAGACACTTACAGTACATGGTTATCCGCAACCCATCCAATGCGGTAGCCATGCCCATTCCCGAAGCCTTATTAGCCATCGCCGATCCCGCTGCACCGGGGGTAGTAACATATAGGGAAGAGATAGGGAATCCCATGGTCCAGCCAGTGCCAGAGGGACCTGCCCAGGGACCTAGACCCGAGAGACGTGAGGGTCCAAGAATGAGAGGTGGGAGGGCCCGGCAAGCAGGTGCTGCCGGGCGGGGTGTGTTAGTTATGAGAGGAAGGGGAACGAGTGTAAGTGGTGCAACGGAACCGGGAACCAGCCCTACCCAAGCCCAAGCCGGTACTTCATCTAGACCTATACTTCATCACTCAACTGCACCATATATTACCGAACCCCCTTCACCCGCTCCACATATTGAGAACTTGGAATCTGACTCCACGGACTCCGATATCGACCGTACTATACGCCTGAAACGCATACCTCATGGTATCGGACCCAACCCAGATTTCACGGTCGGAATCCCACTTGACTCACCTCCACGTGCTGAACAGACTGCTCTAGCAGCATCTAGGATAACTGAGGGAGAATTAGTTGAAGACTTAGATCATGTGAGACGGAGGGAACTGCGTTCGAAGACGAACCAGGAAAGATTGAGCCGTAAATATAACGAGGCTCCAGAGCGACCCCAACCGAGTGACATACGGGTAGCCATATCTGCTATCCCATCTCATACGTTGGCACGGGATATTGAAGAAGCCTCTGTGGACACAACGAAGCAATTGCACGACCCCCTTATCCACTCATCCGTCTCTCAAAAGATGGATGTTTCAACTTCATACGGGGAAATAGCACAACTTCCACCGGCCTCTCACTCAGAGAGTGCTGGTGTTGAAACAAGCGACCAGCAGCCCCCGGTCGTGACATCATTTCGTGCACAATCGAGTCTAGAGCCAATTGCTATTGAAAATATTCTGGCTAGGACACAAGAGGAGAAACACCAAGTCGAGAATCTTCGTGACTCGACCGGAACCACCGTAGTGTCGTCACCTTTAGGTGGCACGCGAGGATCGGAGGGAAATCCTACCACAGCTACCGACATGCCAGCTGTGAACGTAGATGGCTCTGCCTCTCAGGTAGATGCCTCAACGGGTAATCTAAGTGATCCCGGTGTTACTCACCTTGACTTTGTGTCGCAAGGGTCCCTGGACAGCACCCTCAAGGTTGTCCGAGAAGTAATTGAGCAGTATGTCACCGCCGAGATCGATACCGTCAAACGCATAATCAAAGGTAAAGGGCATATCGTTGACACTGAAACCGCACCCATACCTCCACCGGCTCCTACTCAGCCTACCTACTCGGTGGACACCCTCAAAACGATGCTTTTAGCCCAACTGCTCCAAGAATCCGAAACCAACGCCTCAACCGAAGCAGCCCTGATCTCCGTTCTGAAATCCCAGGTCACTGCTCCTTCATCATCCCTTATGACTCATTTAGACGCCATTGACTCGACTCTCAAGGACTACAACCAAGCGCTCACAACGCTGTCCGAGAGAGTCCGCTCACTCGAAGATACCTGTAAAAGTCAAGCAGGCGGTCTGAAACGCAAGCACGATGACCAGGATGATCCTGATCACCGTGAGGGGGAGAAATGACAACGTCTAACCGAGACCGCCACCCCGATCCAGTCTGAAACTCCAATTGTGGTTCAACAAGAACCCCCAACTGCGGCAACTACAACAGAAGCACCTGAAGCCGAGTTGCCAATAGCCGACATGGTAATAGATATTGATATATCAGATGATGAAGACCCAATGGTTGAAAAGCCTGAGGGTTCAACACAGGAACTGGTCGACTTTGATTCATCAGACAAACCGCTATTGGATATGATAGATCCAGACTATGAAGCCAACCCGGAGACCGAAGATGCATGGTATGAAAAAGCCGCCAGTGCCGTAAATCTCCAGGTAAATTTGGTTTTCCCTACTGATGAAGACGACAACATCTACTATGATCAGTTCCTGCTCCAGAATTTTTATGGTACTTCTCCCGTTCACTATGCTCAACCCACTGGAACTTCAGCAAAGACCTGAAACTACTACTGCCAATATTCCGACAACTCCTCTGCAAACGACAGCTTCTGATCTTCCTTCCCCTCCTCAGCAACAAATCCGTTGGGAGAAGATCATGGTACTTATCCCTCATCTGGAGGAATCTTTGAAGAAGTTGTTCGTCCACAAGCTTCGCCCGATCGAGCCGACCTTTTGCCTTGGTATTTACAACCTCAACCCCGAATACCAACGGCGTTATATCAGCACAATGCAGCGGTGTCTTCCAGTCCGCCAAGTCAGAACCAAGCATCAGATCACAGAGGTACTTAACATCCATTCAAGACGTATCATGAAAATCGTCTACCCAGTATTCACTGTCCGACGTGAAGATGGGAATGAATGGAAATTCTCTGAAGCCGACTTCCAGCACCTCCGACCGTTCGACTTCCTGGCTATTCTGAAAGACCTTCGTACAAGAACCATCCGACCGCTTGAAGTTACAAAGGCGCTCGAAGCTGTTCGTCGATACCTGGTCCGTACCATTATGATGTCATATCTAACGGATTTTCAAATGGCTATCGAGAATAGGGCGAAGAAGGTAAATCTGATAAAGCCGAATCTGCCAGATCCTGAGTTGAATATGTATCCCTAGAACGCTATGCTTCTAGAACCAGAATTTGGGATCGTCTTCATCAATGAACAGAAAGAGAAAAGATTTATGCAGTTCAGTCAGGTAGAAAGATTATGAGATGGCACGCTCTACAAAGTTCGAGATGCTCTTCGAAAGATCATTCAGCACGAGTCTGAAAATCCAAGGGTTTCGTATGTTCCTAATCCGAATGAAATAATTGCTCAGAATACCTTGGAATTGGTTGAAGATCGCATCGACTACCGCCGTGCTATCAGATAGTTCGAGATTCACTTCGTGCTTCGCAAAAGATATGTCTACAACTGGTGAGAGCTAGAGCACGAACTCGAACTTCAAATCAAAGGGGGAGATTGTTAGGGTCAATTTATGTTGATTTAAAGTTCAGGGTTTAAGCTGTAATTCTTTATTTTGAGCCTTATTAGTGAACGGGTCGTGGGCTTGTTAACCACGGGCCCGCCATATAAATAGATAGCTTAGCCTTAGAAAATAGGCTAGTTGTCTCATTTGCTTTCCTACTCGTATTGTAATTCTCTCTACGTTGAAAGCATAATACAGGGATGACTAGTTGAAATCATAATACACTATTGCTTATCTGTTTGATTTCATAATCGTTGCACGGATCTAGAACTAACACTACGGCCAAACATATTTTATTCACTACAACAAATTTACGTTTATAGGACGCGTAAAATAAATAAGCGTGATAATAGAGTGTTTTATAGGACCAAACAAAAAAGCGACTTATCTAAAAGTGTTACAATAAGTCTTTAGGACACTTTTGAGCGTCATGACAAGTTTTATAGGACGTTTTCAAAATAAAGTGTTGTATTAGCTAATTTTATAGGAAACTTTTGAAAAAACCCATCCTTTTAGAGGACACTTGTGTTTATAGTACACTTTTTCAAATAGTATCCTATAAAATAGTTAATAGGACATTTGGTCCTATAAAACACCCTATTTGGACACTTATATATTTTGGTGTCCTATAAAAAAACGATTTGTAGACTAGTGTCTTGTGCGAGTATGCTTGGTGTGGTGTCATTGTAACGTAAAAAATAAATTGTGGACCAGTGTCCTTTGTGATCAGCAACATGGCCAACAAGTCTAGGGCCAAACATATTTTATTCACTACAACAAATTTAAGTTTATAGGACGCCTAAAATAAATAAGCGTGATAATAGAGTGTTTTATAGGACCTTAGTTTATAGGACCAAACGAAAAAGCGTCTTATCAACAAGTGTTACAATAAGTCTTTAGGACGCTATTGAGCGTCATAACAAGGTTTATAGGACGTTTTCAAAATAAAGGGTTGTATTAGCTAATTTTATTGGAAACTTTTGAAAAATGTCCTATAAACCCATCCTTTTAGAGGACACTTGTGTTTATAGTACACTTTTTCAAATAGTATCCTATAAAATAGTTAATAAGACATTTGGTCCTATAAAACACCCTATGAAGACACTTATATATTTTGGTGTCCTATAAAAACGATTTGTAGACTAGTGTCGTGTGCGAGTATGCTTGGTGTGGTGTCATTGTAACGTAAAAAATAAATTGTGGACCAGTGTCCTTTGTGATCGGCACTAGTATTACAACATGGCCAACAAGTGTAGGGCCAAACATATTTTATTCACTACAACAAATTTAAGTTTATAGGACGCCTAAAATAAATAAGCGTGATAATAGAGTGTTTTATAGGACCTTAGTTTATAGGACCAAACGAAAAAGCGTCTTATCTAAAAGTGTTACAATTAGTCTTTAGGACGCTTTTGAGCGTCATAACAAGGTTTATAGGACGTTTTCAAAATAAAGTGTTGTATTAGCTAATTTTATAGGAAACTTTTGAAATATGTCCTATAAACCCATCCTTTTAGAGGACACTTGTGTTTATAGTACACTTTTTCAAATAGTATCCTATAAAATAGTTAATAGGACATTTGGTCCTATAAAACACCCTATTAGGACACTTATATATTTTGGAGTCCTATAAAAAACGATTTGTAGACTAGTGTCGTGTGCATTCTTGGTGTGGTGTCATTGTAACGTAAAAAATAAATTGTGGACCAGTGTCCTTTGTGATCGGCACTGGTATTACAACATGGCCAACAAGTCCAGGGCTAAACATATTTTTGTTGGTCTCGAAGGGTTATACAAGTTTGTAGAAGGGGGGGGGGGGGGGGGGTTGAATACAAACATACAAATTTTACTTTTCTAAATTGTTTATTGATATGTATCAAACAATTTACAACTTGTTGCGGAACAAGATTAAGGGATAAACCTAATCTAAACAAGTTAAGAGAAACACTAAGATTTCTTGCACTAGAAATATGTTAGAAAGAAGATAAGAATATTAAGATTAATATTCTAACACAAAGTAGTAGAGAGAAGAAGACGGTCGAGCACTTCATTTCTGAAGTAGGGTTTCTTCTTATATACTGCATGCATTAAATGCATATCAGTACAACTTTACACGTGACAGCAACTGATTGGTTGCATGTTTTAACCTTGGTAGACAACCTAGTATCCGCATGATGAACAGTGTAGAATCAGAGTTGGTTGTACGATTTTGGACAAAAGGGATGTCCGTTCTGACAGTAGGTACGGAGACGTGCAAGGAGATAAGACAAAAGTAACTTTTAGAGGAAACTTCATGATCAGCGTTCACTGAACAATACTTTATCAGCGAGTGATAAATTCAGCGTTCGCTGAAGTTTTCTACTTGAAACTTCACGTTGAGTGGACAGGTCTTGGCTTCGCTGATATCCGCATCAGTTCATTAGTAGACTTATCGCTGGTTCTTTAGCTTGATCTTCGACTTCAGTGTAGAACAATTGTTGATGTGAAACTTTACTTCAGGGATCATAAGTAAACAACTAAAACTATCAGCGATCATCAGTAAGACTGAACAGGCTTAGGGCTTGCTGATGAACAGTTTCGCTGAATGTGTAATTTAAAGAGCATGAGTTTCCTATCAGCTGTACTGTAGAGACATAGTACTTATCAGCGATAGTAAAACACTTATACATATTGTTTACTTACAATTTTTACTAATTGATTCTTAAAGAGTCATTATCAAATCATTGAGGGTTTGGATCAACAATCTCCCCCTATTTGATTATGACATTGCAATAAAAGAAAATTGCTAAGTATGAAAACATAAGGATAAAAATAACTCATAAAATATTTGTCCCTTTTACTGTTTTCTAGGATCTTTTAAGTACTGATGGAGTAAAGTACATTCGCTGAAAATTTTCTTTAAACTTCGTAAAGGTTACAGAGGGAAGTGGAAAAATTACATGTACAACAAATAAATTTACATGATAAGGATAGAAGAATTACAGGGAATCCTATCAGCTATACAGGTTCATCCTTAATGAGAAGTTCATCGAGGGAGTTTGTGGTAGGGGTCATCCAGTCAAGGACTTTTTCTCCGAGTTCCCGTCTATGCTTTGCTTCTTTGAAGATCAGGGGCTTCATGAAGTGTCCGAGGAGATCATCCCTAAATATGCACCAATAGATGAGATCCCTGAGTTGTTCGATAGGAGTGATGGGTAGCTCAGAGATGTGTTGAAAGCGTTCTCGTCTATCGTAGTCTCTGAAGAAAATACCGTAAGGATCGCTCAAAACTTTTCCAGGGACAAAGCGTTCACCAGGGGGCAGGGAGGTGTCGAGAGCCGAGAGATCAGGTTCAGGACCAAGTACTTCTTCGCGTGAAAAGCCAATACCAGTTTCATTTCTGATAGGAGGGCCTGAGTCTGAAGGTATTATCGTTTTCTTTGCAGAGACCCTTCTTCGTTGAACTGGAGCAGGAGGAGGAGGAATATCCACAGCAGATGAAACCAAGTCGATTTGAGTGTTCAGAATCTTCTCGACATGATTTATGAATGCTGAGCGTGATCGCTGAATGGCTATTCGCATCTCCAACCACTCAGAGAAACCGTACTTCTTGATCGTAGAAACAGATGGTTTCCTTAGTGCCATTTTCTCTGAATATGTCAGCTTCAACAACAGGAACGTTTATGGACATTCTTCCCCTGATGTTCACTTTGTTGATTCTAGAGACATGGAATCGAAAGTTGATTCGTTCTTTGCACCATTCCAAGGTAGAGTCAGAGACCTTGGTTTTCTTCTCGATGATCTTTTTGGCGTCTTTCCACAGTTGACGTTGAACATCAATGGGAGTCTTCTTTAGATCAGGACTTTCACCAAACGTTGAGCGAGCTCGATAGCATAAGCTTTATCTCTTTCTTCAGCCCTTCTTCGTTCGGCGAGTTGTTTTTCAGCTTTGTGATGTTCAGCGATTTCCTCTCTTGTGATTTTGTAACGAGGAAGAATGATTCGCTGATCTTCAAGGTGTTTGATCATTGCTTCTCTCTTTTTCCATTCCTCTTCACTTAGCTTTTGAGGAGCCAAGGAAGGTCTGTTTTTGTGAGAGAGCAGTTCTTCTTCTTGTTCATCAGTCTCAGCAAGGTCTAAGACTGGGATTATTTCTTCAGTGCTTGGAGCTGGATTTATTGGAGTTGCAGCAGGAGGAACTTCAGCTGGATCCTCAAACAGGGGAGAGGACTAGCTGAAACATAACGATTGTTTAAGTAAGATCATTTGGGAGAAGGAGATAGAGAAAAGAATGGGGTTTAAGTGTATAGAGGTTTTATGGAGAGGAGAACTGAGGTTGAGAAGGGATAGAGGAGGGATGCAGTGTAAGGTAAGAAAAAGTATTGTACCTGACAAACTGGCTTTTGTAGCAAGATAGTCAGATTGTCTTCTGCAGCGATGCCTTTGTTTTTGCCTTTATCTGCTTCAGTCGCTGCAGGCTTTTTCGTGGTCCCCTCACCTGATGGTTCGTTTAGAACTACCCCTTTTTGAGCAGGGGCCTTTCTAGGCTGGACGATAAAGTCAACGTCATCATCATCATCATGATTAGGTGATACTGATGGTTCGTCGTCCTCAAGATCGAGTCTTCTTCATCTTCTTCTTCTTCACCTTCTTCCTCGTCAGCATACGGTTCTAGGACATCAGCAGGAGCGTCCTCTTCGATTTGCTCCCCCTCAGATGCATCATGGTGTTGGGAGAACTCGGTTCCCTCAGGGTTTTCAACGCCCTGAGGTTTTTCAGCAGTAGTAGTGATAATACCCTCCCCCTTAGTGTTATGGGGAAGGTCTTCTTGAGTTTTCTTCTCCCCCTCAACATTACCGGGAAGATCTTCTTGATTCTTCTCCCCTCTTCCTCATGATGGATGGGGGAGGTAACTGGAATTTCAGCAGCAACAACATCAGTATGTTCTGGGTCACTGTCTTCCAGGCCAGTGAGCCCAACACATGTTTCAATCTTTGCTAATCTGTCTACAGGGCCAGATATAGCAGGACTGATTCTTTAAAGATCCTCTTGATCAGTCTGAGTAAAGTGTGATGGAGAGCAAGTCGGAGCATTCAGGCGGTCAAGAATTTGCCGCATCAGATCGGTGGCAGTGCTGACCTCTGACTTTAAAGTAGTTACCTCTCCCTGAAGGTTACCAACCCTGTCGTCAGCGATGTGACTTCTCTGGACAGTGTGGTGACATTTGTGGAGAGGGTGTTGTTGGTGGAGTTGAGATTGTTGATGGACGTGGAGTTTGTAGCCAAAGTGGTAGCCAAGTCTGATAGGCTACCTTCCACCTTCCCCAGATCAGCACCGAAGGCTTTGCCTTGGACCTCTGTGGTCAGCGTTTTGAGAGCCTCTCCAACGTTTGTAACCACTGAAGAGTTTGTAGATAGAGTGGTGGTGAGAGATTCCACCTTTGTCGCCAAGTCTTTCAGAGAGTTGTTGATATCTCCCAAATTAGGACCTGCAACAGTTAATAACTTATGAACAAAGGAAAGCTCAGAAGTTTGGGATTCAGAGAGAGGAGTGTGTATGGTTTTGGGTATACCTGCGGGGTGGTTGACGAAGTCATCAAAGCTTCGAAAATGTGAGAATGTTTCCATGTCGCCTTCTAGAGAGCCTTTACGCTTGGAGGTGCCCGCAGGTCCTGTGCTTTTATCCATCATCCTCTGTAGAATGTCAGCTGATGTATCGTTGAGGATGATGTTTGTTGTTAAGAATGGGGGGACAATAGGTGGAGTGTCCAAAGAAATGGTGGGAGGAATGATGGTTGAGAAGAGGGTTTGGGAAGCAGGTTCAGCGTTGGATCCGCTGAGAATTACTTCCTCAACACTTAGAGGTACTGAGGGAGGGAGGTTATGTTCCAAGTTAATAACCTCAGCATTTAGAGACGTTGAAGTTGGTATGGAAGGGATGGATTCAGCGGCTGTGGTAGAGCGTACCACGGAACTTTCCAGCATCTCTTGTAGAGAAAGAGTCATGGAGTCTTCAGTCCGGGTAGACTTTGGGGGTTGCTCCTTGGTTTTCTTGGCCTATGAGCACCAAGAGTGGTTGAAGATTGTTTTCTCTTTCGAGGAGTGGAGGTTGCAGCCTGGGTACCGGCGGTTAGGATTACCATGGAGGTAGCTGCAGAAGTAGAAGAAGTGGGAGGTTTAAGAATAGATAAGAGAGTAGTAAGACGTACCTCGTTTGGCATGGGAGAGTAGTCGAGGACCATAGTGCCAACCTGTGAGAGTTTCAGGTCACCCACCTTCGGGTATTTGTCCCCGAGCCCTTGTAGGAAGAGACTGACAAATCGAGGATATGGAACAGTCTTTTGTCTCTTTGTTTCTTCGACTCTCTAAATCATGTCGTCAAAGATGATTTTGGCCCAATCGATGTGTAGGCCCTTCAGCTGGGCATACCCCATAGCCTGCTGGGGTTTGGAGGCTTGGTCAGTGGAACCAACCTTAGCTGTCATGCAGCTTATCAGATGAGCGAAGATGAAATTCGTCTTGTTGGGCATTTTGGATTTCTTGATCATGGTCAGCTTCTTCGCAGGGAGCTTGTCTCTCCATGTTTCCCACACATACTGCATTGCATCAAAGAATGCAATGAGTGCTTCTCTATCCGCTGGGTTTTTGGGTTTTGGTAGAGGGATAAAGCATTTTCTTTTGTGCCAGCGGGGAGGTTTAGGGCACACCTTATAGTACCAGGGGTGATCTTAGAGGTACCATGGTCGGTTTCAAAAAGGATGACCTCGATTTCCTTTTTGGGGTCTTTGGTGGAGGTTCTCTTAGCTCGTCTGGCAGTATACCAGAACTGAGCGAGTAAGTTCCTATTAGCTGGAGGAGTGACGATCAGAGCTGTCGATAGAGGACAGGTCTTAAGAAAATTTACAGCGTCGTCTAGGTGTGTGATTTTCTTTCTTTGAGGGAAGTTGAAGAGAGCATAAGGGTTGTTGCCTTGAAAGTTAATTTGCTCGAATTGAAAGCCAACTTGAGGAGCTGGAATGAGTTCAGTCATTTTAGGACTAGTAGGAGACTGAGTTGAGGGAGCTTCAGTAGATGCCATTTGTGTTTATAAAGTACAAACATGAAGATTATGAAAAGAAGTTCTTAAAATGGATAAAATGTCCAAAATAAGGGGTTTTAGGGTTTAGTAATTTCCATTTAGATAAAGAAATGGAAATTGGGGTTTTTCTAGTTTTGAAAAGAAGTACAAAACCTAGTGAATAATCTTGTTTTCCAGTTTCCTAAAGAAGGGATTCTGGAAAAACGTATGTAAAGTCAAGTTTAAGATTTTTTGTTTTAAACTTGAAGAACAATCTGTTTCCAGATTGTGTTTCTAAAATCATGAAGAGAAATGATTTTATTTTAAAAACGTTCTTTTGTTTGATCTTTTGAAAACAATAATAAGATCTAAAGCAAGTTTATGCAAGGAAAATAATAAGAATATTAACCTTTGATGTTTGAAGATGAAGATGAACAGTTTTCTGGAGAAAAATGAGTTCAAATTCAACAGTTGTTCTTGCTTGGGAGATGATGTTCGCGTAAAAGGTAAAGATATAAACTCAAATGGGTTTATATAGTGAGAGTAGAGAGAGAAAAACTATGAGCGGGAAAGTTTTTTATGATGACACGGACACGTCCCTTGAATTTGATTGGACAAGGAAGACGAAACGGGCGAACGTGTCAGAAAAAAGCGTGCCATTGTTATCCGTTTGACGACGTCATATACGTCCTTTCATGTTTTAGGGTGTCTCTGAGGATTTTGTAAAATCAGGGATATTTTTAAAACATGAAGCACTGAAATAGAAATATCAGTGATAGTTTTTTTTTAAATTTCAAAAGAAACGTTGAAAAGGAAGAGATATTCAGCGATGTAATTTGTTTTGAAATCTTTCAGTTCTAGGCGAACGTCAGCGAGTAAGAGAGAACGTACCTTGATATCAGCGAATCAATTTTGTTCAGAGAGTAGGTGATTAATAGGGTTATACAATTTTATTTTATAAGCGCTGATCTAATGTGAACCGCTGAAGATTTTACTCTTCTAAGTTCAGCATTCCAAGATCGCTGATGAGAAAGTTGAATCTTGTCTCATCAAGAGGTTTGGTGGATAGATCAGCTAACTGAAATGAAGTTGGTATAAAATGAAGTTCTATATCACCATTCATCACATGATCTCTGGTAAAATGATACATGATTTCGATGTGTTTGGTCTTTGAGTGTAGCACTGGATTGTTGGCTATAGCGATGGCACTCATGCTGTCGCAATAGATTGGAATTTTCGAGAGCTGAATGTCATAGTCTAGTAGTTGATTTCTCATCTACAATACCTGAGAACAACAGCTTCCAGCGGCTACGTACTCAGCTTTAGCGGTTGAGGTGGACACTGAGTTTTGCTTTTTACTTGTCCAACTCACCAGCTTTCCACCCAGGAGTTGACAGCCTCCTGTGGTGCTTTTCCTATCTAATTTGCATCCTGCAAAATCACTATTTGAATAGGCGATTAGATCAAACCCTGAGTCTTTGGGATACCAAAGACCTAGGTTAGGAGTATCCTTAAGGTAACGAAAGATTCGCTTTACAGCGATCAAATGAGATTCCTTAGGTTCAGCTTTATATCGTGTACACAAACAGGTTGCATACATAATATCAGGTCGGCTAGCTGTAAGATACAGAAGAGAGCCGATCATCCCGCGGTACATCGTGACATTAATAGGTTTTCAGAAGGATCCTTGTTTAGTGTCAGCGGTAGTGCCATACGGGTTTTCATAGCTGGACTCTGAGTTAAATCAAATTTCTTCAGCATATCTTTAACATATTTTCCTTGATGAATGAAAGTTCCTTTTTCATTTTGTTTGATTTGAAGACCAAGGAAATATGTTAGCTCACCCATCATACTCATTTTATATTCTTCTTTCATACTATCAGCGAAACGAGTACATAGATCAGGGTTAGTGGAACCAAATATAATATCATCGACATATATTTGAACAAGAATAATATGACCTTTTACTTCCTGAAAAATAGAGTTTTATCGATTTTACCTCGCTCAAATTTTTCGATTTGGAGATAAGAAGAGAGAGTGTCATACCATGCACGAGGAGCTTGCTTTAAGCCATAAAGTGCCTTATCCAGTTTATAAACATAACCTGGATGCTTAGGATCTGAGAATCCTGGAGGTTGTTCCACGTAGACTTTTTCATTCAGCTTTCCAATGAGGAACGCTGATTTAACATCCATCTGATAAACCTTGAAGTCTTTGTGTACAGCATAAGCTAAGAATAGACGAATGGCTTCTAGTCATGCCACTGGAGCGAATGTTTCGTCGTAATCTATACCTTCCTCTTGTCTGTATCCCTGAGCAACTAGACCAGCCTTGTTGCAGGTTACAGTTCCATGTTCATCCAACTTGTTTCGATAGACCCATTTAGTGCTTATCACTGACTTGTCAGATGGTCTAGGAACGAGCTTCCAAACTTTATTTCTTTCGAATTCTGTCAGCTCTTCTTGCATAGCACTGACCTAGTTTGGATCTCTGAGGGCATCATTTGTTTTCTTTGGTTCAATCAGAGAAAATAAAGTTAACAAATAAACAAATATTACCTGCACTTCGTCGAGTCTGAACACCAGCGTTTGGATCACCAAGAATTTGTTCAATAGGGTGATTTATAGTGCATCGCTGAGCCGGAGCAAAAGTCACTGACTCAATTTGAACTTCTTGAGGAGCTGAAGATGAGGCTTCAGCAGCTTCTAGTTTATCAGCCAAGAGAGGAAGAGGTTCAGATGTCATTTCATTCACTAATTGCTGAGAAGTAGATGGTATATCTGAAATAGAAGGTGCATAAGTAGGCATAGTGTTTAGAGGAACAGCTGAGACCCATGATGTTCAGCTTCACTTGTCTTCATGCTTGGGATGATAGTAGGGTCATCATCTTCAGTGGGATGAGTATGAGATGAAGGAGTGGGTCTATCTTCTGAATCACCAAGATGAGAAAACATCCATTGATTCAGTTCTTCAGTATCAACAGAAGGTCTAGAGTTCGCTGAACAGGATTCGTCAAATGTGACATGAATTGTTTTTTCAACAGTTTGTCTTCTTCGATTGAAGACTCTGAAGGCTTTGGAGTCTGAGGAATATCCAAGAAAGATTCCATCATCAGCCTTAGGATCAAACTTTTCAAGGGCATATCTGTTGTTCAGTATGAAACACTGACATCCAAATATGTGAAGGAAGCTAATTGAAGGCTTTCTCCCAAGGAAAAGTTCATAGGATGTCTTCTTGAATCTTTTGACAATCAGCGACCTGTTTTGAGTAAAATAAGCAGTGTTGATAGCTTCTGCCCAAAACTGAGTAGGTAGGTGAGAATCGCTGAGCATTGAACGTGCAGCTTCGATGAGAGTTTGATTTATTCTTTCAGCGACTCCATTTTGTTGCGGTGTTCTCACTGAAGAAAAGTTGTGAGAAATACCCTTGCTTTCAAAGAAGGAATCAAGAGAACTGTTTTTAAATTAAGTCCCATGATCACTCCTTATTGAGCGAACGGTGATGTTGTTCAGGACTTCCATTTTCCTGACAAAAGTGATGAGTTCTTCAGGGGTGTCACTCTTAGAACGGAGAAACATTACCCAGGTATAGCGAGAGAATTCATCAACTATGACCAATGTATATTTCTTTCCAGCGATGGATTGTTTGTTAACAGGGCCAAACAAATCCATATGGAGAAGGTGTAGAGGATGTGACACTGAGGAAACTTGCTTAGATTTGAAGTTTGCCTTGGTTTGTTTCCCTTTCTCACACGCTGAACATAGAGACTCCTTGGCGTATGAGTGTTGAGGTAGACCAGTAACCAACTCTTTAGAGGAAAGAGTATTCAGTGTCTTGAAGTTTAGATGGGAGAGCCTCTTATGCCATAGCCAGTTGACATCTGATGAGGCTTTTGAGAAGAAACGGGAGTTCTCAGTGGTTGTAGAGTCCATGTTTATAACATAAACATTTTCCATACGGTATCCGCTGAGAGCTATCTTCTCCTTTTTGTCAGTGACAAAGCAAGATTCCTTAGTGAATATCACTTTGTTATCCTTGTCACACAGCTGACTGATGCTTAGAAGATTATGCTTCAGTCCTTCAACATATGCGACTCTTTTGAAGGTTGTTGTACCATGAGAGAGTACACCAAATCCTCGGGTATAGCCTTTTCCGTTTCCACCGAAGGTCACTGAGGGACCCTTCTCTTCCTTGTATTCAGTGAGCAGGTTTTTTTTCCAGTCGTATGTCTAGAGCATCCGCTATCAAGATACTAGATACCCTTCTTAACCTGCAAATAAAGGAAGATTAGTTTGACTTGGGCACCCATTTTACCATGGGCCCACACTTGTCAGTGGTGGTAGAGGAAGTGGAAGGTTCCGCAATCTTCGCAGCATTTGAAGATTCATCTTCAGAACTAGTCTTCACTTTGGTTAATTTCTTAACCTCAGTGGTAGGTTTCGCCTTAACCTGATTTGCACCAGGATGGGTCTTCTTTTCCTTGGAGGCATTGATCTTCACCTTAGCTAACTTTTCATCTTTGGTGGCTGTGGGTCACTTACTAGCAATGTGATCGGTAAGTACACAGTGATAACATTTTCTATAGCTAAAAGTAGCTTTAGGACCATATGCATGCTTAGCCGTTAATTTTAAATGAGCAGGGCCAGCACCAAGTATACCTTTGGCATTGGAAATAGAAGGAACAATCAGTTCTTCAGATTTCTTACCAATAATATCCACTCTGATTCTAGGAGTAGATCGCTGAATAAATCCAGGGATCTTGTTCTTAGAGGTAGAGGGATAAGTCACCGAAGATTTAGAAGCATTCAGCTTAGGTACGAAGGTACCCTTCTGAGGTTTTTGGTTGAAAACTTTTTCTTTACCTTTACCTTTAAAGATTAAGGTAGGTTTTTCCTGAGGGATGGGAGTTTTTGAAGAAGAACACTGAGACAAGGAAGTGTCAGTGATAGAGGACACAAACATTCCAAACTTAAGCATGGAATGATCAGTGGTTGGTTCTTCAGCGTCAGCTTTGTAACCAAGACCACGTTTGTCACTCAGGGGAATCTGAGACTTTATTATCTCAGTGATCGTTGTTGAGGATTTACAACATCCTTCAACGGTAGCCTTTTCATCTTTTAATGAAGCGATAACTTCTTCGCGTTCAATTTTGACTAGTTGATTTATATGGACCTGATCTTTTAAGTCTTCTTCAATTTTAGAAAGCTTTTCTATTTGAAGGTGACAGTTTTTAAGCTGTTCAGCGAGATCAAGATTTTGATTTTCAACTAAGGTCGTGCCATTCATGGCATCATATAAATTCATAGTCAGGAGATCGATTTTCCAAAGACTATCAGCTTCATCAATATCTGAAATATTAGTAAAGAAAGAAGTTGATACCTTAGAGGTAGAAGTTGAAACAGAGGGAATGTCAGAATTTTCTTCCTCTTCTTCAATTTTAGCCATGAGGCAGAGATTGGCCTCATCATCATCTTCTGAGTCAGATGATTCTTCAGTGTCAGAGGCAGCCAAGTCAAAGTCAGCGACCAAGCCTTTGCCTTTCTTCCTTAAGCTTTTCAGCTTAGAATATTTTTCTTTCAGCTTCTTGTATTTTTCATCTCTAGCCCTAGGGTTAGAGGATTTCTTGTGGGAGGAAGATGAGGGCCTAAAGACTTTCTTTGACCTGCATTCACTAGCAAAATGTCCTACTTTTTTCACAGTTAAAGCAAGTAGCAGTAGCCTAATCAACAGGGGTTGATGATTTTGGCTTGTTAGTGAGTGCGAGAGGTTTATTTCTTCTGAAGTTATTCTTTTTGGTGAATCTCCTGAACTTATTAGATAGGAGTGCCATAGATTCATCAAGATCTGAAGAATCAACATCTGATGAGCATTCAGAGTTAGTTTCCAATTCAGTGATAGTGACAGTAGATCGCTGAGTGGAAGGTGACTCTAAGAGTATAGCAAAAGGTGTACTTTTGGAATCTTTTACAAGATTCTTCTTAAGATGACACAACTGCTCATGATTGAGCATAGTGCCATATAAGGTAGAGAGAGTCAAAGATTTTAGATCATTTGATAGCTTGAGACACATTGAATAATTATCCCAGCTTTCAGGTAAACATTCTAGGAACTTTGTCAGAATTTCAAAGTTAGAATATTCCTTACCAACGGTTTTCAGATCAATAATTAAATAGTTAAACCGCTGATGTACTTCAGAGAGAGATTCATTCTTACCACAAATGAAGATTTCATACTGTCTTACCAGGTTGATCTTTCTTGAGTCCTGGACTTCAGACGTACCTTCATATTGAACACATATTGTATCCCGCATGGCTTTGGAGGTTTTCAGGTTCATGACGGAATGGTAGACTTCGTCAGGAAGAGCCATAGAGAGGATAGATCTAGCTTTAGTTTCGATAGCCACCTTCTTCTTATCTTCATCAGACCATTTGTGAGGTTCCTTAGGAATGATTCTTTCAGGAATGGCAGCTCTAGTAGTAGTGTCTGGAACTTCAGGATCAATCCTCACAGGGATATATGGGCCATTTTCAATGTAGAAAGGCATAGTAGGGTCTACACCTTCTAATAAGAGCATCACCCTATTTTTCCACAGATTAAAGTTATCTCTAGAAAATCTAGGGGGTTTTGCAAGAGAACCATTGTAAATATAGTTTGTGTTTGTAGGGTTGGCCATTATAGAAAATATTTAAGGAAGAGAAAACAGATTAGTATAAGCAATATCTTGTTTATGAGATTAAACAAACCGTTCTGATACCACTTGTTGGTCCCGAAGGGTTATACAAGTTTGTAGAAGGGGGGGTGGAATACAAACACACAGATTTTACTTTTCTAAATTGTTTATTGATATGTATCAAACAATTTACAACTTGTTACGTAACAAGATTAAGGGATAAACCTAATCTAAACAAGTTAAGAGAAACACTAAGATTTCTTGCACTAGAAATAAGTTAGAAAGAAGATAAGAACATTAAGATTAATATTTTAACACAAAGTAGTAGAGAGAAGAAGATGGCCGAGCACTTCATTTCTGAAGTAAGGTTTCTTCTTATATACTGCATGCATTAAATGCATATCAGTACAACTTTACACGTGGCAACAGCTGATTGGTTGCATGTTTTGACCTTGGTAGACAACCTAGTAGCCGCATGATGAACAGTGTAGAATCAGAGTTGGTTGTACGATTCTGGACAAAAGGGATGTCCGTTCTGACAGTTCGTACGGAGACGTGCAAGGAGATAAGACAAAAGTAACTTGTAGAGGAAACTTCATGATCAGCGTTCGCTGAACAGTACTTTATCAACGAGTGATAAAGTTCAGCGTTCGCTGAAGTTTTCTACTTGAAACTTCACGTTGAGTGGACAGGTCTTGGCTTCGCTGATATCTGCATCAGTTCATTAGTAGACTCGTCGCTGGTTCTTTGGCTTGATGTTCGACTTCAGCGTACAACATTTGTTGACGTGAAACTTGTCTTCAGGGATCATAAGTAAACAACTAAAACTATCAGCGATCATCAGTAAGACTGAACAGGCTCAGGGCTTGCTGATGAACAGTTTCGTTGAATGTGTAATTTAAAGAGCATGAGTTTCCTATCAGCTGTACTGTAGAGACATATTAGTTATCAGCGATACTAAAACACTTATACATAATGTTTACTTACAATTTTCAGTAAGTGATTCTTAAAGAGTCATTATGAAATCATTGAGGGTTTGAATCAACAATTTTATTCACTACAGCCAATTTAAGTTTATAGGACGCCTAAAATAAATAAGCGTGATAATAAAGTGTTTTATAGGACCTTAGTTTATAGGACCAAACGAAAAAACGACTTATCTAAAAGTGTTACAATAAGTCTTTAGGACGCTTTTGAATGTCATAACAAGGTTTATAGGACGTTTTCAAAATAAAGTGTTGTATTAGCTAATTTTATAGGGAACTTTTGAAAAATGTCCAATAAACCCATCCTTTTAGAGGACACTTGTGTTTATAGTATACTTTTTCAAATAGTATCCTATAAAATAGTTAATAGGACAGTTGGTCCTATAAAACACCCTATTAGGACACTTATATATTTTGGTGTCCTATAAAAAACGATTTGTAGACTAGTGTCGTGTGCGAGTATGCTTGGTGTGGTGTCATTGTATTACAACATGGCCAACAAGTCTAGCGCCAAACATATTTTATTCACTACGACAAATTTCAGTTTATAGGACGCCTAAAATAAATAAGCGTGATAATAGAGTGTTTTATAAGACCTTAGTTTATAGGACCAAACGAAAAAGCGTCTTATCTAAAAGTGTTACAATAAGTCTTTAGGACGCTTTTAAGCGTCATAACAAGGTTTATAGGACGTTTTCAAAATAAAGTGTTGTATTAGCTAATTTTATAGGAAACTTTTGATAAATGTCCTATAAACCCATCCTTTTAGAGGACACTTGTGTTTATAGTACACTTTTTCAAATAGTATCCTATAAAATAGTTAATAGGACATTTGGTCCTATAAAACACCCTATTAGGACACTTATATATTTTGGTGTCCTATAAAAAACGATTTGTAGACTAGTGTCGTGTGCGAGTATGCTTGGTGTGGTGTTATTGTAACGTAAAAAATAAATTGTGGACCAGTGTCCTTTGTGATCGGCACTGGTATTACAACATGGCCAACAAGTCTAGGGCCAAACATATTTTATTCACTACGACAAATTTAAGTTTATAGGACGCCTAAAATAAATAAGCGTGATAATAGAGTGTTTTATAGGACCTTAGTTTATAGGACCAAACGAAAAAGCGTCTTATCTAAAAGTGTTACAATAAGTCTTTAGGTCGCTTTTAAGCGTCATAACAAGGTTTATAGGACGTTTTCAAAATAAAGTGTTGTTTTAGCTAATTTTGTAGGAAACTTTTGAAAAATGTCCTATAAACCCATTCTTTTAGAGGACAATTGTGTTTATAGTACACTTTTTCAAATAGTATCCTATAAAATAGTTAATAGGACATTTGGTCCTATAAAACACCCTATTAGGACACTTATATATTTTGGTGTCCTATAAAAAAGGATTTGTTTACTAGTGCCGTGTGCGAGTATGCTTGGTGTGGTGTCATTGTAACATAAAAAATAAATTGTGGACCAGTGTCCTTTGTGATCGGCACTGGTATTACAACATGGCCAACAAGTCTAGGGCCAAACATATTTTATTCACTACGACAAATTTAAGTTTATAGGACGCCTAAAATAAATAAGCGTGATAATAGAGTGCTTTTGAGCGTCATAACAACGTTTATGGGACGTTTTCAAAATAAAGTGTTGTATTAGCTAATTTTATAGGAAACTTTTGAAAAATGTCGTATAAACCCATCCTTTTAGAGGACACTTGTGTTTATAATACACTTTTTCAAATAGTATCCTATAAAATAGTTAATAGGAAACTTGGTCCTATAAAACACCCTATCAGGACACTTATATATTTTGGTGTCCTATAAAAAACGATTTGTAGACTAGTGTCGTGTGCGAGTATGCTTGGTGTGGTGTCATTTTAACGTAAAAAATAAATTGTGGACCAGTGTCCTTGTCCTTTGTGACACTTGTCCTTTGTGATCGGCACTGGTATTACAACATGGCCAACAAGTCTAGGGCCAAACATATTTTATTCACTACAACAAATTGAATTTTATAGGACGCCTAAAACAAATAAGCGTGATAATAGAGTGTTTTATAGGACCTTAGTTTATAGGACCAAACGAAAAAGCATCTTATCTAAAAGTGTTACAATAAGTCTTTAGGACGCTTTTGAGCGTCATAAAAAGGTTTATAGGACGTTTTCAAAATAACGTGTTGTATTATCTAATTTTTTAGGAAACTTTTGAAAAATGTCCTATAAACCCATCCTTTTAGAGGACACTTGTGTTTATAATACACTTTTTCAAATAGTATCCCATAAAATAGTTAATAGGACATTGGGTCATATAAAACACCCTATTAGGACACTTATATATTTTTGTGTCCTATAAAAAACGATTTGTAGACTAGTGTCGTGTGCGAGTATGCTTGGTGTGGTGTCATTGTAGTGTAAAAAATCATTTGTGGATCGGTGTCCTTTGTGATCGGCACTGGTACTACAACATGGCCGACAAGTCTAGGGGCAAACTTAATTGTTTTTTTGACATTTGTTCATAGTGAATTATGCTTTTGGTCATGTGTAATGTCAAAAACTATGAACAACGTCCCTATACTCCATTAATAATAGATATGGTCCCATAGTTTTTGTAACAAAGTAGCAATTACAGTAATCGAAATTGTAATTAGAGCATCCACACGCGTCTTGCAAGTGGTCTTGCAAGATGACATGACATGCCATGTGTCTTGCAAGACATTGCAAGACTTACACAAAATTGCTAATATTGGAAGGTCTTTCAAGTATTATTGTATATTAAACAAACATTTATTAATTTAATTAGTTATTATTAATATTAGTTATTATTAATATGTTTATTAATTTTAATTCATTTATTAGTTTATTTGAACATTGTTTTCTTTAATATTTTTATAAAAAAATCTTACCCACGCTTTATTTTAAGAAAACAAAAGTAAAATTTTAGTTATCTGTATTTTATAATTAATTTATTAGTTATATTATAATTATCTATATTATTTATATTATAAATATTTATATTATTTATATTATAATTTATTAGTTTAGAAAGGAGTTTGGTCTTGCATGTGTGTGGAAGGTGTTATTGCAAAACTGATGTGGCACTTGTGAAAGGAGTATGATCTTGCAGGTGTGCGGATGGTGTTAGTTTAAAACAAGAACAAGACGTGATAGTAAGTGGCGTCCACAAGATTAAAAGAGTAAGTTTCTCCGACAACTATTACTAAGGGGCTGTTTGGTTGGATTTCCATTAAGTCTTGTATAAATAAAGTTGTATGTGTGAATTAATCTGTCTGTATAGGTTGGAAAGGTTTTTGTTTAGGAGGTTTATTTCATAGATGGAAGGAGCATGTTTTTTAATTGGAAGAGACGGGTTTGGACAAAACTTGGCTTTTTGGATAAAGCTCTCTCCTAAAAGCTTAGTGAATAAGCCACTTTTTATATCATTAAGACACAACCAAACAGTCATATATAGCTGACCGAATAAGCTATAAGTCCCATTAAGCTCATTAAGCTGCTAACAAACAGACCCTAACATCCCTATACTCTATTAATTTAGGTTTAATCTAAATATACCCCCTGCAAGTTTCTACACCCCCCTCCCATCACATTATCACATACTTCAACTTTTTAAATTTTGATTTGAAAATTACATTTTACACCTCTATACTTATTTAATTAATTTATTTTATACCTTTTAGTTTTCTATTTTTCAATTTACACTTTCATTATATTAACACATATAATCGTATATTAACTGAAATACGTTAAAAAATTCTTTTTAATTTTAACAAGTTACACCATTATAATCGTCTCGTCGATACCTTCGAAATAAGCCCAATATTGAATATTTTTTGATTAATTATATTATTATATGTCATACGTTTACGTTATTTTTTTCATTTTATTATATTATTATTCGTCGATACCTCTTATTTTTTGATTTAATTATATTATTTTCGAAATGAGCCAAATATTAACTAAAATACGTTAAAAAAATACTTTTAATTCCAACAAATTCCAACTTTGATTATTCATTTAAATCAATATATTCATGACTACAAGTACGCTCTATATATTCTTCATACACATCTAATCTACATTTGTATGGGACAATCCATGTACGCAGTTTACAACCACAATTTTCAGAAAATACGTTAGTCTCGAAAGACCGCTCATATTCACTGTAAATCATATCAATTTTCTTGAAGTTGTACCAAATTGTATGTGTATAATTCTTGATTTGGAGATTCAAGTAATTGCAACCATGCTTGATAAAAATAATTCCACGATTGAGACTCGTGTATCAACGGTGTACAATGTTTCAGATTTACAATAAAGAACATTTACTCGTGTATCAACGGTGTACAATGTTTCAGATTGACCCCCAGTGTATTGCTATCATCTTAGGGTTTTCTCTTCACAAACCTTATTGGTGAGTTTCTTACCACTACACCTCCTTAAATGTACATGTTATGAGTTTCATTGCATATTTATGTGATTCTTGGGTTTTGACCTAAAATTAGGGTTTATGGATTTTGGCCAAAAGTGTGTTTTCATAACATTAAAACTTCATAAATGTGTGTATTGGTGATATTGAGACTACTTTACGTATGTGGAAATGGTTGATGAGTTTTTTACCTAAAAAGTGATATAAGGCGTTTTGGAGGATTTTGTAAAATGGAGAACCCTAAAGACCTTTAAACCGAGATATGGTATTTCTTACGAGCATGATTGTTACACTTGTTAAAAGTCGATAAATCAAGGGGTGTAAAGATATGCTTTATGTGTTATCTACTTAGATTTATTTGTTAATGATGATCATGGTAAATTATGGGTATCAAGTTGACATATGGTATATTATCACGAGGTAATGTCATAGCATGATCATGTATAGAGTATTTGGTCTAAATCCTTATGCACGAGGATTTAGAAATTATGAATTGGATGTTCATATTTGTAGGCCTATGTTGTAGGCCACTAGCGAGTATACAATAAAGGATATCGATGTCCTTGAGGTGGAACTCGTCTAGATTGGGTAGACAATAAAGTCCCTTGAGATCTTGAGGTGTAACTCTACGAAGTAGGCAATGAATGCATTGATTGGTTTGAGGATGTGATGTCTTGATGGCATGTACACTAAAACCGAGACTTAAGGTATAACCCAATAACATCATAGGTGACTCCATTCACGTGTTCTCGTCAACTTGATTGAAACCGGTATCCGCGTATTTCAAGAGATGTCTCTTGTGTTTTATGTTTAGGTGTGGAACATCTTTGGCAAGGTTGATGTTTGATATTTATGCAACCAAAGTGTATTCGGTAACATTTAAAATATTATATTGCTATCTCACTCGTAAACTGTTTAATTTTATAAGATCTCGCTAGGCTTTTGGCGTAACACTTGTTGTGGTGTTTGTTGGTTCACAGGTCCCACTAACGGTGGATCTAGGACGGGTTGAGATACTGGTTGGTGCAGTTAGGAGCACTCGAGAAATCGGATTTTTTGGATTTTGTGGAGAGAGATTTTTGGAGATATATTTACACCCTTATTGATCTAGTAGACAAAGTCTAGATTAAATAGGTTGTTACTGTTATGTCTCAACACATTCAATATTTTGGTTGTACAAACTTTCCCCTATTTGTGGGTTGTAGTTGCGATATTTGGAAGTTTTATTTATACCCATTTTCCGGAATGTTTCCCTATTATTGTTGTTTAAGTGAACTAGGTATGAATGTAAGATGCATAGACTTAAGCTGAGATAATTAAGCTATGAATTGTGAGATTTGGGTAGAACTTCTAAGTTAAGATGGTCTTAGAGTCGACGGAATTACACAAGTTAAATATTGTGACGGTGGTAACGAGAATTCTTATATGTAGTATGTTCATAATTTAAACTAGCTACTACTATTATGAATATATTGTTACGTGAACATGCTTGACTTAGTATTGTTATGATGATTGATGAATGTAGTAGTACGTTTCCTTATGTCTAAATTCTTATAGCCTATTTCTTACCTCCATTCTCGTATGTATGATAGGCTGAGATGGTTAACACCCGTAATAGACCAGGAACCCCAACGGATGGTCATGACGCGGCGGAATTTATGGCAGATCAACCAAGAAGGACTACGACGGGGGCGACCCCACCTTTAATGAATGTGTGGGAAGAGGGGTTGAGCATATAACAAGAAACAACATAGTCACATCTGATCCAGTCATGGAAAAGGTAAAATCGGAAACAAGAATGATGGACAATATGATGTGGGCTATGAATACGACCATAACCCAACAACAAGAATTCTTCACGAAACTATTGGAGGATATAAACGCCAACAACCGAAGGTATGAAACGGTTGCGGAGAATGTGACCATTACGGGGTCCGAGGGTACTGGATATGAAATCCCAACTTACGGGCTAGTGACAACAAGACAAGCGGGAAGAACTTCTTCCTACAAAACCTTTCTCTGTTGTAAACCACCAGAGTTCGGTGGTTCTGATGACCCGGTGGCTTGCATGAGTTGATCCAAAAGATTGAACGAGTATTTTAGAGCTTGTGACTGTGATGAATGGCATGAGGTAAAGTTTGTCTTTCATATGCTTAGGGGTTCGACCCTTACGTGGTGGAACGTTTCACCTTGACTCTAGAGGCCCATATGTTGCGTCAAGATGTACTGGGCCACGTTCAAGAAGAAAGTGTTGGAAGAGTACTGTAACGAACAAAAGATGGACCGAAGTGAAGAGGAGTTCTGATCAATAAAGAAATGGGACTTGATACTAAGAGAGTACACTCGACTTTTTATGGAGAAACTGAATTTGGTGGGGCATGTGGCCCCGATAGAGAAAGAGAGAGAGAGAGAGAGAGAGAGAGAGAGAGAGAGAGAGGAGATGAAGGCATACCTCAAGGGTTTGCCCGCAGACATAATGGCAAGAGGTAAAGAAGAAAAGGCTGTAGTCGGAAAATTATGGATGTCAAGGACATGTGTATGCAAGAGGTAAAGAAGAAAAGGTTGGAGTCGGAGAGAAAAGGAAGTGAGTGAGCTTACAAAATTCGTTTAAGAAACTAAGGTTCCACTTTAGTGGTAAAATAGTGGACACTCGCCGAAAAGCAAAGATGGTGTCCAAACTGCAAGAGCAAGCACTTCTGTCCTTGTAACCCCAACCCGGTTTCATGTTGTTGATCCGAACTCTCTCAGTGATTTGACGATGACCCTTAGAATAACTTAGTGAAAATTACAAATGACATATGTATGTATTAATGTTTTGCCATTAGTGATAACATACTGAGTCTGTTCAATATCAATGATAGTATTTGACAGTGCTTTGAATACACCGATAGACGTGTTATAATTAAAACGCACATCAAGTATACAACTAGATCTAATGTCGTCTTTCAAGTAATAAAATGGTAAGAACCAAGTATCGTCCCACAGAGATTGGAGTAAAAGTGCAATAAAAGTCTAAGAAAAGAAATGATTTCCAAGGATCAATTCGAAGATAATATTTTTGTTGGAGTTATCACAGATTGAGTAAACAAATAATAAAGGAAAGCAAGGGTGCAAGATGTTTGGGGTGAAGCTTAAATACAAATTCCAGCAGACCAATGTTGTAGCATTATCACATCATTTGTCTAACAATAACTAGTTTCACCATCTACTTTTCACGATGTACTTCCGGATCTTCAACATTATACTACTGATCTAGCTTTCAATCAACTCATTCCTGGCGTTGTATCAGGACTATCAATAGCAAAATGTGCCTTCCAAGTATATGGATGAACAAATTCCTTTGTTAACAGTCACTCTTCCGAGTTGATTCCCATATCAGTTAAGTTGACGTGTTCTGAGTGGTCCATTCCTGACACGCACTCTACACTGTTGCCACCATTAGAGATGACCAACTTATCGGGCAAAATACCTAGAAAACACAGAGATGACAAATTCCTTTGTCAGTAGCTCTTCCAAGTCTTACTTCTTTGTCATTCGGATTGACGTGCATATCAATGGCTCATTCCTGACGCCATGGCACTTTAACACTTTCAAAGTGATCAAAACATCATGGAGTAAACTGGATCTTTTATAAAACTTAACTGAAATGGTGGAACATCGTTATTGAGAAACAAGTTCCATATTCCTTTGATTTAAAACTTCACCCTTTAATCTCACACCCAAGCTATTAAACTAGCTACTCATACTTGAATTTAAATGACAAGAAATGTAAATTACAGAAATGAAAGACATAAATTAAAGACAAAAATGTAAATGACAAGTATTTAAAGTGCAAGAATTAAAAGAAAATAAGTAGTGCAGCAATGCTAAAGCAATACTGCAACAACTCATAGATAATAATAAGAATATGAACAAGATGAAGAACATAAATTAAAGATGCATAAAGTTAAAGATGAGAGGTTCCAATCAGTTGTGAGAACTGATCCAGAATTCTCTTACAAACAAGAAGAGTTACCTCCCTATTTATACTAACTAAGAGGGAAGGTAACTTGTAAATACATAAAGGTAATACTAACTATACTATTCAAAAGGTACAAGCATGATGGCACACCCATCCCTATATGGACACTACAACAAGTTAACTAAATGCTGAAAAATAGACAAAGCATTTGAGTTGCATTCTGTTGTAAGATGGTTGGATGAATAAGTAGGCTCCCAAAACTCATCTCCATCATCTCTCTTCATTCCAATATGCAAATCTTCAATGATGTAGCAATGGACAGAGGCTGCACCATAATTAGATTCACGTTTAACCTTCCTAAAACAGTAAAAGTCATGTAAATCACAATCTTAGCTCCATGAAACAAAAGGTGAAAATAAGTAAGAAAAAGGACTCAAATGTTGGGACAAAATAAAAGAATCTAATTAAAATGATAAGAAAAAGGTACTTTATGCATTAAATAAATAATGCATATCACACCCTCAAATTGAAAGTGTTGTTTGTCCCCAAACAACTAAAAGACCTAAAAAAAAGAAAGTGACTCAATTTTGAAGTTTCTTGCAAGATTATGGCATTAAGTGCCCACATCATGTATATCATCCCTCATGCACTTGATAGCCTTTCATAAATCTTTTATCATTCTTTTATAGACATACCTTGCTCTGTCATCAAATACTGAACTGCCATCAAATACTGAACTGCTTCTGGTTTGAACATTGAGCACAAGTATTCAAGAACCATCTTGGTGATAGACATACCTTGCTCTGTCAGCATGTTTCCATATAGCCTCATTCCCACCTTGAACATCTCTTCCAAGTCAGATCTAGAGCATGTTCTGATAAGTTTTCCCCAAGTAGGACAAACTTCAAACTTTCCATCTGCCCTTTTGATTCTGATCAACTCCTTTCTTCCATCTTTCAATGTGTCCCAGAAGATGATCTCAGGAGGCATGGAAGACAATGGTGTAGTCTTGATTGGATTAGTATCAACCACAGTTATATACACATCACATTGAGCATTTGATTGTGATTGTACATTGCTTGGTTGACCTGATGAAGTTGCCACTTCTTCTTCAGCAACTTTTGGATCAGATTTCTCTTTCACTGCTTCCTCCTGGGCTTCTTCTACAGTTGGATCCACCCTTGGCTTCTTTATATCTTTCTTCTTTGAGGCTATTGACTTTGTTCTTGGCCTCTTTGTTCTTTTGAAAGATTTAACAGCTTCAGGAGTGGTTTCAGCTGTTTCTTCTTTGTGGCTCTCAGCAGCACTAACAGTTTCTGCTGCCTTTTTTTTTCAGCAGCATTATCTGTTTCTACTTCTTTTGCAACCTCAGCAGCAGTAACCGTTTCTGCTGCTGGTTCTGTTTCTGCTTCCTTTGTAAGATCAGCAGCAGTAACGGTTTCTGCTGCTGTTTTTGTTTCTGCTTCCTTTGTAATATCAGCAGCAGTAACGGTTTCTGCTGCTGTTTCTGTTTCTGCTTCCTTTGTAATATCTGCAGCCTCCTCAGTCTCCCCCTCAACCTTATACTCATACTCCCCCTCAATGTTTGCATCCTCCATGTTTAGATCTGAGTCTGACTCCCCCTTTTTGGAAGCATCATTTGTAGGGTTTCTTCTCCTAAGGACAAACTGAGCTTTCTTCTTTTTGTGCATCAACTTAGTGATCATCTTCCTTTGCTTCTCAAGCTTTGAGTTTTGATAGAGGACCACTTTCTTGAGTTCATCAATTTCCTTTTTCTGATCCATGACCTCAATGTTGATATTTGCAATAGTTTCCATCAATTCCTCGTACGTATATCTATCCTCACCCTGTTTAGGAGTTTTTACCTCCCTTAAAGGATCAATGGAAGTTTTAGCAGGTGTCTCTTGCCTAGCAAAAGCACTACCTACCCCCTTGGTTTCTTGGCACCTGGGACCTCTGGATGATTTCTCACCCTGAGTTGCCGTGAGGAAGGGCTTAGTTATTTTACCACTGGCCTTCTCTTTGCTAGCAGAAGTAGTGGCAGCCTTGCGACTCACATGCTCAACCTTCTCCTTAGTGAGCACCTTCTTGGGGTTGGGAGACACCCCTGTGGTTTCCCTTTCGATATTCTCCATTGGAGAATGCTCCAACAGAGGGTTTAAAGGCTTCGGGCTCTTAGGAGATACAGCAAGGGAAGGAACCCTGTGTACCTTTCTTCTTTCAAACTTTTTGGTTATTATGGGAGTGGGTCGTACAAGAATGGACTGAGGGATTTCTTTTGTGATGGAAGGTTGGGATTGGTCATCAGCGGGTGTGTCTAATGAGGGCCTTGACCCTGATGCCATACCTTCAAATGTGTGGGACACAACCATCATTGTAGAGAACAATGGTGTGTCAACTCCTTCCGAGTCCCTAGGAAGTCTTTTCATATTTGAAAAAACCTTCCCTTTAGGGGATTTTGGCACATATACCTCATCAAATTGAGGCATATCCGTCAATTCCTTGGTAATTACTTCCTGAACAAACCTTGGATACATATAGAAACGCTTTTTGGATTCCAGGTTTGCCACAAGATCATTGAAAATCATTTGAGAAAAATTAAACTTCCTGTTAGTGGCTAAGCAGACTAGAGCATAAGCAATAGTACTGCTGAACTCACTCCATCCAGTAGTTTTCTTTGAAATACAATGCATTAGGGTATGAACAAAGAATCTCCATTGAGTAAAAAACTTTGACTTGTAGAATTTAAAAACTCCAATGGGACCTTCATACCCCATTATTTGTAAAGTTGAGAAGAGTTCTTCATTGGGAATAGAAGATATACCTGAGGCATCATCTAGTCGAAGAGTGATGCGAATGAGTTCTTCTGAAACTTTCAAGGGTTTGTCACATACCCTTGTTTGAATGACTTTATGCCCATCTTCGGATTCTACGGTGGCATTGGCCCAGAATTGCGTCTGATGCTCGATGTATATTGTTGGATTCACCGTTAGGGCATACGAAATATGAGTGGACTTGAGAAAATCCACAATTTCATGAAATCCTTTGGCCTGCTTCGGCTTCTGAAGCATTGCAATCTCATTATGCTCGCCGACAAACTCCATAATCGTTGTGCTTTCTGAGGATTTGTAAAGAAAACACAGAGATTCTAGGGAGAAGGGGTTAGAACGAGAGAGAGAAGAAGTTAATGCGAAGAGTCGTTATGAACTTTGGCGGGCAAACAGGGGTATTTATAGCAGTATTTGCCCTAGATTTTCAAGAGCAGTATTAACGACACAAGCAGTATTAACGACTGAGCAGTATTAACTACACAAGCAGTATTAACTGCTAAGCAGTATTAACGACTCATTGGCAGTATTAACTGTGCACTAGCAGTATTAACTACTGAGCAGTATTAACTACACAGCAGTATTAATTACTGAGCAGTATTAACTGCAAAGCAGTATTAACTGTGCACTAGCAGTATTAACTACTGAGCAGTATTAACTGCAAAGCAGTATTAACTGTGCACTCGCAGTATTAACTACTGAGCAGTATTAACTGCAAAGCAGTATTAACTGTGCACTAGCAGTATTAACTACTCACTGGCAGTAGAAAATATGTACTAGCAGTAGAAACTCTGCACTGGCAGTAGTAACTCTGCACTAGCAGTAGTAACTCTGCACTAGCAGTAGTAACTCTGCATTAGCAGTAGTAACTCTGCACTGGCAGTAGTAACTATACTTGCACTTTGCAGCATTTGTCAAATCCTCAAATGTCATCTTACCTTCTGACACATCACCTTTACCACTTATCTTACCTCCTGCAAGATTATTCCCAAAAGCAACATGTCCTCCATCAATTCTTTTGAAATTCTTGAGGCAGGACATGTTACCTGTCATGTGCCAGGAGCAACCACTATCAACATGCCAGATGCTCTTTCCCTTGAGCTATTGGTTGCCCTGCACATCTGATAAATCAATTAGTTTTTATTGGGAACCCAAGCCGAAGTGGTCTTGGATCTCCCTTGCTCATCAAAGTACTTGCATTGGGTTTTGATGAGATTTTCAAATTTAGGTACTGCAGAATTGGAGTACTTTGTCAATATAATTGGTCTAGCAGCACAAACACTAGAAGCAGTATTAACCTTAGAAGAAGTACTAACAGAGTTAGCAGCACTAACAGAGTTAGCAGTACTAACAGAGTTAGCAGCACTAACTGAGTTAGCAGCACTAACAGAGTTAGCAGTACTAACAGAGTTAGCAGCACTAACTAAGTTAGCAGCATTAGCAGAGTTAGCAGCACTAACAGAGTTAGCAGTACTAGCTGAGTTAGCAGCACTAACACTGCTAGCAGCAGTATTGGCAGTAGTATTGCTTCTAGCAGCACTAATCTTGTTAGCAGTACTATCTGAGGTATTAGTGCTTTTGGAGACCCACATATTGACACATTCCTTTTCAGTCTTTTTCCTCATGTGGCTTTTGGATTTAGCTTGTTTCTTAGCCACATGGTTCCTTGCAGGCTTCCTATAACCATTGGATTTATAAAAAGGTCTTTGAAAATTTATCCTTTGGTTAATAGGATTGAAATAACAGTGTTTGGCAAGGTGATTCAATCTGCCACAGATGAAACAAGGTTTTGGTCTGTTAATCCTTTGCAGATTAACTCCTTGCTTTTGTGCCCACTGGTTATTCCAATTTCTTTGATTTCCCCTCCTTTTATCATGTTTTTGGGGCTTATTCTCTTGAGATTTCTTGCAAGAACAATGTTCACAAGTTTTAGAGTTCACAACAGTGGTCTGTGTATAATGAACTCCCTTTCCCTTGTCAGTCCTTTTCATCTCATTGTTCTTAACACATGGACTTTCACATTCCTCATCAGATCCTACTTTGTCAGTCTCATCCTCAACAACTACTTTATCTAATGGATCTACTTCAGTGGCTCCTTTAGGTAAGTCCTTCCTATCCTTGGTTTCTAATAGGTCTGACTTAGGAGGGATGTAGTTGTTGTTATAGGGTGGGGGTGTGGCATTGTACCCTATTCCTGGTTTCAACTTACTATGGATTTGAGAGTTGATTATGTTGTCCATGACTTTGGAGGCACAAGTAAACTTTTCTACATCAAGTTTAACTTTCTCAAGCTCTCCTTTTAGTTTCTCACACTCTTCCCTAGACTCTTTCAGTTGGAACTCCAGACCACCCTTTTCCCACTTCCAGTAGTTTGTATCATATGAGTGTTGAAGTTCATTGGCTTGAAAGGCCCTAATCTGTTCTTCAAACCTCTCAACAATCAACACATAGTCTCTTCTATCCTTTTCTAACCTTTTAAGATCGTCACACATACCATGATTGTGATCTCTATACCTTTTAACAGTGTCTATACAAGCTTGAGTACAGAGATTAGATTTTACCTCAGTGGGAAGATCTGAAACTTCAGCCGTAAGTGCTTGATTTTGGATGGCTTCTTCTGCTTGGTCACTCCAGTCAAATCCCATTCCTTGTTGAGAAACAAGAGCTTGAATGGAGCTTCTGTTTTGATTGGAACTTCCAGCCTGAGTTTGTTGATGGCTGTTGTGAGATGTTCCTCCTCTGCATTCCCTGGCAAAGTGTCCCATCTTGTGACACTTGTAGCATTCAACTTTGGATTTGTCAAATCCAGCACCGTCCTCTCTTCTTTGGGAAAAATTGTTTCTCCCTGTCCTCTTAATGAATCTCTTCACTCTCATAGACAGCATAGCCATCTGCCACTTTATATCCATCTCTTCAAGATCATCAGCATTAATCTGTTCTAAATCATCATTAATCAAAGAGGAATTTATATGACTAGAAAAGAAATCTTCTAGTACTGTATCTTTGGACTTTTCCTGATTGACAGAACCAGCAGCACTAACTGAACCAGCAGTACTAACTGAATCACGGTTAGCAGTAGAATCAGGTGATGATGAAAGAAGTGCAGCATTATGAACATATCCAGAGGGCTTCTTTTTGGCTTCAACCTCTGATTCAAATACTCTAAGATCATTGTACAGATCATCAAGTTCCTTATCTTCCAGTTGGTCATTCTGTCTGAAGGACACAGTGTACATTGTCCATTCTTCACCCAATGATCTTAAGAACTTCTTATTGACATCATCAGCCTCCATCTTGACTCCTACAGTGGCTAATTCTCCAATCAGCTTATTAAATCTATCAAACGTTTGAGTCATGGACTCATTCTTGGTAGAAGTAAAGTTTTCATACTGCTGCTTGAGAATTGCCTTTTGATTTCTCTTTGTTCTTTTGGTGCCAGTAAATCTTTTCTCCCAAGCATTCCATAGAATCTGAGCATCAGTGTAGTGATGGAATTGATGCTGATACTCATTGGGAATAGCCAAAAGCAGGGTGCTTAAGGCCTTCATCTCTGTTTGTCTGACTTTTCTCTCTGCATCAGTCTTTGGAGGAGGTCTTTTGCCATCTGGTCCAGTTCTTCCTTCAGCACATGGACCATTCTCAATGATATCCCAGATGGAATAATGAGTAAGCAGAATGTACTGCTTGATTCTAATTTTCCACATGTCAAATTCATTGGGTCTGAGCATGGGAACCTTAGATACAAGAGTACTGTTTGATTCAAAAGAATTTTCCATAATGACTGTAGAATTCTAAGAAACACTCGCTCTGATACCACTTGTCAGGATCGAATCTTAACAAGACAATAAACACTTAGAATTCAGAATTAAAGAATCTGCGGAAAAGAACTTTAATTCTCACAATCAAGAACAATGTAACAGAAAATTCACCACTTTGTGTATTCACTAAATTGACTCACAAGATTACAACCAAACCTCAATCTTGTTGAACAGGCTCAACAAGACGACTTCTACTTCTCTAGAAATAGGGTTCTTACACCTTGAGGTTAATTCTCTCTGAAAACGATATCGAATTCTTTTTCACACGTATATTGACTCGTCTTATTTTTCTCTTTCTCTCAATAGCTATCTATCAACAAATATATATACTGAATAATTACAAGATAACTATCAAAATAAGATTGATCTTCAGAATATTCTTTTAAGTATATCTTCAATCGTTCCATCTTTATCTCCTTCAATCTCGCATTCCATGTTCTGATCCCAAGCAGTATTAACTTCATTCTTCTCAAGCAGTACTAATAATCTTTCATCAGTAGTAATGTTCGATATGCCCAAGCAGTACTAACAGTTTTCGTAAGACACCAGCAGTACTAACTTTTGATCAGCAGCATTAATGATATTCCAGCAGTAGTAATATACCAGCAGTATTAACTTTGTTCAGCAGTATTAACCATGTACCAGCAGTAGTAACTTTGACTTGCAGTAGTAACTTTGACAAGCAGCACTAACCTCACATAAGCAGTATTAATAATGTTCCAGCAGTATTAATATCTCAGCAGTACTAACCTTGAACTAGCAGTAGTATCTTTGTTCTGGCAGCACTAACATTGATCTGGCAGTACTAACTTGATCTGGCAGTAGTAATGTTGTTCTGGCAGAACTAACCATACTTAGCATATCTTCAGTTCCCAACAGAACCCCGGACTTCCGCATTAACACGGACATCCGGCCTCGGCCCTATACGGACGTCCGCAAGTCCAAACCCTAAAAGTTTGGGGTATTACACCGACAACGACACCAAAAACTTGACAGTGCTTTGAATACACCGATATACGTGTAATAATTAAACCTCACAACAAGTATACAATGAGATCTAATGTCGTCTTTCAAGTAATAAAATGGCAAGAACCAAGTATCGTCCCACAGAGATTGGAGTAAAAGTGCAATAAAAGTCTAAGAAAAGAAATGATTTCCAAGGATCAATTCGAAGATAATATTTTTGTTGAAATTATCATAGATTGAGTAAACAAATAATAAAGGAAAGCAAGGGTGCAAGATGTTTGGGGTGAAGCTTAAATACAAATTCCAGCAGACCAATGTTGTAGCATTACCACAACATTTGTCTAACAATAACTAGTTTCACCATCTACTTTTCAGGATGTCCTTCTGGATCTTCAACATTATACTACTGATCTAGCTTTCAATCAACCCATTCCTGGCGTTGTATCAGGACTATCAATAGCAAAATGATGCCTTCCAAGTATATGGATGAACAAATTCCTTTGTTAACAATCACTCTTCCGAGCTGATTCCCATATTAGTTAAGTTGACGTGTTCTGAGTGGTCCATTCCTGACACGCACTCTACACTGTTACTACCATTAGAGATGACCAACTTATCAGGCAAAATCAATCCAGAAAAGACAGAGAAGACAAATTCCTTTGTCAGTATCTCTTCCAAGTCTTACTTCCTTTGTCATTCGGATTGACGTGCATATCAATGGCTCATTCCTGACGCCATGGCACTTTAACAATTTCAAAGTGATCAAAACGTCATAGAGTAAACTAGATCTTTTATAAAACTTAACTGAAATGGTGGAACGTCATTATTGAGAAACAAGTTCCACATTCCTTGGATTTAAAACTTCACCCTTTAATCTCACACCCAAGCTATTAAACTAGATACTCATACTTGAATTTAAATGACAAGAAATATAATTACAGAAATGAAAGACAGAAATTTAAGGCAGAAATGTAAATGACAAGTATTTAAAGTGCAACAATTAAAAGACAATAAGTTAGTGCATCAACGCTAAAGCAATGCTGCAACAACTCATAGATAATAATAAGAACATGAACAAGTTGAAGAACATAAATTAAAGATGCATAAAATTAAAGATGAGAGGTTCCAATCAGTTGTGAGAATTGATCCAGAAGTCTCTTACAAACAAGAAGAGTTACCTCCCTATTTATACTAACTAAGAGGGAAGGTAACATGTAAATACATAAATGTAATACTAACTATACTATTCAAAAGGTACAAGCATGATGGTACACCCATCCCTATATGGACACTACAACAAGTTAACTAAATGCTGAAAAATAGACAAAGCATTTGAGTTGCATTCTGTTGTAAGATGGCTGGATGAATAAGTAGGCTCCCAAAACTCATCTCCATCATCTCTCTTCATTCCAATATGCCAATCTTCAATGTTGTAGCAATGGACAGAGGCTGCACCATAATTAAATTCACATTTAACCTTCCTAAAACAGTAAAAGTTTTTACTAGGTAAATCACAATCTTAGCTCCATGAAACAAAGGGTGAAAATATGTAAGAAAAAGGACTCAAATGTTGGGATAAAATAAAAGAATCTAACTAAAATGATAAGAAAAAGGTATTTTATGCATTAAATAAATAATGCATATCAGTATTTATTTTTCTTAAAAGTATTTCCTCAGCGATAAATGTCCATCAGTGATAACATGAGCCCTTTCACTTATCACTGATGATCGCTGATAATCTCATATGTAAGTAATGTTGTTTGTAACCCCAGAAGACAAGTTTCACGACAAAGAGTTCATCGTTGACATCAAAGAATAAGCTGAAGAACAAGTGACAAGTATACTAATGATCTGATGCGGACATCAGAGAAACTAAGACAAGTCCACACACGCGACATTTCAAGAAGAAGACTTCAGCGATAGATGACTTACATCAGATCTTCTATGATGGAAGATCTACTCAGTGATCGCTGATCATGAAGCTTCTAAAGTAAATTTTTCGATTTTTAACACATTTATCAGATCCCAACCTAAATGATATGCTACCCTTATCAGAAGATTTGTCTTTTGTGAACAACCAATAAAAAATAACGGCAAGGGGTGAAAAGAGAAGGAAAAAACATTGAAATCTGGGTGTGGAAAGCAAAAACAGACCAAATGGGTCAAGTAACTGCAAAAAAAAGGGAAAAGAAAATAAAGCAGCGAACAAAAAAGCAACACGGTTGACAAATTCAACCAACGGAATGTGAGTGGAAGTTCAGTGAAAAGGGCAGGAAAGAATGGGAATGAAATTTGGTTGTTCATATACTAACACATTGATAATTTTGCTCCTATTTACCTTCGTTTCTTAGCCAGTAGCCTAACCCTATTACAACCCTTTACAAAGACCTGGATGATGTTTTGGAAAGTGTAAAAGGATAGACATAATTACACTAGTAGTCCTAGTCTTGCTATTTGATTCATTCTGAGATCACTTCGTTTTATATTTGTACGTTTTTCAACGATTAGTTGCTCATGCATACATCTTGTGAATTTTTGTACATAAACTCCAATTGCATGAACAACACGTGTGACAACCTAGGTTCGAGTGTAAAGAGAGTATCACGTTAGGTAGGGTCGAGGCAAAATTTGTTTACAATTAGGTATAGTGTCACTGTTTTTAGTTTGACTTTCAATGTTTATGACTCTGATACCTTTGGTGAAGACTGAACTCTGGATGTCTCGTTCGCACACTTATTAATTACTTGACATACAAAATTGTTATCCGATACGTACACCCGTTGGTCCTTTTTACAGTTGCATCTTGTTTTTTAAGCTAGTCTATTTTTTATTGACACTAATTTGCTTTGGGACAAGCAACGCTTGGATTAGAGTTGTTGATAACACCAATTTTTGGTATTATTTTCATATCACATTCCAAGCAATATTGCTTATTTCCAAGTGAAGAAAGCGAGTTTTTGATAGTTTAAACCAAGTGTTTCAGAATTTATGTTATGCCATGAAAAAACCAAGAAAGTGCACGAGAAGTAAGTTTTTCCGAGCAAATGATCAATCACAAGAATCCTCAAGATCCAAGTTTGAAAAGTGTTCGGTTGAGAACTTGGGTGAAAAGTTGAAGTAAAATTTGAGTGCCCAAGACAATGGTGGAGGAGAGTTCAATGCTAGTTAGTGAAACTAAAGATACTTGACCAACTCACCTGAGTGTTGAAATCAGGGCTAGTTGTGAAGTTAGTTAACTTAACCTCAACTAACTTCAAAACTAGCTGTAAGGTGTGGCACGTTTTAAAGCCCTTTTTCTTAGGGTGATTTTGGCACAGGGAACACTGAATTGAAGGAAGGGAACGATTGGAGAAGTGAGTTCAACACCGACGTCTTGTTGATCGTAGTGTGTATTACACCATCAAGGGAATTTTACAATCCGAATTTCAAGAAAACTATTGATCCAAACTCTCAGTGATTTGATAATGACTCTATGAGAAACACTTAGTGAAAATTGTAAGTAGACAATATCTATTAGAGTTTCACTGTCTCTGATAAGTACTAAGACTGTTACAGTACCGCTGATAGGAACTCTCGCTATTTAATTTATACATTCACCGATACTGTTCATTAGTGAGCCCTGAGTCTGTTTAATCTCACTGATGATCGCTGATAAAATATGTTGTTTACTTATGACCCCTGAAGACAAGTTTCACGTCAACTATGTTCTACGCTGAAGTCGAAGATCAAGCCGAAGAACCAGCGACAAGTCTACTAATGAACTGATGCGGATATCAGCGAAGCCAAGACCTGTCCACTCAACGTGAAGTTTCAAGTAGAAGACTTCAGCGAACGCTGAACTTTATCATTCGTTGATAAAGAACTATTCAACGAACACTGATCATGAAGTTTCCTCTACAAGTTACTTTTGTCTTATCCCCTTGCACGTCTCCATACGATCTGTCAGAACGGACATCCCTTTTGTCTAGAATCGTACAACCAACTCTGATTCTACACTATTCATCATGCGGCCACTGTTTTGTCGACTGAAGTCAAACCATGCAACCAACCAGCGACTGCCCATGTAAAGTGATACTGTTGTGCATTAAATGCATGCAGTATATAAAGGAAACCCTACTTCAGAAATGAAGTGCTCGGCCATTTCTTTCTTCTTACTATTCTGTGTGTTAGAATATTATCCTTAGTATTCTTATTTTCTCTCTAGCTTATTTCTAGTAAAAGAAATCTTAGTGATTCTCATAACTTGTTTAGATTAGGTTTATTCCTTAATCTTGTTCCGCAACAAGTTGTAAATTGTTTGATACATATCAATAAACAATTTAGAAAAGTAAAAACCGTGTCTTTGTATTCAACCCCCCTTCTTCTACAAACTTGTATAACCCCTACGGGACCAACAAGTGGTATGAGAGTGGATTGTTTAAACTCATAAACAGATCTTGCTTATACTAATCTCTTTTCTCTGCCTTGCTATTTTCTATAATGGCAAACTCCACAAACACAAACTATATTGACAATGGTTCTCTTGCAAAACCCCCTAGATTTTCTAAAGATAACTTTAATCTGTGGAAAAATAGGATGATGCTCTTCTTGGAAGGTGTAGACCCTACTATGCCTTATTACATCGAGAATGGTCCATATGTCCCTGTTAGGATTGACCCTGAAGTTCCAGGTACTGCTACTAGAGCTGCCATTCCTGAAAGAATCATTCCCAGGGAAGTTTACACTTGGACCGATGAAGACAAGAAGAAGGTGGCTATCGACACTAAAGTCAGATCTATCATCTCCAAGACTCTTCCTGACGAAGTCTACCATTCCGTCATGAACCTGAAAACCTCTAAAGCCATGTGGGACACAATCTGTGTTCAATATGAAGGTACGTCTGAAGTCCAGGACTCGAGAAAGATCAATCTGGTAAGACAGTATGAAAGCTTCATTTGTGGTAAGAATGAATCTCTCTCTGAAGTACATCAGCGGTTTAACTGTTTAATTATTGACCTAAAAACCGTTGGTAAGGAATATTCTAACTTTGAGATCCTGACAAAGTTTCTAGAATGTCTACCTAAAAGTTAGGACAGTTATTCAATGTGTCTCAAGATATCAAAGGATCTAAAATCTATTACCCTCTCTACCTTATTTGGCACTATGCTCAATCATGAGCAGTCGTGTCATCTTAAGAAGAATCTTGTAAAAGATTCCAAAAAGCACACCTGTTGCTTTACTCTCAGAGTCACCTTCCACTCAGCGATCAACTATCACTTTCACTGAGTTGGAAACTAACTATGAATGCTCATCAGATGCTGATCCTTCATATCCTGATGAATCTCTGGCAATCCTGACTAATACATTCAGGAGATTCGCCAGAAAGAGTAACTTCAAAAGAAATAAACCTCTTGCACTCACTGACAAGCCAAAATCCTCAACTCCTGTTGATAAGGCAACTGCTACCTGCTTTAACTGTGAAAATGTAGGACAGTTTGCTAGTGAATGTAGGTCTAAGAAAGTCTTCAAACCCTCATCTTCCTCCTACAAAAAATCCTCTAACCCCAGGGCTAGAGATGACAAATACAAGAAGCAGAAAGAAAAATATTCAAATCTGAAAAGCTTTAAAAAGAAAGGCAAAGGCTTGGTCGCTGACTTCGACTGGGTTGCCTCTGACACTGAAGAATCATCTGACTCTGAAGATGATGATGAGGCCAATCTCTGCCTCATGGCAAAAATAGAAGACGAGGAAGAAAATTCTGAAATTCCCTCTACTTCAACTTCTACCTCTAAGGTATCAACTTCCTTCTTTACTAATATTTCAGATATTAATGAAGCTGATAGTCTTCAAAAATTCGATCTTCTGACTATAAATTTATATGATGCCATGAATGGCAAGACCATAGTTGAGAATCAAAACATTGATCTAGTTGAACAGCTTAGAAACTGTCACCTTCAAATAGAAAAGCTTTCTAAAATTGAAGAAGATTTAAAAGATCAGGTCCATATAAATCAGATAGTCAAAATCGAGCGTGAAGAAGCTATCGATGCATTATAAGTGAAAAGGCTATTGTTGAAGGATGGTGTAAATCCTCAACAACGATCACTGAGATTATAAGGTCTCAGATTCCCCTGAGTGATAAGAGTGGACTTGGTTATAAAGCTGATATTCTAGAACCAACCAATGATCGTTCCATGCTCAACTTTGGAATGTTCGTATCCTCAGTCCCTGACACGTCCTCGTCTCAGTGTTCCTTCTCTAAAAACCCCATCCCCGAGGAAAAACCTACCTTAATTTTAAAGGTAAAGGAAAAGAAAAAGTTTTCAACAAAAAACCTCAGAATGGTACCTTTGTACATAAGCTGAATGCTTCTAAAGCTTCAATGACTTATCCCTCTACTTCTAAGAACAAGATCCCTGGATTTATTCAGCGATCTACTCCTAGACTCAGAGTGGATATTATTGGTAAGAAATCTGAAGAACTGTTTGTTCCTCCCATTTCCAATGCCAAAGGTATACTTGGTGCTGACCCTGCTCATTTAAAAATCTCGGCTAAGCATGCAAATGGTCCTAAAGCTACTTTTAGCTATAGGAAATGTTATCTTTGTGGACTTACCGATCATATTGCTAGTAAGTGCCCCACAGCCACCAAAGCTGAAAAGTTGGCTAAGGTGAAGATCAATGCCCCCAAGGCAAAGAAGACCAATCCTGGTGAAAGTCAGGTTAAGGTGAAACCTACCATCGAGGTTAAGAAATTAACCAAAGTGAAGATTAGTTCTGAAGCTGAATCTTCAAATGTTGCAAAGATTGCTGAACCTTCCACTTCCTCTACCACCACTGACAAGTGTGGGCCCATGGTGAAATAGGTGCCTAAGTCAAACTAATCTTCCTTTGTTTGCAAGTTTAGAAGGGTATCTGGTATCTTGATAGCGGATGCTCTAGACATATGATCGGAAAGAAAAACCTGCTCACTCAATACAAGGAAGAGAGAGGTCCCTTAGTGACCTTCGGTGGAATGGGAAAAGGCTATACCCGAGGGTTTGGTGAATTCTATAATGGTACAACAACCTTCAAAAGAGTCGCATATGTTGAAGGACTGAAGCATAATCTTCTAAGCATCAGTCAGCTGTGTGACAAGGATAACAAAGTGACCTTCACTAAGGAATCCTGCTTTGTTAGTGACAAAAGGGAGAAGATCGCTCTCAGCGGATACCGTATGGAAAATGTTTATTTTACAAACATGGATTCTACAACCACTGAGAACTCCTGTTTCTTCTCAAAAGCCTCATCTGATGTCAACTGGCTATGGCATAAGAGGCTCTCTCATCTAAACTTCAAGACACTGAATACTCTTTCCTCTAAAGAGTTAGTTACTGGTCTACCTCAACACTCATACGCTAAGGAGTCTCTATGTTCAGCGTGTGAGAAAGGGAAACAAACCAAGGCAAGCTTCAAATCTAAACAAGTTTCCTCAGTGTCATCTCCTCTGCAACTTCCCCGTATGGATTTGTTTGGCCCTGTTAACAAACAATCCCTCGCTGGAAAGAAGTATACATTGGACATAGTTGATGAATTCTCTCGTTATACCTGGTAATGTTTCTCCGTTCTAAGAGTGACACCCCGTGAAAAACTCATCACTTTTGTCAGGAAGATGGAAGTCCTGAACAACTTGACCGTTCGCTCAATAAGGAGTGATCATGGGACTGAATTCAAAACAGTTCTCTTGATTCCTTCTTTGAAAGCAAGGGTATTCTCACAACTTTTCCTCAGTGAGAACACCTCAACAAAAATGGAGTCGCTGAAAGAAGAAATCGAACTATCATCGAAGTTGCACGTTCAATGCTCAGCGATTCACACCTACCTACTCAATTTTGGGCAGAAGCTGTCAACACTGCTTGTTTTACTCAAAATAGGTCGCTGATTGTCAAAAGATTCAAGAAGACAGCCTATGAACATTTCCATGGGAGAAAGCCTTCAATTAGCTTTCTTCACATCTTTGGATGTCAGTGTTTCATACTGAACAACAGAGATGCCCTTGGAAAGTTTGATCCTAAGGCTGATGATGGAATCTTTCTTGGATATTCTTCAGTCTCTAAAGCCTTCAGAGTCTTCAATCAAAGAAGACAAACTGTAGAAGAAACAATCCACGTCACTTTTGACGAATCTCGTTCAGCGAATTCTAGACCTTCTGTTGATATTGAAGAACTAAATCAATGGATGTTTTCTCATATTGGTCATTCAGAAGAAGTTCCCACTCCTCAAACTCATACTTATACCGCTGAAGATGATGATCCTACTATCATCCCAAGCATGCAGATAAGTGAAGCTGAATCCTTATGGGTCTCAGTTGTTCCTCTCAACACCATGCCTGCTTCTGAACCTTCTATCTCAGACATGCCATCTACTTCTCAGCAATTAGTGAATGAAATGACATCTGAACCTCTTCCTCTCTTGGCTGATATACCAGAAGTTGCTGAAGCCTCATCTTCAGCTCCTCCAGAAGTTCATATTGAGTCAGCAACTTTTGCTCCGGCTCAGCGATGGACTATAAATCACCCTATTGATCAGATTCTTGGTGATCCAAACGCTGGTGTTCAGACTCGATGAAGTGCAGGTAATATTTGTTTAGTTGTTAACTTTATTTCTCTGATTGAACCAAAGAAAACAGATGATGCCCTCAGAGATCCAAACTGGGTCAGCGCTATGCAAGAAGAGCTGACAGAATTTGAGAGAAACAAAGTTTGGAAGCTCGTTCCATGACCATCCGACAAGTCAGTGATAGGCACCAAATGGGTCTATCGAAACAAGCTGGATGAACATGGAACTGTAACCCGCAACAAGGCTCGTCTTGTTGCTAAGGGATACAGACAAGAGGAAGGTATAGATTACGACGAAACATTCGCCCTAGTGGCAAGACTAGAAGCCATTCGTCTATTCTTAGCTTACGCTGTACACAAAGACTTCAAAGTTTATCAAATGGATGTTAAATCAGCATTCCTCAATGGAAAGCTGAATGAAGAAGTCTACGTGGAACAACCTCTAGGATTCTCAGATCCTAAGCATCCAGGTTATGTTTATAAACTGGATAAGGCACTTTATGGCTTAAAGCAAGCTCCTCATGCATGGTATGACACTCTTTCTTCTTATCTCCACATTGAAAAATTTGAGCGAGGTAAAATTGATAAAACTCTATTTTTCAGGAAAGTAAAAGGTCATATTATTCGTGTTCAAATATATGTCGATGATATTATATTTGGTTCCACTAACCCTGACCTATGTACTCGTTTTCCTGAAAGAATGAAAGTTGAATATAAAATGAGTATGATGGGTGAGCTAACATATTTTCTTGGTCTTCAAATCAAGCAGAATGAAAAAGGAACTTTCATTCACCAAGGAAAATATGTTAAAGATATGCTGAAAAAGTTTGATTTAACTCAGAGCTCAGCTATGAAATCTCCCATGGCACCGCCGCTGACACTAAACAAGGACCCTTCAGGGAAACCTGTTAATGTCACGACGTACCGGGGGATGATCGGCTCTCTTCTGTATCTTACAGCTAGCCGACTTGATATTATGTACGCAACCTGTTTGTGTGCAGATATCAAGCTGAACCTAAGAAATCTCACTTGATCGTTGTAAAGCGAATTTTTCGATACCTTAAGGGTACTCCTAACCTAGGTCTTTGGTATCCTAAAGACTCAGGGTTTGATCTAATCGCCTATTCAGATAGTGATTTTTCAGGTTGCAAATTGGATAGGAAAAGCACCACAGGAGGCTGTCAGCTCCTGGGTGGAAAGCTGGTGAGTTGGACAAGTAAAAAGCAAAACTCAGTGTCCACCTCAACCGCTGAAGATGAGTATGTAGCTGCTGGAAGCTGTTGTTCTCAGGTCTTGTGGATGAGAAATCAACTACTGGACTATGATCTTCAGCTCTCCAAAATTCCAATCTACTGCGATAGCACTAGTGCCATCGCTATAGCAAACAATCTAATGCTACACTCAAAGACCAAACACATCGAGATCATGTATCATTTTATCAGAGATCATGTGATGAATGGAGATATAGAACTTCATTTTATTCCAACTGACTTTCAGTTAGCTGATCTGTTTACCAAACCTCTTGATGAGACAAGATTCAACTTTCTCATCAGCGAGCTTGGAATGCTAAACCTAGAAGAATAAAATCTTCAGTGGTTCACATTTGATCAGTGATAAAAATGAATCTGTATAACACTATTAATCACCTACTCTCTGAACAAAATTGATTCGCTGATATCAAGGTATGTTCTCTCTTATTCGCTGACATTCGTCTATGAATGCAATATTTCAAAACATATTACATCGCTGAATATCTCTTCCTTTCAGCGATTCTTTTGAAATTCTAAAACTATCACTGATATTTCTAATCAGTGCTTCATGTTTTCAAAATGTCCCTGAGTTTTTCTAAAACCCTCAGAGACACCTTAAAAATGTGAAAGGACGTTTGTGACGTCATTGTAACAGATAAACCATGGCACGCCTTTTCTCTGACACGTTCGCCCGTTTCGTTTCCTTGTCCAATCAAATTCAAGGGACGTGTCTGTGTCATCATGAAAAACATTCCCGCTCATAGTTTTTCTCTCTCTACTCTCACTGTATAAACCCATTTGAGTTTATTTTTTTACCTTTTACGCGAACATCATCTCTCTCGAGCAAGAACAACTGTTTCATTTGAACTTATTTCTCCATAAACTGTTCATCTTCATCTTCTTCAAACATCAAAGGTTAATATTTCTGTTATTTTCCTTTACAGAAACTTGTTTTTGATCTTATTTTTGGTTCTAACAGATCAAACAAAAGAACTTTCTTAAAATGAAATCATTTTTCTTCATGGTTTTATGAACGCAGTCTGTTTTTCAGATTGTTCTTCGAGTTTAAAATAAAAAATCTTAAACTTGACTTTTTCATATGTTTTTCCAGAATCCCTTCCTTAAAAGGAAACTGGAAGATAAGAACATTCCCTATGTTTTGTATGTTTGTTCAAAACTAGAAAAACCCTAATTTCCATTTCTTTCCCTAAATGGAAATTACAAAACCCTAAAACCTCTTATTTTGGAAAATCTTTCCACATTAAGACATTATTCTTTATCCTCTTCATGTTTATATGTTATGAACATAAATGGAATCTACTGAAGCTTCCAATCCACAGTCTTCTACAACTTCTGAGAAGACTGAACTCCTCCAAGCCCCTCATGTCAACTTCGAAATAGAGCAAGTGACCATTCAAGGAAACAATCCTTATGCCCTCTTCAACTTTCCTCCAAGGAAGAAGATCAAACATCTGAACGATGCTGTCAATTTCCTTCAGACCTGTCCTCTATCGACAGCTCTGACCATCAAACCTCCTGCTCACAGGAACCTTCTCGCTCAGTTCTGGTATACTGCCAGAAGAGCTCAGATCACCTCCACCAAAGACCCCAAAAAGAAAATCGATGTCATCCTCTTCGACATCGAACATGGTAGTTCCAAGATTACTCCCGACGCTATCAGGTCTGCCCTCAACCTCCCTGGTAGTACAAAGGAAAAACGCTTCGTTCCTCTACCTAATCCCAAGAACCCAGCTGATAGAGATGAACTCATTGCCTTCTTTGATGCAATGAAGTATGTTTGGGGCACAGGGATAGACCACCTCCCTGAGAAGAAGCTTACCACGATCCAGAAGTCCAAAATGCCCAGCGAGATGAACTTCATCTTCGCTCATTTGATCAGCTGCATGACAGCTAAGGTTGGGTCAACTGACCAGGCCTCCAAACCACAACAGGCTATGGGTTTTGCACTGCTGAAGGATCTTCACATCGATTGGGCAAAAATCATTTTCGACGATATGATGCTAAGAGTCGACGAAACAAAGAGACCGTTGACTATTCCATATCCCCGTTTTCTCAGCGCTCTTTTCCAACAAGGGCTCGGGGACAAATACCCGAAGGTGGGCGACCTGAAATTATCACAGGTTGGCCCTAAGGTTCTAGATTTCAAGCCCCTGCCAAATGAGGTACGTCTCTCTACTCTCTTACCTCTTCTCAGAGCTCCTACTTCTTCTACATCTGCAGCTACCACTGCGGCAGCGGTAATCCCAACCGCTGGTACCCAGGCTGCAACCTCCACTCCTTCTCGAAAAAGGAAACCTTCTGATACCCCACTTGGCACCCATAAGCCTAAGACGTCCTCCAAGGAGCAACCCCCAAGCCTTTCCAGGCTGAAGACTCCACGTCTCTCTCTCCACAGAAGACGCTGGATAGTTTCGTGGTACGCTCTGCCACAGCTGCTGAACCAACCCCTTCAATACCTACTTCAGCGTCTCTACACGCTGAGGTTGTCTTGGAACAGAACCCCCCTCCCTCAGTACCTCTAAGTACTGCAGAAGTATTCATCGGCGGATCCAACGCTGAATCCGGCACCCAATCCCCCTTCTCAACCATCATTCCTCCCTCCACTTCTTTGGTCACTCCAGCTGTTCCCCCCCCCCCCACTCTCTACAACAAACATCATCCTGAGTGAACATCTGCTGAAGCTCTACAACGGATGATGGATCAAAATACATGACCTGCGGGCACTTCACAACGTCAAGGATCTCTGGAAGACGACTATGAAAAATATTCAGGTTATCAAAACTTCGATGACTTCGTCAACCAACCCGCAGGTATACATAACACCTTAAACACTCCTCTCTCAAAATCCCCAACTTCTGAGCTTTCCTTTGTTCATAAGTTTACAACTGTTACAGGTCCTAATTTGGGCAACATCAACAATTCGCTCAAGGATTTGTCTATCAAGGTGGAATCTCTCACCACAACACTCTCCGCCAACTCCTCAGTGGTTACAAACACTGGGGAGGCTCTCAAGACACTCACCACCGAGGTTAAAGACAAAGCCTCTAGTGCTGATTTGCTTAAGGTGAAAGGCAGCCTCTCCAACATGGCTACTGCTCTTGCTGAAAACTCCACCTCCATCAACACCCTGAACTCTACCAACAGCACCCTCTCCAACAACTTCACCACCCTGTCGAACGAAGTCACATCGTTGACAACAGTGATTGGAAATCTTCAAGGAGAGGTGTCTACTATAAAGTCAGAGGTGAGCACTGTGAAGAATCTACTGCAGCAAATCCTTGACCGCCTGAACTCTCCAACTTGTCAGCCCTCACATTTTACTTAGGTTGATCGAGAGAATCTTGAAAAGATCAGCCCTGCTATTTCTAGCCTGAAAGATAGAATAGCAAGGGTGGAAACTTGCGTTGGGATCACTGGCCTGGAAGACAGTGACCCAAAGTATGTTGATGTTGTTGCTGCTGCTAATGTATCCTCCCCCATCCGTCATGTGGAAGAGGGGGAGAAGACTCAAGAAGACCTTCCACATAACTCTGAGGGGGAGGGTATTATTTCTGGTACTGCTGACAAACCTCAGGGAGATGAACATCCTGAGGGAACCGAGTTCTACCAACACCACGATGCATCTAGGGGGAGCAACTCAATGAAGAACTAGAAGATGTTGCAGTTCTTATTCCTTCTGAGGACGAGGCTGAAGAAGAAGAAGAAGAAGACGATGAAGATGTCGAACTTGCTGACGATGAACCATCATCATCCCCTAAAGATGATGATGATGATGATGACGATGATGAAGATATCGACTACTCCTTCCAACCCAGAAGGACCACCGCTCTCAAAGGGATGGTTATTAAAGAATCATCATGGGAGGGGACCGCGAAAAAGCCTGCAGCGACTGAAGCCGACAAGGGCAAAAATAAAGGCGTCGCTACTGAAGGCAATCTGACTATCTTGCTTCGAAAGCCAGTTTGTCAGGTACAATATATTTTCTTTACTTACACTGCATCCCTCCTCTATCCCTTCTCAACCTCAGTTCTCCTCTCCATAAAACCTCTATACACTTAGACTCATTCTTTCTCTATCTCTTCTCCCATATGATCTAATTTAAATGATTGTTGTGTTTCAGCTAGTCCTCTCCCCTGCTTGAGGGTGAAGCTGAAGCTCCTCCAGTAACCACATCAACAATAAATCCAGCCCCGAGTGCTGAAGAAATAATCCCAGTCTTAGATTTCGCTGAGACTGATGAACCATAATAAGAACTGCTCTCTCACAATAAAATACCTTCCGTGGCTCCTCAAAAGCTACGTGAAGAAGAAATGAAAAGAAGAGAAGCAATGATCAAACAACTTGAGGATCAGCGAATCATCCCTGCCCCTCGATTCAAAATAACAAGAAAAGAAGTCGCTGAACACCTTAAAGCTGAAAAACAACTTGCCGATCGAAAGAGAGCTGAAGAAAAAGATAAAGCCTATGCTATTGAGCTCGTCCAACAATCGGTGAAATATCATGAACTTAAGAAGACTCCTATCTCTGTTCAGCATCAATTGTGGAAGGACGCCCAAAAGATCGTCGAGGAGAAGACCAAGGTATCTGACTCAACCCTGAGTTGGTGCAAAGAAAGATTAAACTATCGATATAAGGTCTCCAGAATAAATAAGGTGAACATCAGGGGAAGGATATCCATAAACGTTCCAGTTGTTGACGTCGACATATTCAGAGAAAATGTTAACAAGGAAACCATCTATGCTTCATCAATCAGCAAGTACGGTTTCTCTGAGTGGTTGGAGATGCGAATAGCCATTCAGCGATCATGCTCAAGCTTTAAAGACCAAGTCGAGAAAGTTTTGAATAAACAGATCGACTTGGTTACATCTGTTGTGGATATTCCTCCTCCTCCTTCTGCTCCTGCTCAACGAAGAAGGCCTACTGCAAAAAAAAGATAATACCTTCAGACTCAGGCCCTCCTATAAGAAACGAAACCGGAATTGGCTTTTCACGCGAAGAAGTTCTTGGTCCTAACCCTGATCTCTCAGTGCTCGATGTCACTCTGCCCCCTGGTGAACGCTTTGTCCCTGGAAAAGTTTTAATCGAACCTTATGGTATCTTCTTCAACAACTGCGATGGACGAGAATGCTTTCAATGCATCTCTGAGCTATGCATTGCCCCTATCGAACAACTCAGGGATCTCGTCTATTGGTGCGGATTTAGAGATGATCTTCTGGGACACTTCATGAAGCCCCTGATCTTTAAAGAAGCAAAGCGAAGACGGGATCTTGGAGAAACTGTCCCTGATTGGATGATCCCTACCACAAACTCCCTTGATGAACTTCTCATTAAGGATGAACCTGAATAGTTGATAGAATTTCTTTTTTAAGTTCATCTTCATTTTATCAACTGTATCTTATGTACTTGTAAATGTTATTTGTTGTACTTGTAATTTTTCTACTTCCCTATTGTCAGGATCGAATCTTAACAAGATTAATAATACTTAGAACTCAGAATTAAAGAATCTGCGGAATAGAACTTTAATTCACACAATCAAAGAACAATATATCAGAAAACACACAGCTGTTTGTATTCACTAATTCAACTCACAAGCTTACAACCAAACCTCAATCTTGATGAACAGGCTCAATCAAGACGACTTCTACTTCTCTAGAAATAGGGTTCTAAACCTTGAGGTTAATTCTCTCTAAAAAACAAAACGTATTCTGAAACTCTCACGTATCGAATAGATATCTATCACAATCTATTTATACAAAATAATTACAAGATAACTATCAAAACAAAATTGATCTTCAGAATATTCTTTCATGCATATCTTCAATCATTCCATCTTTATCTCCAACATTCTCGCATTCCAAACTTATCACATCAGCAGTATTAACTTCATTCAGCATGAGTAGTACTAATAATGTTCCAGCAGCATTAATTCATTAGCAGTACTAACATTGTTCCAGCAGTATTAACTTTGTCTTGCAGTAGTAACTATGTTCTGGCAGTACTAACCTTTACTGGCAGTAGTAACTTTGTTCTGGAAGTAGTAATGTTGTTCTGGCAGTATTATTCATACTTAGCAAATCTTCAGTTCCCAACAATCTCCCCCTAACTTGACTTTTTAGGTTGAGAAGTCAAGTTCTTCAGATGATGCTTCCAAAACCTAATCATTAACGCATAAATCAGGATTCAAACCCAGTCAAGTATCTTCCCATTTCAGAATCCTTGTTGCAAGCCAATTTAGCATGTAGCATTCCATTCAACCTTTTCATGTTGTGCTTGTATACATCATCCACCAAATAGTATTCATGAAATGTATGGTCAAGAGTGATGACATACACTCCACATTTTTCAATGAGCATCCAGTTGGTAATGGCCTGAAAATTTCTTTCTATCAAATACTGAACAGCTTCTGGTTTGAACATTAGGCACAGGTATTCAAGAACCATTTTGGTGATAGACATCCCTTTCTCATTTAGCATATTTCCATACAGCTTCATTCCAACCTTGTACATCTCCTCTAAGTCAGATCTTGAGCAAATTCTGATAAGTTTTCCCCATGTAGAACAGACCTCAAACTTTCCATCTGCTCTTTTGACTCTAATGAACTCCTTTCTCTGATCTACCAAGGTATCCCAGAAGATGATCTCAGGAGGCATGGAAGATAATGGGTCAGCTTTGATTGGATCAGTATTAACCACAGTGATATACATATCACATTGAGCATTACTAGGTTGACCTGATGGAGTTGCTACTTCTTCTTCAGCAACCTTTGTATCATCTTTCTTTTCTGAAGCATCCTTTTCTTTTTCTTCTTCTACCACTGGTTTTACCCTAGGTTTCTTGACAGATTTACCCTTGGTAGCTATAGACTTGGTTCTTGGTCTTTTGTTTGACACCATCTTAGTTCTTTTGAGTGATTTAACAACTTCAGGAATGGTTTCAGCTGTTTCCTTTGTTTCTGCTGCTTCAGGGATGGTTTCTGATGCCTTATGTTTTTCAGCAACATTAACCATTTCTGCTGCTTGAATGGTTTCTGCTGCTTTTTGACTAGCAGCATTAACCATTTCTGCTGCTCTATCTGTTACTTCTTCTTTTACTATCTTTGATACTGCGGCTTCAACACTATTCTTCACAATCTCAAATACCTCTGCTTCAATCTCAGCTTTAGTTACTGTAGATACAGATACTGCTTCCTTCTCACTTTCAGATACTGCTGCATCAACAAGACTCTTCATAATTTCAGCTACTGCTGCTTCAATCTCAGATACTGCTTCCTTCTCATTTTCTGCAGTTTCAGTTACTGCTGCTTCAATCTCAGATACTGCTTCCTTCTCATTTTCTGCAGTTTCAGTTACTGCTGCTTTCTCACTTTCTGCTTCCTTTGCAACTTCTGCAACCTGCTCAGCCTCCCCCTCAACCTTATGCTAATTCTCCCCCTCAACCTTTGCATCCTCCATGTTTAGTTCAGTTTCTAACTCCCCCTTTTTGGAAGCATCAGTGGTTGATCTTCTCATTTTCAGAACATACTGAGCTTTCTTCCTTCTTTGCAGCAGCTTGGTGATCATCTTCTTATTCTTCTCTATCTTGGTGTGTTGATAAAGAACCACCTTCTTAAGCTCATCAATCTCCTTCTGCTGATTCATGACATCAATGTTGATGTTGGTAATGGTTTCCATCAATTCCTCATAAGTATATCTATCCTCACCTAGTTTAGAAGTGTTTACCTCTCTTACAGGATCATTGGAAGTTTTAGTAGGTGTCTCTTGCCTAGCAAAAGCACAACCTACTCCCATGGTTTCTTGGCGCCTGGGTCCTCTGAATGTTTTCACATTCTGAGTTGCCGTGGGGAAGGTCTTAGTGATGTTACCACTATCCTTCTCTTTGCTAGCAGAAGTAGTGGCAGCCTTGCAGCCCACATGCTCATCCTGCTCCTTAGAGAGCACCTTCTTGGGGTTGGGAGACACCCCTGTGGTTACCCTTTTGATATTCTCTATTGGAGAATGCTCCAATAGAGGGCTTGTAGGCTTTGGTCTATTAGGAGATACACCAAGGGAAGGAACCTTGTGTACCTTTCTTCTTTCAAACTTCTTGGTGATTTTGGGAGTGGGTCTTAAAAGAATGGACTGTGGGATTTCTTTGGTGATGGAAGGTTGGGATTGGCCATCAGTGGGTGTGTCTAATGGGGGCCTTGACCCTGATGCCATACCTTCAGTGGTGTGGGACACAACCATCATTGTAGAGAACAATGGTGTGTCAACTCCTTCCGAGTCCCTAGGAATTCTTCTCATATTTGAGAAAACCTTCCCTTTAGGGGGTTTTGGCACATATACCTCAGCAGACTGAGGTAAATCCGTCAATTCATGGTTAATTACTTCTTGGACAAACCTGGGATACATGTAAAAGCTCTTTTTGGATTCTAGGTTTGCCACAAGATCATTAAAAATCATTGCTGAAAAATTGAACACTTAACAGGTTGTATACTATGTTTCTTGTCACAGACCTGTGATACACTTAACAGATTGTATCTCAATTGCTCAACATAGTAAACATTCTCAAATGTCATCTTACCTTTTGATACATCACCTTTACCACTTATCTTACCTCCTGCAGGATTATTCCCAAAAGCAACATGTCCTCCATCAATTCTTTTGAAATTCTTGAGGCAGGCCATGTTACCTGTCATGTGCCTGGAGCAACCACTATCAACATGCCAGATGCTCTTCCCCTTGAGCTGTTGGTTGCCCTGCACATAAGATAAATCAATTAGTTTTTATTGGGAACCCAAGCCAAAGTGGTCTTGGGTCTCCCTTGTTCATCAAAGTACTTACATTCAGTCTGGATAAGTTTTTCAACCTGAGGAACTTCAGTACTGGAGTACTTTGTTAAGATGATTGGTCTAGCAGCACAAACATTAGAAGAAGTACTAACAGTGTTAACAGCACTAACACTGCTAGCAGCAGTATTATCTTTAGAAGAAGTACTAACAGTGTTAACCCTGCTAGCAGCAGTACTATCTTTAGCAGAAGTACTAACAGTGTTAGCAGCACTAACACTACTAGCAGCAGTATTGCTTTCAGAAGAAGTACTAACAGTGTTAGCAGTACTAATACTGCTAGCAGCAGTATTGTCTGAGGCAGCAGTACTATCAGAGGAAGCAGTACTAACACCAGTGCTTTTAGGAACCCACATTGTGACACATTCTTTTTCAGTCTTTTTCCTCATGTGGCTTTTGAATTTAGCTTGTTTCTTAGCCACATGGTTCCTTACAGGCTTCCTATAACCATTTGATTTATGAAAAGGTCTTTGAAAATTTATCCTTTGGTTAATAGGATTGAAATAACAGTGTTTGGCAAGGTGATTCATTCTGCCACAGATAAAATAAGGTTTTGGTCTGTTAATCCTTTGCAGATCAACTCCTTGTTTTTGAGCCCACTGATTATTCCAGTTTCTTTGATTTCCCCTCTTTTTATCATGTTTTTGGGGCTCATTCTTTTGAGAATTCTTGCAAGAACAATGTTCACAGGTATTAGACTTCACAACAGTGGTCTGTGTATAATGAACTCCCTTTCCTTTTTCAGATCATTTCATCTCATTGTTCTTATCCCAGGGACTTCCACCATCCTCATTAGTCTTGATGTAATTCTCTAAGGGAATCTCACCACTAACATTCTTGTTCCTTTTCTTAGACTCTTCTTTTTCAGTTTTATCCTCCACAACAACTTCATCTAATGGATCTACTTTAGCAGCTCCTTCAGGTAAGTCCTTCCTATCCATGGTTTCTAACAGGTCTGACCTTGGAGGGATGTATGTGTTGTTGTAGGGTGGGGGTGTGGCATTGTACCCTATGCCTGGTTTCATCTTATTGTGGATTTGAGCATTTATTACGGTGTCCATGACTTTAGAAGCACATGAAAACTTTTCAACATCAAGTTTTACTTTCTCAAGTTCTCCTTTTAATTTCTCACATTCCTCCCTAGACTCTTTCAGTTGGAACTCCAGACCATCCTTTTCCCACTTCTAGTAGTTTGTATCATATGAGTGTTGAAGTTCATTGGCTTGAAAAGCCTTAATTTGTTCTTCAAACCTCTCAACAATCAATACATAATCTCTTATATCCTTTTCTAATCTCTTAAGGTCATCACACATTCCCTGGTTGTGATCTCTATACCTTTTCACAGTGTCTATACAAGCTTGAGAACAGAGATTAGATTTTACCTCAGTAGGAATATCTGAGACTTCTGCCATGAGTGCATGATTCTGAATTGCCTCTTCTGCTTGATCACTCCAATCAAATCCCATTCCTTGTTGAGAGACAAGAGCTTGAACAGAGTTTCTGTTCTGGTTGAAGCTTCCAGTCTGAGTTTGTTGATGGTTGTTTTGAGATACTCCACCTCTGCATTCTCTGGCAAAGTGTCCCATCTTATGACACTTGTAGCATTCCACCTTAGACTTGTCAAACCCAGCACCATCTTCTCTTCTTTGGGAAAAGTTGTTTCTCCCAGTCCTCTTTAAAAACTTCTTCACCCTCATAGACAGCATAGCCATCTGCCACTTGATATCCATCTCTTCAAGATCATCAGCATTAATCTGTTCTAAGTCATCATTAATCAATGAGGAATTAACATGACTAGAAAAAAAGGCTTCTAGTACTGAATCATTGGTCTTTTCCTGATTGACTCCTCCAGCAGCACTAACTGATTCAGGGTTAGCAGTAGAATCAGGTGATGCTGAAAGGAGTGCAGCATTATGTACATATCCAGAGGGCTTCTTTTTGGCTTCAACCTCTGCTTCAAAGACTCTAAGATCATTGTAAAGATCATCAAGCTCTTTATCTTCCAATTGGTCATTTTGTCTGAAGGACACAGTATACATTGTCCACTCTTCACCTAATGATCTTAAGAACTTTCTGTTAACATCATCAGCCTCCATCTTGACTCCTACTGTGGCCAATTCTCCAATCAGCTTATTAAATCTATCAAAAGTTTGAGTCATAGACTCATTCTTAGTAGAAGTAAAGTTTTCATATTGCTGCTTGAGAATTGCCTTCTGATTCCTCTTGGTGCTTTTGGTGCCAGTGAATCTCTTTTCCAATGCATTACACAGAGTCTGAGCATCAGTGCAGTGATGAAATTGATGCTGATATTCATTGGGGATAGCCAAAAGCAGAGTGCTTAAGGCCTTCATCTCTATTTGTCTGACTTTTCTCTCTGCATCAGTCTTTGGAGGAGGTCTTTTGCCATCTGGTCCAATTCTTCCTTCAGCACATGGACCATTCTCTATGATATCCCAGATGGAATAATCAGTAAGCAGAATATACTGCTTGATTCTAATTTTCCACATGTCAAACTCATTGGGTCTGAGCATGGGAACCTTAGAAACAAGAGTACTGTTTGATTCAATAGAATTGTCCATAATAATTGTAGAATTCTAAGAAACACAAGCTCTGATACCACTTGTCAGGATCGAATCTTAACAAGATTAATAATACTTAGAACTCTGAATTAAAGAATCTGTGGAATAGAACTTTAATTCACACAATCAAAGAACAATATATCAGAAAACACACAGCTGTTTGTATTCACTAATTCAACTCACAAGCTTACAACCAAACCTCAATCTTGATGAACAGGCTCAATCAAGACGACTTCTACTTCTCTAGAAATAGGGTTCTAAACCTTGAGGTTAATTCTCTCTAAAATAAAACGTATTCTGAAACTCTCACGTATCGAATAGCTATCTATCACAATCTATTTATACAAAATAATTACAAGATAACTATCAAAACAAAATTGATCTTCAGAATATTCTTTCATGCATATCTTCAATCATTCCATCTTTATCTCCAACATTCTCGCATTCCAAACTTTTCACATCAGCAGTATTAACTTCATTCAGCATGAGCAGTACTAATAATGTTCCAGCAGCATTAATTCATTAGCAGTACTAACATTGTTCCAGTAGTATTAACTTTGTCTTGCAGTAGTAACTATGTTCTGGCAGTACTAACCTTTACTGGCAGTAGTAACTTTGTTCTGGAAGTAGTAATGTTGTTCTGGCAGTATTATTCATACTTAGCAAATCTTCAGTTCCCAACACCTATGTAACTTATACGAAGTTTAAAGAAAAATTTCAGCGAATGTACTTTACTCCATCAGTACGTAAAAGATCCCCGAAAACAGTAAATGGGACAAATATTTTATGAGTTCCTTTTATCCTTATGTTTTCTTACTTAGCAATTTTCTTTTATTGCTATGTCATAATCAAATAGGGGGAGATGGTTGATCCAAACTCTCAGTGATTTGATAATGACTCTATGAGAAACACTTAGTGAAAATTGTAAGTAGACAATATGTATTAGAGTTTCACTATCGCTGATAAGTACTAAGACTGTTACAGTACCGCTGATAGGACCTCTCGCTATTTAATTTATACATTCAGCGATACTGTTCATCAGTGAGCCGTGAGTCTGTTCAATCTCACTGATGATCGCTGATAAAATATGTTGTTTACTTATGATCCCTGAAGATAAGTTTCACGTCAACTATGTTCTACACTGAAGTCAAAGATCAAGCCGAAGAACCAGCGTGAAGTTTCAAGTAGAAGACTTCAGCGAACGCTGAACTTTATCATTCGCTGATAAAGAACAATTCAGCGAACGCTGATCTGTCAGAACGGACATCCCTTTTGTCCAGAATCGTACAACCAACTCTGATTCTACAATGTTCATCATGCGGCCACTGTTTTGTCGACTGAAGTCAAACCATGCAACCAACCAGCGGCTGCCACGTGTAAAGTGATACTGTTTGATAGGCGGGTATACACCCCCTAAATCTAACCGCAAGTGTACGGGTCAAATCAAGTAATAGTACTAAAAGTACGAGTATCGAACACAGGGAACTAGGAACTAAGTATCACAATTACTATAAAATCTATTAACTGAACGATCGTAATTTTGAGTTGTGGTTTGTTTGAATTTCTGAAACACTAAATTAACGAAAGCACACTAAAACGTTGGACTAGTTGTTTGATTTGGAGAAGTTAAGAGGGTAGAAGGAGGATTGGAATCTGAATGGCTTACTTAATGAGGCTTCAGAGTGATTTATGATTAGTTCTAACGAGCAATGAATTGCAAACCCTGATCTCGTTGCACTCTTTCGAGATACAACGGGAATCAACTCAATTAAAGTTGTTTATCTCACGATCTCACAAATAAATTAAGTTAATTACAAAGATTTAGAAAACAACACCGAAGGAATTGGTATATATCTATCCCATTCCCTTCGGTGGCTATTGAACCCGACCTAGATCTCGAGACTCCTATCGAAAGTACTCAAGAACGATAAAATCATTTAACCAGTGATCAATTAGTTAAACGCAGTAAAAATAAGTTCAAAAGCGTCATCCATCTATTAAAACCCAAACATAAATCATCCCAAGTTTACATCGATAATCCAAACATCATCCAACCCCCCAACATGTAGTTTAGCTCATGTTGGGGGTGTGTGAAAGAAACTGAATGGTTACAAAAGGCTTCAAAGAATTCATGGTTCAAAAAATTCTAGAGGTAATGATAAATAACTCCCTGAGAAGAATCCCCTTCAATCTCACGTGCTCAATCGTCTTTGATTTCTCGTCCCAAGCTGTTTCCCTCATGTCTTCCTCTTAAAAAATCTATGTATCTCCTCCAAAATTCGCCCCTTGGCCAGCCGTCGTCGTGTGTGTCGAATTTTTTTTCCAAAACCTAGCTGCAGAAAGTGTTTTATTAAACTGGACGTCGGGGCCAGCACCGGCGCGGATGGACTGGCGCCAAGACTGGCGCCAGCTTCTGTTTGGACTCTCGGCGCGGATATCGGCGCTAGTTGGCCGGCGCCAAGACTGGTGCCAGGCACTGGAATCTTCATCGGCGCGGATTCTGGCGCCAGTTCACTGGCGCGGAGACTGGCGCCAGGCTCTGTTTCTCATTTCCTCAATTTTTCTCGTTTTCAGCTCCGGAACTCGAATCTGCTGCTCTTTTGGATAATAATGCTCATACCTGTACTTTCTCAACAAAAACCTTTTAAATACTCGTATTTCAATTGAAGACATGCGTGAACCACCTAGTTTGAGATTAAAATTAATGTCGAAAATCGACATTATCAACAACCCCAAACCGAGCGTTGCTTGTCCTCAAGCAAAATAGCGATAGAAAAATTAAAAACCAGGGTCATAACAAAATTCGCACAAATATGAAGTCGGTGGTGTCATTATGGAACCTTACACATCTTATTCAACGAAAGGAATTAACAGCTTAATCAGAATCCTCTACCGAAACACCCCCAGTATGCAAATGTCGAAACGCTTACTCTCTGAAAATAGAACTGGTTGGGACCACACTACATCAAACTCCACCTAAAGTCATGCATGATCAGGGAGGATTTCGCCTCGACCCTACCTCGCTGGACTCTCAATTCACTCGAACCCTAGGTTGTCTCACATGTTGTCATGCAATTGGAAGTTATGTTCAAGAATACTCGAAATAATAGCATGAACAACGTAACAAGAAAAACGCACCAATGTTCAAATAAACGATCTCAGATGGAACCAACTAACAAGACTAAGACTATCAGTGTCACTTTCATTTATCCTCATACTTCTCAAAAGATCATCCAGGTCTTTACAAGGGTAGCAATGGGGTTAGGCTATTGGCTAAGAAACGAAAGGTAATTCGGATCAAAAGTCCTCACAGTACTGGTGTACGAACAAATAGCTACCATTCCCTTTTTGTCTTTTGCCTCTTTCAACATGTTTGCATCCCACTTCCCTTGGTTGAGTATGTCAACCTTATTTCCTTTTATACTATTGAGCTCCCATTTATTTTATTTTTTCCTACAGTGAGTTGGCCAATTGGCCTTATTTTTTTTCACTGTTTTTTTTTACATGCCCTTTTTGCTTGACCCATTTTTGGTCATATCACTATTTCCGTACTTCCTTCTGATTTACATCTCTCTATTCCCCCTTTTTCATGTACTGTCCCATCTCACCTTTCGTAACCGGTACTTGTTTGAACTAAGGTAGGCTATTGCAAAGGATCGGGTTTAATATGGGGTTCAGAATCGACAAAATCAGTGTTTGGCTGCAAAATTGGCTAAGGGTCACTCAAAAAGAAGGGTGTGCAAGATAAAACACTCTAAACTCACGTTGCCTGGAATCATTTCTTAATGTCTATACTCAGATAAAATGCTGGCGACACTAGATATCCCTATGGATGTCTTTGCTAATTGGTGCAAGTCTATAGTGAGATCAACTATAGCCACGACAAAAAATTAGTGAGAAGTGTATCGAGTTTGTGTATTTCCTCTCAGAATCGACGCTTGATTGGCTCAATACCTCACTATTGGGTGGTCTCCACTAATTTCCCTAATGCATACACTCCTTCGGGTCTCATTCGATACTATATTATCCTTTACAGTTCATTCCTCAAAGAGCAGAGTTCTACTTACTACTACGATGAATCAGAAAAAATTCAATCATGATGACCATAATTCCGTTCCTTGCCTAAGAAATAGTAAAGATCATCAGAATGACACCATCGACTCTCTGCCACCCCAAACCTGAATACACATTATCCCCAATGTGCACCTACTTCTATTACAATCCTCCAAAAATAACATGTGCGAATTTAGTACAGTCATCCAAAAATAAAGTTGTGCAAATTAAGTACAGTCATCCCAAAAAAATAGAGCAAAATAGATCAAAAAGGAAAATGAAAACAAACCGTCTTCACTCCCCTCGGTTCCGACGTCTGGCACCGCCCGGCTGCTGTCGCCTCACTCTCCTTTCTTCCGGTGGGTTGGCCGGACCTGCTGCGTCTGGGCCTTGTTCACCTCTAATCCATCGACGCACGTCGTCGAACCTCATATCCATTCTCGCGAATCCTGACCGCATTTCCTGTTGGAGCGCCGACATGCGCACATTCATCCGTGGGTCGGCATCATCGTGCTGGTCTCTTTCATCCGCAGCGTGATCATAATTGACGTCATCGGCGTCCACATCATCAGCATCGCTTGGTATATCCATCTCCTCATTTGCAGCTTCCTCTAGCCGGTCTAACTTTTGGGCAGCCGCCATTTGGGCGCGGTATGTGACTCGATAAAATGGTAATGGAGGGGCTAATGTGGCCCCGATCCTCACACCCGTGTCCCTGCATTGTTTAGTGATAAGGCAGGAAAATGGAAGATTACCTGTGTTCCGCTCAGAAGCGGCATCTATCATATGTAAGATGATGATGTGCCCGACATCAAGTGGAATGTTGTTTTGGATGCAGAATAGGATGCAGGCCACATACGGATCGGCGTTGGGGTAATGTGTGGAAGGGGCCAAACTCCCCTTTATGAAACGCAGCCATACTCCGATCTCGGGTCGGAGTTCACTTTTCTTTATCTCATCCTCCTTTGGCACCCATCGTTCACTGCCACTCCGTCGCAGCGCTGATGCGATAAGAAGGCTATGTGTCTCGTCTTGACCCACACCCTGGATGGGTGGTATGCCAAAGGTCGCGTCCAACTCTTGGTGACGCGGTACTCGGTAGTGGCGACAAATGTCATCTATAGTGATTCGCATTGTTACCCTCCGGACGATGACTGTGCGGTGTTCCCCAAAGGCGGGTGGCACCATAGCTGAATAGAATTCTAGCACAAGTTATGGGTCAAACGGCTAAGAAGCCCTCACATAATCGGTCCATCCCCGTTGCACCGCGATCTCCCGTACCCGTTGGTTCGGCATCTCATCTATCTTCATCCCCTGCTCGGGATGAATTATCCTTTCTTCAAAATTCACGAGACGCTCGTTAAAGTTTCTATGAGGTGCCCGCGCTAGTGCCGCTCGTTCCACGGCGGTCAGCTAGTAGTACCGTGCCGGGAGCATCTGGTCTCGTACGCACCATATTCCTGCAAAAAGAGATTGGGTCCATCAAAACATATACTAAAACGGCCACCCCAAACCTGGTCATTGGACTAGGTTTGCCACATGACTCAAATTCATACATGCTAACTACGCACAAAGGTACCCCAAACCTTGGTAAAACCAAGGTTTGCAATGGGGTGTGGTGTGGAAAACAATTCACGAGTGACCACCCCAAACCTAAGTGAAACTTAGGTTTGCTTAGTCTATTTAGTCTAATGAAATACAAAAGTCCCACACACACATATATACCACAAAAATTCTGCTTTATCACTTGGGGACTCATAAAAATCAGTAGCTTAATCATTAAGCACAGTCATTAAGCACCACTCCCCACAAGCTATATCATTTAAGCCACAAGTGGCATATCTCATGTAAACTCATCTTGTATATCACAACCCAGCATACTCAAAAAATATGAACAACATGTTCTTAATAAGCACAAAATCAAGAGTTTATCATACATGGTAAACATACATGGAAACTATCAAGAATCCCAAATAAAATCAAGCCCTATGTGAGAAAACTATGAAACAATCATGGCAAAACATTCTCATGGCATCAATCATCACAAAATCATGTATACCCACTTGAAAGTGAAGAACAATAGGAGAAAACTAGCCATACCTTCGGTTTTGACTACACATTCCCAACGAGAGTGAAATTAAGGGTTAGAGAGTGTACCTTGATGTCTTGTGGAAGAGAAAGTTAGAAGAAATTGGTAGATTCTTGAACTTGGAGGTCGAAATCGAGAGAGGAGGGTGTTTTTGAGAGGAAAAACGGCTGAAGACTCTTAGGGTTTGTGAAAAAATGGCTGACAAATGCGAAGAGAGGGTTTTATACCTGTCAGCATTTCTGTGCGGGTACCGGCGCAGATGGATCCGCACGGGTACCGGCGCCGACCTCTGTTTACTTGCTTCGTGCCAGGCTTGGCGCCGATGGATCCGCGCTAGAACCCGCGCCAGACGCTGTTTTGTGACCTCTTCTTTTACCCGTGCCGATTCTGGCGCCAGTTGACTGGTGCCGAGACTGGCGCCATCCACTGTTTGCTTATTTTCACTTCTTTCTTGCTTCTTCCGTTCTTCGCTCACCGAACTTCACCGCACCGATCTTAGGGAAACATTTCTCAGGAACAAACAAACACGCAAATTAAACAAAAACAAAACTCAATAACGAAATAAAAACGAAAAGCTAACCTACGGTGAGTTGCCTCCCACCAAGCGCCGTATTTACTGTCGTGGCACGACTTCTCGCGCAATCACTCCTTAGGCTGGTCCAGATACACACATGACGTGTTCACAACCTCATCGCCCAGGTACGGTTTCACCCGTTGGCCGTTCACTTTGAACTTCTGTCCGTCCTTGCCCTCTAGCTCCACTATTTCGTATGGGTACACTTCGGTCACCGTGAATGGTCCCGACCACTTCGACTTCAGTTTACCTGGAAACAAACGCAAACGTGAGTTAAATAGAAGGACTTTCATTCCTGGAACCATTACCTTTTCTCGAATCCGGCTATCGTGGAACTTCTTCGTCCGTTCCTTGTAGATTAAGGCGTTTTCGAATGCATCCAGCCGGAGTTCCTCTAGTTCACACAACTTTAGTAATCTCCTCTTTCCGGCTGCGTCCAGCTCCATGTTCAACTTCTTTATTGCCCAAAACGCTCTATACTCGAGTTCCACTGGTAGATGGCATGACTTGCCATACACTAGACGGTAGGGAGTCGTGCCAAGAGGGGTTTTGAACGCCGTCCAATACGCCCACAACGCGTCATCTAACTTCAACGACCAATCCTTCCGGGATGAGTTCACTGTCTTTTCCAGAATCTGCTTTAGTTCTCGATTAGATACTTCTGCGAGGTCGTTGGCTTGTGGGTGATATGGTGTCGTGACTTTGTGCTTCACTGAATATTTCGTTGGCTTGTGGGTGATATGGTGTCGTTGGCTTGTGGGTGATATTTCTTTAACATCGCTAATCAGTGCTCTCGGAACTCCAAACCTTGCGAAGATATTCTTCCGTAAGAAATTAATCACTACTTTAGAATCGTTTGTAGGAGTTGCGATCGCTTCCACCCACTTAGACACGTAATCCACCACGACTAAGATATACTCATTCTGATACGAGTTCGGGAATGGACCCATGAAATCAATGCCCCACACGTCGAAGAGTTCGACTTCCATGAAAATCAGCATCGGCATCTCATCCCGCTTGGATATGTTCCCCGTTCTTTGGCACCGATCACACTTAGAGATGAAATCGCGAGTTTCTTTGAACATAGACGTCCAAAAGAAACCCGACTGGAGAGCCTTTGCCACTGTTCTATCGGTGCTAAAGTGGCCCCCACATTCTAAGGTATGACAGTGGTTTAGAATGCCGGCCTTCTCTTCCTCCAAAACACATCTCCGGATCATACCATCGGCACACATCTTGTAGAGGTAAGGCTCGTCCCAATAGTACCTCTTGGCCTCAAAAAGAAATTTCTTCTTTTGGTGGGAGTTCATCTGATAAGGTACTACTCCTCCCACCAAGTAATTTACCAAGTCTGCGAACCAGGGCTCGGAATGACTAACCTTGAAGAGCTGCTCATCCGGAAACGAATCGTTGATGATGGTCTTATCCTTCCTTTGCTCCTCACCTCCCTCAAGTCTCGAGAGGTGATCTGCTACAGTGTTCTCGAACCCCTTCTTATCCAGAATTTCCAAGTCAAACTCTTGGAGTAACAATACCCATTGGATGAGTCTCGGTTTAGCATCCTTCTTGGCCATTAGATGCTTTAAAGTGGAGTGGTCGGTGTAGACAATTACCTTGGCCCCCACTAGATATGACCGAAACTTCTCGGAGCATAGACAACCGCTAGCAGTTCCTTCTTGGTAGTCGCGTAATTGAGCTGAGCATCATCAAGCGTCTTACACACATAGTAGATCACATGCATCCGCTTATCTTTCTTTTAACCCAACACCGCTCCAACAGCGGTGTCACTTGCATCACACATGAGAGTGAACGGAAGGCTCCAATTCGGGGCCGTGAGGATAGGTGCTGAAATCAACTCCTTCTTTAACTTGTCAAAAGCAGAGATACAATCATCAGTGAAATCAAATTTAGCATCTTTAAGCAATAAAGAACACAAAGGCTTAGTAATTTTAGAAAGATCCTTAATAAACCGCCGGTAAAACCCGGCATGCCCCAAGAAGCTTCGGACTCCCTTGACGGAGTTCGGGTAAGGAAGATTCTCAATCACCGCCACCTTTGCCTTGTCCACTTCAATCCCCGCTTTCGATACTTTATGACCAAGCACTATCCCCTCGGTCACCATGAAGTGACACTTCTCCCAATTCAGTACAAGACTCGTTTCCTTGCATCTTTTAAGGACGGCTTCCAAGTGTTCTAAGCATGAATCGAATGAGGGTCCGAACACTGAAAAATCATCCATGAAAATCTCAATCGTCCTCTCCATCATATCTGAGAAGATTGCCATCATACACCTCTGAAAGGTTGCTGGAGCGTTACATAAACCGAATGGCATCCTCCGATAAGCAAATGTTCTGTACGGACAAGTAAAGGTTGTCTTGTCTTGGTCCTCGGGTGCAATAGGAATCTGGTTATACCCGAAATAACCGTCTAGGAAACAGTAGTACTCGTGCCCGGATAACCGTTCCAACATCTGATCAATGAATGGAAGAGGGAAGTGATCTTTCTTTGTCGCATCGTTCAGCTTTCGGTAGTCAATACACACCCTCCAACCGGTAACTGTTCGAGAAGGGATCAGCTCGTTATTGTTGTTCCGAACAACGGTTATACCAACCTTCTTTGGCACTACTTGGACCGGGCTCACCCATGGACTATCCGGAACTGGATAGATAATTCCAGCATCAAGGAGTTTTAGAACCTCCTTTCGGACCACTTCTTTCATATTCGGGTTGAGCCGACGTTGGTGTTGAACTACCGGTCGGTGTCCTTCTTCAAGATTGATTCGATGTGAGCAAAAAGTTGGGCTTAAACCCTTCAGATCAGCTATCGTCCATCCAATAGCGGTTTGATGCTCTCTAAGAACTCGTAGTAGCTTCTCTTTATTATCGGAATTCAGCTTAGACGATATGATTACCGGAAGCGTGTCTTTTTCTCCCAAGCATGTGTATTCGAGATGATCGGGTAACGGTTTGAGCTCAAGCTTTGGTGGTGTCTTCGATGAAGGTTCGGACTTGGGAATTGGTTCTACCAAATCTTTAATGACCGGTCTTCTCGGGCCTTTGTATGATGGTAATGCATTTAATTGCATCACACTCTCGCTTTCCGGATCATCATCGGTACCCATCAACACATTATTCAGTTGATCGCCGGAAACTTGCATGCCACATGTTTCTCTCATCAAGGAATCCATCACATCTACCCGGTAGCATTCATTTGGGCCCATGTTTTGCTTGGCTGCCCGGAAAACATTGAAGACAGCTTCTTCGTTACCCACTCTCAATGTGAGCTTTCCTCCTTTTACGTCGATAAGTGCTCCTCCCGTGGCTAAGAACGGTCGACACATAATCAATGGTATCTCTTTGTCCTCATCCATATCGACGATCACTAAGTCGACTGGGAGATAAAACTTGTCCACCTTGACCAGCACATCTTCAATTACACCATACGGGTACTTGATGGATCTGTCAGCAAGCTGCAGTGTCACACTGGTCGGTTGCACCTCTCCAAGCCTGAGTTTCCTAAAATAGACAAAGGCATTAGATTAATACTCGTTCCAAGATCACACAAAGCCTTACTAAATTCAGAGTTTCCTATATGAACAGGAATAGTAAAACTCCCTGGATCCTTAAGCTCCGGGGGAAGCTTATGCTGGATGATTGCGCTGCACTCTTCAGTAAGTGCAACTGTCGCATGCTCCTCAATCTTCCTTTTGTTAGAAAGGATATCTTTCAAGAACTTCACATATGAGGGCATTTGTGCCAAAGCATCTGCAAAAGGAATGTTAATATGTAACTTTTTAAATACTTCAAGAAATTTGGAAAAATTAACATCATCCTTATGCGATTTAAGCCTGCTCGGATAGGGCACTCTTGGTGCTGCCGGCTTGACCGGTGGTTGCTTTGGAATGGTAAGCCGTTCTTGCTTCTTTTCTTCACTATTCGAGGTTTCCTCAATCACAATATCTTTATCGGCATCCAACTCATCCATATCGATGATCTCAACATCTTGCCTTTTGGTCTCGGTTTCCTTTGATGATTCTCAGATCGGGTCTCTAATCAGCTCCTTGCCACTCCTCAGATGAATAGCCTTGCAATCTTCCCGTGTTTTCCTTTCGGTTTGACTCGGAAAGGTTCCGGGAGCTCGGTTTTGTAGGGCTTCAGAAATTTACCCCACTTGTCTTTCAAGAAGCTTTATAGATGTTGTATTCTGATCAGTAGCCGCCTTGACCGTGTTGACTGTACCAGCTAATCCCTCAACCATGATGTCCATTTTAGACATGAACTTCATCATCATGTCTTCTAGCCCCGGCTTCTTCTCTCTGGATTGCCCTTCATCGTATTTCCGTTGGTTGTAACCTGGAGGACGATAAACATTGTTAGTATTAGAGGAATTAGAAAAGTTGGAGTTATTACTGTATTGCTGCTGCTGTTGTTGGGCCATAGGTAGCTGCCCTTGCGGTTGACTCCATGATAAATTTGGATGCTTCTTCCAACCCTCTTTGTATGTGCTTGAGAACGAATCGTTCTGTGGCCGGTTGTTCCGATTTTGCATAAATTGAACTTGCTCCGGCTCGTTCATGGGTGGTGCTGTTGAGTGCTAGGTGTGTACCTGAAAATATCACAAATAAACCATGACGCAAGTATACATCTTAGTCTATTATCGCCTTTAACAAGTAATAATGGTACAAAGTACCGAATATCGATCCCACAGGGAAGCTTGGAAAAGTTCTTCTTTTATAAGTCCAATAAATAAAAACACGTCTCAGATGGCGAATGCGAAGGTAATCTTTTTGTTGGGTGTTTGGTTATCAACTAATGAGAAATTTAATTCTAAAGAAGCACAGGGTATAAAGATTCATTGGGTCCTTTAGTCCGATAATTAGATTTAGAGATGAGACGGTATTCCTTATTATCTCAGAGTCGATATTTTATGTGACTTAACAGTCCTTCATATAATTAACCAGTTGTCAATTGACTAATTATAATCATTCTAAAAAATATAACTTTGATTTAAATAATTCGGACAATCATACCATACGATACACTTTTTTGTCTTTTTATCGGGTCCGGTCCCAACTTCACTTTATACCCCAAGCTAAGGCAATTAGCCCATTATCGCTTTACGTGCACTAAAAACTACAACGACGATTATGAAAGCAAATAATGAAGATGGACAATTCATTACACAAAACTTGAAACTTGAAAATTACGTTTTAAGAAAATTAATTATAAACTAAAGTGGTGGAAAATCTTGTTTTAAATGTGACAAACACAAAACTAAACTTGGAAATTCTAACGTCGATTAAAAATCTAAAATTAAGCTAATAAGACAAAAAAAACACATAACACTTGCAACTTTTATAAATTCTTCGTTACTACAAATCGTGAACCAAGCTAGTTGGGGATCCGAAGAGATTAATTCAGACTTCCAATTTATGGTAATAAATTAGAATATAAAAAAAGGAATAAGAGTAGGTGTTCGAAATTAACAAGTAACGAAAATTATACCATCTAAAATGATAAGATGGAACTGCGAGAAACATAAACTAAAATTACGATTACGAAAGTAAACTAAAATAAATGATAAACTTAACTTAAAAACTGTAAAATGATGATAACGAAAGTGCATAAAAAAATAACCGTAAAATTAGCGAGGACACGAGATTAATAAAAACCCACTTTAAAATTAAACGAGAATTCAAACCCGAGCGTTACAACGGAATTACCGGGGTGTGAAATGTGAACCAACCCGATTTGGAAAATGGATTTTTGTTCACCACTGCAGATGGCCGAAGCCAAGAAAAGGTAAACAAAGAGAGAGTTTCGTGTCTTTCTCTCTCTTTCTCTACACTACCTTCAATAATTGAGTTACCAAACTACAAATATCTAATTGTTAAAGATAGAAGCTGATGGATCGTTTCTACTTAGCATACATACATATATATAGCAAATTGAGAGGGCTTTTTGGGGCCCAAGACTAACTCTTGGAGGCCCATGTTAATAAACAAAATTCAGCCCAACAATATAACCAAAGTGAGTCCATATTGTGTATCATTCAAGCCCAAAGAATGTTGTCCAAAAATCGGCCCAAACGATGCATAAATAGCCTGCGATTTTCCGACCCAAGTGCTGCCAAAACGCTGCCGTATCCAAAATATGAAGTCGTCCGTTTTCATCTTGCTACGTGCAATCCATATGTATATCGACTTCAAAACGGCATTTTTCCATCATCCTACAATTAAGACTTTTTAAATGAGTAAAATAGGCTAAAATTATATAAAACAAGCCACTTTGACGTTTAAAGGTTCAAAGCATTTATTTATTAAATTAGATACTAAACTTAACCAAAAAAACTCAATGGGGAATAAAAACGAGTTCAAACTTATAATAAAATGTTATAAATAGGGTTATAAAATAACCCTATCACAACCGCAAATTCGAATTGTTGCTTGTCCTCAAGCAACTTTATTACCACAAATATTTGAGCTAAAAACTTGCTTATCCCAAAACTTCTCATCCCAATCCATTTATCAATTCCACACGCACAAATTGTCTTAACTATATTCTCACATGCTAACAAATAACCATTCGTAAAATTGCAATTCCTTCCACTAAAATATCTGAACAATCAACCATAAGCTAGCCACATTATTCTTATTTTAACTAGAATCAAATGTGTGCAACCAAGAAATGTTCATGCATGCGGCTTTTTCAATCTTTGTATGCATGGCCTTTTTCCAACAATGTAATGGGTTTCTGTTTATGGCGCAATTTTACCGCCATCTTCTCTTTGAGGAATTGAAGTCGGACACATTGGTCTCTTTTGGTATCTTTGATACTTTTGTTGTACGGAAAATTTTTGAATTGAGCTTTGCTCTTTTGTGTATGTCTATTTTCCTTTCGTGCAACAATTTTTTTTTATTTTTGACGCGTTTTTCGCCAAGAGGTGTGTATATTGGATGATATGGGTATGAATATGAATATGACGTGTTTTACCATATCATCCTCCCAACCGCAAATTCGGATGGTTCAATGTCCTCATTGAACATTGTGAGCACATTCATGGAACAAGGTGGTGGTGTGTTTGGTGTTGTATGATTCTAATGTTATCAAAGAAGCAACAGCTAGTTCTGGTGATGATCAATGTAAAGTATCAAGAATAGCAATTTTACTCAAGTAATTGCAACATGTAAGTGATCGTGTATCAACAAATTGTGACGTGTGAGCATGATTTCATAAGTGAAATAACAACTTTTCAGATATCACAAAAACATTCCCCGATTTTACTATACTACAACATGCATGAAATTAAAACAATTATTTGAAAGCAATAAAAGGGGTTGGAAGATTAAACATGGCCTACTTATGGGAAGTAGGATTCGGCTCCGTTGTCATCCACAGGAGGTCTTGGGGAAAAGGTGGTAATTGTCTCAACAATTCTGGGTGCTCTTTTGACCAAATTATTCGTATCAAATCATCTCTAGACTTCTCATATCTCAGTCATCTCACATTTTCATCATGTGTTCGCCTCAGATAATCGATGATAATATCCAACTTTTCACTCAATTCCTCACTTGGTCCAGTCATCTGTTTTTTAATAAACAGTCTTTGCTTTCTTAGTTTTGAAGTGAGGTTATTTTGGAGAGAACGAAAGTTGGTTTCCAAAGAAATTATCACATCGTTTTCTCGCTTGGGATGGAAGTTCGTGTTGTATCTCAAAAGTCTCTCAACATTCATTTTATCCATGACCATTTTGTCCGTGGAAAAACGGTCACTGGATAAAATGGGTGCGTTTGCTCGTTCCATTAAAGAATGTATAATGGATGGGTGTGGCATTCGTGCGTTGGACCTTTCAGCTCCACCAAAGATATTGTTGGAGATTAGTCGGCCCACATTAAAATTGTGCCCTTCCATTATACAATATAGAATGAACACACGTACCATGCAGATAGTTGTTTCGTGGGATGTGGGATACAACGTATGCCTCAAAAAGAAGAACCACACATTTGCTTCAGGAAGTAGACAATGAGTACTTAACAGTCGAGTTTGTCCTTTAAAAGACCACTCTGACCCGGTATGTGCTATTCTTTTTAGAATGGCCTCGAAGTAAGTATTGGTAGCATTGTCCATGAGTCGTTTTAACTCAGATTCATCTGAAGTGTATTCCAATCCCAATAATTCATTTATTAATTCAGCCGAGAAACAAACCTTGGTTTGTCGTACTTTAATTTTAATTCCATTAGTTACCGACAATTCTGTGTAGAAGTCCCGTACCCAATCAATATTATACGGTTTCGGGACTTCACACAAAGATTTCCAGCCTAGCTTTTCTATTTTATGCATAAACTGTGGATATTTTAACAAAACCAAGTGATGAAATCCTTTAGTTGCGTGACAGATTTTTCTTTTAAATGACTTATATCTAGCACATGCTTCGTGACAACTAAATAACAGAATACGAGAGATATGAAATTGCGAGAAGTTACCCACTTTTTCCTTTCCTTTTTTAGATTGATCAGTGGACTTATTAACTGGAGTGTTATGTTGAACATCTTCTATCACAGGTTCTTCCACACGAGTTCGTTTAGTAGGCTGTGGGTTCGGGTTTGGGGCAAATCTAGGTACATTAGGATCGTACCTGGGGTTGTTGTATGGTGGTGGGTTTTGACAGTGATCCACCCTAGTGACCGTCGATCCTACCGCCCGGTAATACGTACTTTGCTCAGCTGGACTTAGATACGGCCTAAATGCCGAAGTTCTTTCAAGAATGGGTTGTCCGAGTGAGTTCAGCACGACCGCACTTGATTGAGTTGGCGGTGTCCGTACTTGCGAAGGCCTAGGTGAGGTGAATGATTGCCCAAAACCTGGAGTATAAAGCAGGTTTTGTGTAATCTGCGATTGCTGCCTAAATCGTCGTAAATACTCGGTGGTCGACACATAGGTACAGTCGAACGGTTGATATGTCGAGAAATTTGAGGACTCTCCGAGAAAGAGATTTAGGTTTGGGGTATGGTTCAAGTTCGACACAGATGATGGACAACGAATCGCGGTGTGTGCCCTAAACTGCCTCGTCGTCGATGGTGGTGATGATTCCATGGCTTCGGCAATTTCTGCTAGGGTGAGAAGAGAGGGTTGTCGTGGGTGCGCAGCTATTGAAGACGGAGCTTCATCGTGGTGTGAGGGTGTGAAGATCTTAAGAGGTGATTGATCAGCCATCCACGATTTTTTTGGTGATGGTTGTTGTGAACGAAAAATTTAGGGTTGATGGTGTTTCGATTCGGGTTTTAAAGGGGAGAAATCGAAGGGGGGTTTGGAGGAGAAGGGGGTGTACTGGCACTTGCAGAGACCGAGAAAACGAGAGACAGAGATGGTCGGAGTTGAAATGGCGGCCGGCGGTGGTACTTGGCGGTGATGATGGTGAAGTGGTTTTCGACTGTGATGATTTTTGCTGCTGCTTTGTTCTTCCAGAGGTAAAGGAGCGTGAGAGATAGAGGAGAGATTGAGAGAAGGAGAAAAGATTAGAAGGAGAAAACATCTCTTGAAAATTGCAGGCATTTAATGAAAATTGCAGAGAAATTTGCAGAGGCATTAATTATCAAAACATATCAATTTAAAATTTAAATAGGATTTTTAAACCATGAAAATATCGCTTTACGTAAAAAATATATATATATATATATTAGTCTTTCTGCTTGGTGGTTTGTTTAAAAATAATATATAAATATATTTATATATATATATATATATATATTTAAAATCTTAATGCTTTACGTTATAATAATAAATATATATATATATTATTTTTTTATTATTTTTTTTATTTTTTTTATTATTATTATTTTTTTATTATTTTTTAAAATTAACTCCAAGGGTTTTTCACTGCACAACTTCTGACAGATGGACAACCTCAACAGGTTGTTGTGTGATCGCAGTTGGTTCAAGAAAAGGCTTCACCCTTTGACCGTTTACTTTAAAAGTCGTTCCTTTTTCAGGATCAATTAAATCAATTACACCGTAAGGGTATACCTTTTCAATCTGAAATGATCCTGTCCATCTTGAGTTTAGTTTTCCGGGAAATAACCTAAGTCTGGAATTGAAAAGCAGAACTTGTTGACCTGCAGTGAACTCTTTTGGAAGAATCTTTTTATCATGCCATCTTTTTGTGTTTTCTTTGTAAAGCTTAGCATTTTCATAGGACAGATTCCTATGTTCCTCCAATTCACACAATTGAAGAGTTCTTTTCTTTCCGGCTTCACCTAGACTCATGTTAAGTTCCTTGATGGCCCAATAGGCCTTGTGTTCTAATTCCACTGGGAGGTGACATGCTTTGCCAAAAACCAACTTATATGGGGACATACCAATAGGGGTTTTATAAGCAGTCCTGTAGGCCCATAAGGCATCATCCAACTTGGATGCCCAATCCTTTCGGTGTGGCTTGACTACCTTGGCTAAAATTCCTTTTATTTCCCTATTGGACAACTCAGCCAAACCATTGGTTTGCGGGTGATATGCAGTGGCCACCCGATGCTGAATGTTGTATTTATCCAAAACTTCTTCCAATAAGTAGTTTATGAAATGAGTGCCCTCATCACTAATTAAGGCACGCGGTGTACCAAATCTAGTGAAGATGTGCTTTTGTAGAAATTTGATAACTGTTTTTGCATCATTAGAGTGGCAAGCCATGGCTTCCACCCATTTAGACACACAGTCCACAGCTACCAAAATATAAGCGCAGTTATTAGAAAGTGGAAATGGTCCCATAAAATCAATGCCCCAGACATCAAATAATTCAACTTCTAAAATTCCATTTAGAGGCATTTCATTCCTTTGTGAGATATTTCCACTTCTTTGGCACTCATTGCATGTTTTTGCAAAATTCTGAGCATCAGTGTTCAAGGTAGGCCAGTACAAACCTGATTGCAGTACTTTTGCAGCTGTCCTACTTCCTCCAAAATGCCCTCCACAAGGTCCTGTATGGCAATGATACAACACGGATGCTACTTCTTCCTTGGGGATGCATCTTCTGATCACCTGGTCTGCACAAATCTTGAATAGAAAAGGATCATCCCAAAGGAATTTCTTTGAATCAAAAATGAGTTTCTTTCTTTGGTGTTTGTTCAATTCCTTTGGGATAATACCACGTGCCAAATAATTTACTATATTTGCAAACCAGGGTGTTTCAGTGTGTTGTACAGCTAGAATCCTTTCATCTGGGAAAACTTCACAGATGTCACCAGTGTGTGCAGTATTTTCTTGTTTTTCTAATCTCGACAAGTGGTCGGCCACTTGATTATTGATACCCTTCCTGTCAATGATTTCCAAATCAAATTCTTGTAACAACAAGATCCACCTTATTAGCCTAGGCTTTGCATCTTTTTTGGAAATGAGATACTTGATGGGTGCATGATCAGTATGCACAATAACTTTGGCACCCATCAAATAAGATCTGAATTTTTCAAAAGCAAATACCACAGCTAATAATTCTTTTTCAGTGGTGGTGTAGTTGATTTGGGCATCATTAAGGGTTTTGCTGGCATAATAAATGGAATGGAAAATTTTATTCTTTTTCTGCCCTAAAACAGCTCCTACTGCCCAATCACTTGCATCAGTCATTATTTCAAAAGGTATGGACCAATCAGGTGTTACTATTACAGGTGCAGTGACCAATGCTTCCTTCAGGATTTTAAAAGCCTCTTTACAATCTTCATCAAAATTGAAAGCGTGGTCATGTTGTAATAGTGAACAGAGAGGTTTAGATATTTTGGAAAAGTCTTTTATAAACCTCCTGTAAAAACCTGCATGTCCCAGAAAACTTCTGATCCCTTTCACAGTGGTTGGTTCTGGCAATTTTGAAATTACTTCCAATTTTGCCTTATCAACCTCAATACCTCTATTGGAAATGAGATGCCCTAACACAATGCCTTCTGTAACCATAAAGTGGCATTTTTCCCAGTTCAAAACCAAATCTGTTTCTTCACATCTTTTAAGACTTTTTTCAAGGTTTTGTAAACAGAGATCGTATGATGTCCCGTAAACTGAAAAATCATCCATGAAAATTTCCATGGATTGTTCAAGCATATCTGAGAAAATGGACATCATACATCTTTGGAAAGTGGCAGGTGCATTACATAATCCAAAAGGCATTCTTCTAAAAGCAAAAGTACCATACGGGCAAGTGAAAGTGGTTTTCTCTTGATCTTCTGGTGCAATGGCAATTTGATTGTACCCAGAGTATCCATCTAAGAAACAGTAAAATTCTTTTCCTGCTAATCTGTCTAGCATCTGGTCAATAAAGGGTAATGGAAAATGGTCTTTTTGGGTAGCTTTGTTAAGCTTCCTATAGTCCATACATATCCTCCAACCTGATACTATTCTGGTAGGTATAATCTCATTCTTATCATTGGTTACCACGATAACTCCTCCTTTCTTGGGTACACACTGCACAGGGCTAACACATGTGCTACTGGCAATGGGATATATTATGCCAGCATCAAGCCATTTCAGAATTTCCTTTTTGACAACCTCTTTCATCATTGGATTTAGTCTTCTTTGAGGTTCAACTGATGAAAAGTCTTTATTTTCCAAAATGATTTTATGTTGACAAATGGTAGGGCTTATGCCCTTCATATCAGCTATGGTCCATCCTATGGCCTTGGTGTGTTGTTTTAACATGCTAACCAATCTTTCCTCTTGTTCAGACTCTAAGGCAGATGAAATGATGACTGGCAACTTCCCTGGTTCTCCTAAAAAGGCATATTTTAGGTGGGAGGGAAGTTGTTTCAACTCTAAATCTGGAGCACATTCTAAAGAAGGGACAAGTGTTTTCCTATCCTTATTTTCCAAAACTTCAACAACAGAGGTTACCTGAACATCTTCTAATTCCTCAAAATCTGTTATATCTTCATCAATATCTGAGTCTCCAATTCCTAATATTTCCCCAAGACTTTTGTCTTGACACCAAGATTCAATCAAACTTAAGGTTGAACATTCCTCTTTCTCCTCAGGATATTTCAGGGAGTCCAAAACATTAAATGTCACCTGTTGGTCTTGAACTCTCATGGTGAGTTCACCTTTTTGGACATCTATTAAAGTTCTTCCTGTGGCTAGGAAAGGTCTTCCTAAGATGATGGGAATGTCCTTGTCAGCTTCAAAATCTAAGATGATAAAATCTGCAGGAAAAATAAACTTGTCAACTTGGACAAGGACATCTTCAATCTTCCCCTTAGGCCAAGCTATGGACTTATCTGACAACAAGAGTGAAACAGTTGTGGGTCTAGCTTCACCTATGCCTAAAGTGTTAAAAACAGATAAAGGCATAAGATTTACACTGGCACCTAAGTCACACAGGGCTTGTCCTACCTCTTTTCCTCCAATGGAACAGGGGATAGTAAAACTACCAGGGTCTTTCATCTTTTGAGGAAGTTTGTTAGACAACATGGCACTACACCCTTCAGTCAGAGCTACAGTCTCATACTCATTTAATTTTTTCTTTTTGCTTAAAATGTCTTTTAAAAACTTTGCATAGCTAGGCATTTGTTCAATGGCTTCAACCAAAGGTATGTTGATATGCAGTTGTTTAAAAACATCTAAAAACTTTTTGAATTGCAGGTTTTCTCTCTCATTCCTCATTCTCTGGGGATAAGGAATATAGAGAGGAACCTTTGGAGGAGATGTAGTCTGTTGAAGAGTGGGTGTGGGGATTGGTGGGGTGTTGTCTATTTTCTTATCAATAGGGACTTTGAGACTGTCACCAGCTTGTGACATATCCACAACAGGCTTGCTTGTTACTGTCTGATCTTTCTTGGGTTTTTCTGGGATTAATAGTGGAAAAATTGGGACCACAGTGGAATCATTGGACCCAACAGTGTTATTTGGCCCAATAGTTCCACTGGACTGAGTAGAATCTAAAACTGTGTTTTTCTTTTCTGGCTCTGCTTTTTCTGGGTTTTTCAGATCTTTTGGTGTGTTGTCCAGTAAATCTTTACCACTTCTCAAAGTTACAGTTTTTACATGTTCTTTTCCGGCTCTTGGGGGTACCTCTGTATCACTTGGCAAAGAGCCGGGAGGACGTTTCCTCATTTCTAAAGCCATTTGACCCATTTGGGTCTCTAGGTTCTTAATGGAAGCCTGAGTTTGGGACATAAATCCCTTCATCATTGCTTCCAAAGAAGTAGATGACTCAGCTTGCTGGTTTGGCTTTTGAAAAACATGTTGGTTGTTTTGAGAATTTGCGTGCTGATTATTTTGAGGTCTGTGCTGAAACTGCTGGTTTTGACCCTGAAATTTTGGTGGTGGTGGATTTAAAGTTGGACTGTGCCATGAAAAGTTTGGATGGTTTCTCCACTCAGGATTGTATGTTTGAGAAAAAGGTCCTCCTTTGTTGTTGTTGTTGTTGTAATTATTATGACCAACGTAATTAATACGCTCGGGATTTTCTGGACAATGTTCAAAATTGTGACCCTCACTACAATATGTGCACTGAATAGATTGGACAGCAGAAGGTGGTGCCACAGGATTTACTGACACAGCATTAAGATTTTTAATTAAAGATGCCATGTCTCTCAATTGTGTAGATATCAATGCATAAGCATCGGGATCTTGTGCTCCTGTTGTCCTTCTTGGTGGTACAGCACGAGGATCAGCCCACTGACCATTGTTGTTAGAAATCCTCTCAAGGAAGTCGTATTGTAACATCCCTTATCTTTAAAACACTCATTTAACGGAAAGTAACCTTAAAATACAGCGGAAGATTTGTAATTAAAACATTTAGATAAAATCCCATAATCTTATAGAAAAGAGTACAAGTTTGCAACTTAAAACCAATAAGTTTGAGAAAAACAATATTCAACTGAAAAGCTTAGAGAATCCAAAACTATCATTCATCAAAAGAAAATATAAGCTGCTGAGCTGCCGCAAATCCAAAAGCTTCAAGCTGGAGCCTTTCCTTTATTCTTTGAAGATGTACCTGCCACTAAAAGATGAATAACAACGGGGTAAGCTTACGCTTAGTGAGCATGCACCTATACCACATATCATCATGCATACATACTTGCATAAACATAGCAATCACATACATGTAACATCCTTCCATTCCTCAAGGCACAAAGCCAATAAGGAAGGTCATAACTAGACACTGGTACCAGGCCTCTTCATACATAACATATTCCCTAGGGTATTACTACCACCATAGGTACTCTTTCCTTTGGTAAAGCCAAACATACACATAATCACACATGCAATCCAACTACATACACATAACTTACATAATATAGGTAGAGTACTCACCTGTCAAGATGTCAATTACCAAGTACTTCACAGTGTATAATAATCACCTCGTACCACCTATAACATTCATACATACACATATCATAACAAGCCCAAAAATGGAACTCTAATTCTATCCCATCTCTCATCCCGAAATGACATAGCTAGGATAGTCCAAATACCATAAAACTTTGCCAAACATCCAATTTCATACGCCCCATTTCTATTGATTTCTAAACATAATACACATACCTTGCAATTCTAGACCGCGAACAACAATCCTCCTAGAACCTTTCACAACTTGAATCTTCCAAAATCACCAAATCTTTCGTCTGGAAAATACAGCAACTTCGGACACTTGGTTCTCTCTACTGGGAACTCCGATGCCAAATCCCTCCGGTCAGAATGTATATTAGAGGGTCGTGAAGTCGCTGTCCAAATTTCACGACGATCCAACGGTTAACGAAGGAGAATCGGTCGATCTTTCACAGCAGCTCACAAGAACTCCGCCTGGAAAAATACAGCAACTTCGGACACTTGGTTCTCTCTACTGGGAACTCCGATGCCAAATCTCTCCGGTCAGAATGTATATTAGAGGGTCGTGAAGTCGCTGTCCAAATTTCACGACGATCCAACGGTTAACGAAGGAGAATCGGTCGATCTTTCACAGCAGCTCACAAGAACTCCGAAAATCCCTTTCTCTTTTCTCTCTTCTTTGCTAAAGAAACAAATGGCTGCAAATGAGGGTGTTTAGGGTTTCCATCCCTTTACATACATGCCAAAACACACCCTCATCTTACAAAATTGATAAACTGGCCCCTAGATTCCTGAACACGTACATAACGACCCAAAAATTAACTCAACCCCAAAAGAGACAGTTAATTCACGTAAATTGGGAAACGGGGTGTTACAACTCTCCCCCACTTACCAGGATTTCGTCCTCGAAATCGATCAGACTTGGAAGAGTTCCGGATAATTCGATCTCATCTCAGCTTCCGGTTCCCATGTCCATTCTGATCCTTTTCGGTGTTCCCACTGAACTTTCACTAAGCTGATCTCCTTGTTTCGCAAGGATTTGGTCTTCCCTTCCAAGATTGCTATCGGTCTCTCAATATAATTCAACCGTTCGTCGACCTGTATGTCATCTATAGGGACATGCGCCGACTCGTCAGCTAAACACTTCCTCAACTGAGACACGTGGAAGGTGTTGTGTATCAGACCGAGTTTCGGCGGAAGCTCCAGCTGGTACGCAACCTTCCCAACCCGTGCTATCACCTTGAAAGGTCCGATAAACCTAGGGCCTAGCTTGCCCCTCTTCCGGAATCGGATCACCCCTTTCCAAGGTGACACCTTCAACAAAACATTATCTCCCACGTTGAACTCCAAATCCGACCTTCGCTTGTCGGCGTAACTCTTTTGACGACTCTGTGCGGTTCGTAGCCTATCCCGAATCATCTCAATACTTTCCGTCGTTTTCTGAACCACTTCTGTGCTGCTTAACTCCCGCTGGCCTACCTCTCCCCAACAGATAGGAGTCCTACACCTTCTCCCGTACAACATCTCATACGGAGGCATGCCAATACTGGCATGGAAACTGTTGTTGTATGAGAACTCAGCCAACGGTAAATACGTATCCCAGCTGCCCCCAAAATCCAAAACACAGGCTCTCAACATATCCTCAAGAGTCTGAATTGTTCTCTCGTTTTGCCCGTCCGTCTGTGGGTGAAAGGTTGTACTGAACTGAAGTCTCGTACCCAAATCTTCATGGAACTTCCCCCAAAACCGCGACGTAAACCGAACATCCCTGTCTGATATCACTGTTACCGGTACCCCATGCCTTGCTACAATTTCACTGACATAGATGTCAGCTAACTTTTCTGCAGATGAACTTTCACGGATCGCGATAAAATGGGCACTCTTTGTCAGCCTATCTACAACCACCCAAATGGCATCATGATTCCTAGGTGTTCGAGGCAACTTGGTAATCAGATCCATTGTTATATGCTCCCACTTCCACTCTGGTATCTCTAATGGTTGTAACTTCCCGTGCGGTCTCTGATGCTCTGCTTTGACCCTTAAACAAGTCAAACATTTCTCCACGTACTTAGCCACGTCCCTCTTCATCCCCGGCCACCAGTAGTCAGTCTTCAGATCTCTATACATCTTAGTAGCACCGGGATGGATAGAGAACCTTGACTTATGCGCCTCGTCCAGAAGTGTCTGCCTTGCCTCACACGATACTGGAACCCATACCCGACCGTACCGAGTCAATAGACCTCGACTGTCGGGCACTAACTGATCCACCTGTCCCTTTATCCGTTCCTTCTTCTAGTTCTCACCCTTGATCGCTTCCTCTTGAGACCTTCTTACCAAGTCGTGAAGCGACGTTGATACTGTTAGTCATTTCAATGGTACCCGAAGTAGAACACTACTCGCTCTTCTACTCAAGGCATCCGCTACGACATTTGCCTTCCCCGGGTGATAAAGAATCTCGCAATCATAATCCTTCACCACATCCAACCACCTCCGCTGTCTCATGTTCAAATTCTGTTGATCCATGAAATAACGAAGACTCTTGTGGTCCGTATAGATAGTACACTTCACCCCATACAGGTAGTGCCGCCATAACTTGAGAGCGATCACCACTGCCGCAAGCTCCAAATCGTGAGTCGGGTAATTCACCTCATGCGTCTTCAGTTGACGAGACGCATAGGCAATCACCCTTCCCCTCTGCATAAGAACGCAGCCTAGCCCGTGATAAGACGCATCACAGTAGACTGTCATGTCTTTAACTCCCTCCGGTAGTGTCAACACCGGAGCCTCGCATAACTTTCTCCTTAAGGTTTCGAACGCTGTTTTCTGTTCCTCTCCCCAAACGAAACGTTCGTTCTTCCTCGTCAGCTTCGTCAACGGAACTGCTATCTTGGAGAAATCCTGGATGAATCGGCGGTAGTACCCGGCTAATCCAAGGAAACTCCTAATATCAGTGGGAGTCTTCGGGGTTTCCCACTTCATCACTGCCTCCACCTTCGCAGGGTCTACCTTGATACCCTCTCGGTTCACAAGATGTCCAAGAAATTGAACCTCTTGTAACCAGAAATCACACTTGGAGAACTTTGCATATAACTGCTCCTTACGCAAAATCTCCAAAACCTCTCGTAGATGCTCCATATGATCCTCCTTCGATTTGGAGTAGATCAGTATATCGTCTATAAACACGATGACTGACCTATCCAACATCGGTCTGCAAACTCTATTCATAAGATCCATGAATGCCGCCGGTGCGTTCGTCAGTCCAAATGGCATCACGATGAACTCGAAATGCCCGTACCTGGTTCTGAACGCTGTCTTGTGAACATCCTCTTCCCTGACCTTCAACTGGTGGTACCCTGAGCGAAGATCTATCTTAGAGAACCAAACGTCTCCCTGAAGTTGATCGAAGAGATCGTCGATCCTCGGCAACGGGTATCTGTTCTTCACCGTAAGCTTGTTAAGCTCTCTATAGTCGATGCACATCCGCATCGACCCGTCCTTCTTTTTCACGAAAATGATAGGGGCTCCCCAAGGTGAACTACTGGGGCGGATGAAACCCTTATCCAACAGTTCCTCCAGCTGCTTAGACAGTTCATGCATCTCCGGAGGTGCCAAACGGTAAGGAGCCTTTGCTACCGGTGCCGCCCCCGGAATCAAGTCTATTCGGAACTCCACTTGCCTCTCGGGAGGAATGCCAGGCAAGTCATCCGGGAAAACATCCGGAAACTCGCTGACCACTGGTACATCTGCCACTGTTCTCTTCTTTTTCTCCTCCCGCTCATCAACAATATACGCCAAGTAACTGCTACCACCATGGTGCACATATCTTCTAGCTTTGGCCAAAGTGCACACCTTTGGTACCCCTTTTCTTCCTTCACTCGAGATAGTTAATTCTCCCCCACTTGGGGTTCGAATCACTACCTGCTGTTTTTCACAATCAATGCGCGCTCCATTCCGACTAAGCCAATCTATCCCAACTACTACATTTATTTCCCTCATCGCAATAGGAATAAGATCTATACTAAACTTCACTCCGGCTATCTCTATTACATTACCTTTATACACATCACTCACAAAACGAAACTCCTCGCCCGCTATTTCTACTTCTAGCGGACTCTCTAACTTGTCCTTTACAATAGCAAAGTCTTTACAAAACGATAAAGAAACAAAAGATTTAGTAGCTCCCGAGTCAAATAAGACAAGGGCAGGTGATGCATTAACAGGAAAAATACCTGTCACGACATCTGGCTCCTCCTTTGCTTCATCTACGGTCATCTGGAACACTCGCCCCCGAGTCCTGGGTGCGTCGTTCTTCTTTCCCAATCCACCCTCTAGCTTCTTCACCGGTGCGGTTCCCGAGTTCTGGACCGACCCGGTATTCATTGGGCACTCGTCAGCAAAGTGGCCCGGCTTGTAGCACTTAAAACATATCTTTGCGGTCGCCTTGCAGTCTCGACTGATATGACCCGGTTGTCCGCATTTGTAACAGGTTCCGGAGCCCATACGGCATTCTCCCGGATGCTGTCGTCCACACTTCCCACAGCGGGGATGCTCTCTCTTGAACTCTTTCTTTACCTCCGGTTTATGACTCCCAGTTTTGAACCTCTTAGTCTGCTGAGGTTGAGTCTGAACCGTTTCTGCCCTTCTTGTCTTTCTTTGGCTCTCTAATTCGAGCTCTCTAGCCCGAGCCGCCTCGTGCATCTGCTGAAAATCAGTGCACCTTGCCATAACAACAAATTCTCTAATCTCCTGTTTCAAAACTCTCCCATATCTGTACATTTTGGCCTTTTCATTCCTGACATACTCAGGACAGAAAAGGGACCGCTCCAAAAATTTGTCAGTGATCTCGTTCACTGACTCCGTAGTTTTCTCCATAGATAGAAACTCATTTGTGAGTCTCTCTACCTCAATTTGGGGCACATACTGTTCCATGAACAGTTCCTTGAACTGTTCCCAAGTCATGCTATCCACTTGTTCTGGCGTCCGAGCACGAACAATAAGGTTCCACCAGTCTTTCGTTGCCTTCCTCAGAAGGTTCGATGCGTAGCGAACCTTGACTTCCTCGGTACAAAAACTGGTGCGGAAAGCACCCTCCACCTCAGCTATCCAACGAGTGCTGGTTACGGGGTCCTTCTGCCCCTCAAACTGTGGCGGCTGACAGGCCGAGAAATCTCTGTAGCTTGTCCCCCGTGGTTGTACGCCTGACAAGCCCCCTGATCCACTGGCCCTGCTGGCCACAGCTGCCTCTACCTGACTACGAATTTCATTAGCCAGTTCCTGCTTTACCTGCTCAAAGAGACTTGGGAGTAACTCGTGAAGAACCTCCCCGACCTCAGCAGCGATCACACCTCTCAGATCAGGAATTTCCTGATCCTCTTCAATAATCGGTCTCTTGCCTTGCCTTCTAGTGTTCACCATTCTGATACATAAACATGCTACTTTAGAATAATTCATCTACATCCCCCCCCCCCCTGAGCAAACTCCTAGCATAGTCCAGAAGTCCTAGCTTAGTTGTCTTTCTTTCTAACATGCTCCTTAGAAACCCTCTGCTTATACTCTCTTAACAAAATCCCTTTCTAGCATGTTACTACCCAACCCTCAACCTTGTCTGGTTCATAGAATTCTTTTGCAGCTATATCAAGTCCCGGCATGTACAATGTAATTGCAATGGTATGGGCCCTTATACCATTATAATTACACCCTCCATGTTTAGACTCAACACCGTCACTAAGGTTCCAATTCCCAGCTTAGTTGGTACCTTTAACATATATATCACAACATTTTCTATATCTACCACTTATCATATAAACATTATAATCATATTCTAATTCACATTATGCATCAAACAAAACATACTTGAAACCATAACCTTGTCACATTGACCATATCTAGCATACATAAACATAATTACTCATCCAATACAGTTATAAAACTGGTCTTTCACAAAAACTGAACATGCTTTATCATAAATCCTAATATGGAATAGTGTGCTCACCCCCGTCTTGATGCTCTGGACCGCAGCTCAGCCGTGAAAACTTTTTCTTTTAAAACACCCTTTCCTTATAAACCATTTTCTTACACGAAACAGTTTTTTTTTTTTTAAGGTTACTTATTTGAAAACTTGAGCACTTGGGTTTAAGTTCAAACACTCACCACTTGTGAATGCCCGAATCCCTTAAACCAAGGCTCTGATACCAACTGTAACATCCCTTATCTTTAAAACACTCATTTAACGGAAAGTAACCTTAAAATACAGCGGAAGATTTGTAATTAAAACATTTAGATAAAATCCCATAATCTTATAGAAAAGAGTACAAGTTTGCAACTTAAAACCAATAAGTTTGAGAAAAACAATATTCAACTGAAAAGCTTAGAGAATCCAAAACTATCATTCATCAAAAGAAAATATAAGCTGCTGAGCTGCCGCAAATCCAAAAGCTTCAAGCTGGAGCCTTTCCTTTATTCTTTGAAGATGTACCTGCCACTAAAAGATGAATAACAACGGGGTAAGCTTACGCTTAGTGAGCACGCACCTATACCACATATCATCATGCATACATACTTGCATAAACATAGCAATCACATACATGTAACATCCTTCCATTCCTCAAGGCACAAAGCCAATAAGGAAGGTCATAACTAGACACTGGTACCAGGCCTCTTCATACATAACATATTCCCTAGGGGTATTACTACCACCATAGGTACTCTTTCCTTTGGTAAAGCCAAACATACACATAATCACACATGCAATCCAACTACATACACATAACTTACATAATATAGGTAGAGTACTCACCTGTCAAGATGTCAATTACCAAGTACTTCACAGTGTATAATAATCACCTCGTACCACCTATAACATTCATACATACACATATCATAACAAGCCCAAAAAATGGAACTCTAATTCTATCCCATCTCTCATCCCGAAATGACATAGCTAGGATAGTCCAAATACCATAAAACTTTGCCAAACATCCAATTTCATACGCCCCATTTCTATTGATTTCTAAACATAATACACATACCTTGCAATTCTAGACCGCGAACAACAATCCTCCTAGAACCTTTCACAACTTGAATCTTCCAAAATCACCAAATCTTTCGCCTGGAAAATACAGCAACTTCGGACACTTGGTTCTCTCTACTGGGAACTCCGATACCAAATCCCTCCGGTCAGAATGTATATTAGAGAGTCTTGAAGTCGCTGTCCAAATTTCACGACGATCCAACGGTTAACGAAGGAGAATCGGTCGATCTTTCACAGCAGCTCACAAGAACTCCGCCTGGAAAATTACAGCAACTTCGGACACTTGGTTCTCTCTACTGGGAACTCCGATGCCAAATCCCTCCGGTCAGAATGTATATTAGAGAGTCGTGAAGTCGCTGTCCAAATTTCACGACGATCCAACGGTTAACGAAGGAGAATCGATCGATCTTTCACAGCAGCTCACAAGAACTCCGAAAATCCCTTTCTCTTTTCTCTCTTCTTTGCTAAAGAAACAAATGGCTGCAAATGAGGGTGTTTAGGGTTTCCATCCCTTTGCATACATGCCAAAACACACCCTCATCTTACAAAATTGATAAACTGGCCCCTAGATTCCTGAACACGTACATAACGACCCAAAAATTAACTCAACCCCAAAAGAGACAGTTAATTCACGTAAATTGGGAAACGGGGTGTTACACGTATCCTTCATTATAGGTACAAGATGTGAAAGCCCCGTTTGCAGTAGCGTCGAGCATTTGTTTTGCAGCGAGATTTAAACCACTGTAAAATGTCTCTAACTGAATGCAATACGGAATGCCATGATGAGGGCATTTTCTCAAAAGTTCCTTGTACCTATCCCATGCGTCAGGAACTGCTTCGTCGTCCATTTGTTTAAAAGTACAGATTGCGTTTCGGGACTTAGCATTCCTCGTGGGTGGAAAATATTTTTTAAAAAATTTCTCAGCCATCTGGGTCCATGTAACTATAGAATCGGGCTTCATTGAGTTGTACCAAGACCTTGCACTGTCTCTTAAAGAATACGGAAAAAGTTTTAATTTCAGTGCATCGTCTTCTACACCTGGAAGTTTGAACGAATCTGTAATTTCCATGAAGGACCGCAAGTGAGAATGAGGACCCTCAGATGCCAAACCAGCGTACTGGCCGTTGGTTTGTAACATATGAAACATAATTGGTTTTAAATCAAAGTGGCGGGCTTGTAAAGTTGGTTTTAAAATCCCTGAATGTAACTGAGTTAAAACAGGAACAACGTATGACATAATACCGCCATCTTTAGAATTAGCCAACCGAAAAATAATTTGTTCCTCATCATCAATATTATTAACTGGCCGGTTTTCTGGTATTTCTCCATTATTATTAGGATGCCCATGATTATTGACAAAGGGATTTTCCTCCTCTTCATCTGACGCAGAAGAATAATGTTCAGACATTTCGGGAGAATTTAAGACTGTGTTAGCTCTTTGTGTACCTGAAAATATCACAAATAAACCATGACGCAAGTATACATCTTAGTCTATTATCGCCTTTAACAAGTAATAATGGTACAAAGTACCGAATATCGATCCCACAGGGAAGCTTGGAAAAGTTCTTCTTTTATAAGTCCAATAAATAAAAACACGTCTCAGATGGCGAATGCGAAGGTAATCTTTTTGTTGGGTGTTTGGTTATCAACTAATGGTAAATTAATTATAAAGAAGCACAGGGTATAAAGATTTATTGGGTCCTTTTGTCAGATAATTAGATTAGAGATGAGACAGTATTCCTTATTATCTCAGAGTCGATATTTTATGTGACTTAACAGTCCTTCATAAAATTAACCAGTTGTCAATTGACTAATTATAATCATCCTAAAAATATAACTTTGATTTAAATAATTCGGACAATCATACCATACGATACACCTTTTCGTCTTTTTATCGGGCCCGGTCCCAACTTCACTTTATACCCCAAGCTAAGGCAATTAGCCCATTATCGCTTTACGTGCACTAAAAACTACAACGACGATTATGAAAACAAATAATGGAGATGGACAACCCATCACACAAAACTTGAAAGACTGAAAATTATGTTTTAAGAAAATTAATTATAAACTAAGGAGATGGAAATCTTGTTTTAAAAGTGACAAACACAAAACTAAACTTGGAATTCTAACATCGATCGAAACTCTAAAATTAAACTAAAGAGACATGAAGAGATTTTTGACAATAAAAATGCGTTAACACTTGCAACTTCTATAATTTCTTCGTTACTATAAATCGTGAACCAAGCTAGTTGGGGATCCGAAGAGATTAATTCAGACTTTCGATTTATGGTAGCAATTTTAGAATATAAAAGTGGGTCAAGAGTCGGCTTTAGAAAGTAACAAAACTGGAAATTAAGCTATCGAGAATTTAAAGACGGAACTGCGAAAAACATAAACTAAACCGACGATTGCGAGAGTAACCATGAAAACGATAAACTTGACTTAAAAACCGTAAGAAGATGTAAACGAAGGTGCATAAACGGTAACCGTAAAATTAGCGAGAACACGAGATTAATAAAAACACACTTAAATTAAACGAGAAATCTAAAACCGTAAATGCAGGAATTCGATTTAAAGCCGTAAGAAAAGAAAACGATGGAACTTAAACGACAATCTTAAAATTACGAAAACTCGAGAATAATATAAATATACTTAAATTAAACGAGAAATCAAACCCGAGCTTACAACGAGATTATTTAGGTGTGAAATGTGAACCAACCCAAATGGAATATGGGGTTTGATTCACTGTATGCAGAAAGGCCGAAGCCAACATAGAAAATAGAAACAAAGAGAGCTCTCGGCTCTCTCTCTCTCTCTCTATACTACCTATCAAATATTTGGTTTCACCAACCAATAAGAGAAGAAATTGATGGATGGCAAAACTGATGGATGCCAACTTGTGTGTCTTACATGCCAACCAAACATACATATATATAGTAGTTTTAGTAGGGCTTTTTTTTGTCATCCATGGGGGCCCAAGCAAAAGACCAACATCGGCCCAACCAAAATCAGCCCAAACAATTAACACAAATGTGGTCCAAAGTTATTTGCAAGCCCATCAAGTTGTTATCCAAAAATCGGCCCATCTGGAGGAATATGTAGACTGCGATTTTCCGACCCAGGTGCTGCCAAAACGCTGCCGTATCCAAAATATGAAGTCGTCCGTTTTTATCACGCTACGTGCAATCCATATATATATCGACTTCAAAGCGGCATTTTTCCATCATCCTACAATTAAGACATTTTAAATGAGTAAATATACTAAAAATTATATAAAACATGCCACTTCGACCTTTAAAGGTCTAAAGCATTTATTTACTAATTTTAACACTAAACTTAGCTAAAAAAACTCAATGGGGAATAAAAACGAGCTCAAAATTCTAATAAAAGGCTATAAATAGGGTTATAAAAATAACCCTATCACAACCCCAAACTTGAATCGTTGCTTGCCCTCAAACAACTTTATTTAACGAAAATTTTGAGCTAAAAACATTGTTAACCCAAAGAAGAGAACTGTTCCTTTCCATCAATACCATGGACACATGCATGCATACGGTTTACAAGAATTGTTGCAACAACTAGTTTACATGGTAAGCATTGATAACCCTTCATAAACCAATTTATCTCAAAATGCACAATAAATCACACCAAACCATAAGCTAGCCACACAACTCTCTATCTAGTTGGAATCAAGAAATGCACTTCAACAAAGGTATGCAATCGGCTTTTGTCAACTTTTTGTGATGCAATTCCTTTTACCACTTGCTCTTATTTTTCCTTTTATGGCATTTTGCCATCTTCTCATTTTTTTAAGAAACGTGGACACATTGGTCTCTTATTGTCTTTGACACTTGACTTTTATGCACGGAAAACACATTTAGAGCTTTGCTCATTTTTTTTATTGATGTTTTCACATTTGTGCATTTTTTTAATTTTTTTTTGAATTTTTGTGTATTTGTGGGTATGCAGAGAAATACCACACTTAATATGGTGTGAATGATATATCATGAACGAACGACCATATTTTCTCAAATAAACCATGAGCTCGTTTTTATTCCCCATTGAGTTTTTTTAGCTAAGTTTAGTGTTAAAATTAGTAAAAAAATGCCACTTCGACCTTTAAAGGTCTAAAGCATTTATTTACTAATTTTAACACTAAACTTAGCTAAAAAAACTCAATGGGAAATAAAAACGAGCTCAAAATTCTAATAAAATGCTATAAATAGGGTTATAAAAATAACCCTATCACAACCCCAAACTTGAATCGTTGCTTGCCCTCAAGCAACTTTATTTAACGAAAATTTTGAGCTAAAAACATTGTTAACCCAAAGAAGAGAATTGTTCCTTTCCATCAATACCATGGACACATGCATGCATACGGTTTACAAGAATTGTTGCAACAACTAGTTTACATGGTAAGCATTGATAACCCTTCATAAACCAATTTATCTCAAAACGCACAATAAATCACACCAAACCATAAGCTAGCCACACAACTCTCTATCTAGTTGGAATCAAGAAATGCACTTCAACAAAGGTATGCAATCGGCTTTTGTCAACTTTTTGTGATGCAATGCCTTTTACCACTTGCTCTTATTTTTCCTTTTATGGCATTTTGCCATCTTCTCATTTTTTTTGAGAAACGTGGACACATTGGTCTCTTATTGTCTTTGACACTTGACTTTTATGCACGGAAAACACATTTAGAGCTTTGCTCATTTTTTTTATAGATGTTTTCACATTTGTGCATTTTTTTATTTTTTTTTGAATTTTTGTGTATTTGTGGGTATGCAGAGAAATACCACACTTAATATGGTGTGAATGATATATCATGAACGAACGACCATATTTTCTCAAATAAACCATGAGCTCGTTTTTATTCCCTATTGAGTTTTTTTAGCTAAGTTTAGTGTTAAAATTAGTAAAAAAATGCCACTTCGACCTTTAAAGGTCTAAAGCATTTATTTACTAATTTTAACACTAAACTTAGCTAAAAAAACTCAATGGGGAATAAAAACGAGCTCAAAATTCTAATAAAAGGCTATAAATAGGGTTATAAAAATAACCCTATCACAACCCCAAACTTGAATCGTTGCTTGCCCTCAAGCAACTTTATTTAACGAAAATTTTGAGCTAAAAACATTGTTAACCCAAAGAAGAGAATTGTTCCTTTCCATCAATACCATGGACACATGCATGCATACGGTTTACAAGAATTGTTGCAACAAGTAGTTTACATGGTAAGCATTGATAACCCTTCATAAACCAATTTATCTCAAAATGCACAATAAATCACACCAAACCATAAGCTAGCCACACAACTCTCTATCTAGTTGGAATCAAGAAATGCACTTCAACAAAGGTATGCAATCGGCTTTTGTCAACTTTTTGTGATGCAATGCCTTTTACCACTTGCTCTTATTTTTCCTTTTATGGCATTTTGCCATCTTCTCATTTTTTTGAGAAACGTGGACACATTGGTCTCTTATTGTCTTTGACACTTGACTTTTATGCACGGAAAACACATTTAGAGCTTTGCTCATTTTTTTTATAGATGTTTTCACATTTGTGCATTTTTTTATTTTTTTTTTGAATTTTTGTGTATTTGTGGGTATGCAGAGAAATACCACACTTAATATGGTGTGAATGATATATCATGAACGAACGACTATATTTTCTCAACCCCAAACTTGAAGGGTTCAATGTCTTCATTGAATATTGAATTGGATCGATACCAAAAATGGTAAGAATGGGTGGCTTGAGTGTATAAGTGCACAAACATTGGTAAAAATAAATAGTTTAGCAACTAGTTCTAGTGATGCATTTAAAATACAAATGATAGACAAACATGGATTATTGTGGCTATCATTCCACCAATTCAACTAGCAATCACTCACTTGTGAGCCGTGTGCATGTGTGCATGGCATGATCAACACTTACAACCTTTCTTTTGGAAACAAAAACAACCCCAGACACATATTATATAACTAGGAACATTAAATTAAAAGATGCAAGAAATTAAAAGATGATAGAACCTGGCCTACTCAAGATGAGTAGGTGAAGCATCAGTATGTCCTCCTATTTGGATTGGAACTGGTGGGAGGTTCTTCAAGAGTCTTGGATTTTGCTGACTCCAAACGTGGTGTTTCTCTTTCCATTTATGCTTATATACTTCTCTCACCACTCGCTTTACTACTTGATCACGACACAAGACACTGATTGCAAAAATGGGCGAACGATTCATCACCTCACCAACAACATAACACGATTTTATGAAGTTTCCCAAGTCCTTGGATTGATCATCACGTCCCCTTTTTAAAACAACTTGAAGGGTTTCTACAGAAATTTGTTGTAGGGATGTTACGGTATCTACAACAATATGTTCGTTCTGCACAGATTTATTGTAGGGGTTAATGAAAATCTTGGCACTTTGTTGCACCTCTTCACTATTTTGAAGTGAAGAGGGGTTGCTCAAATGCTCAGGTGTTTCCATGGAACTCTCTATCTTTTGAATCTTTTCCAAAGTATTAGCCTCACTCTCATCCTTACCGATACACTCAGATTTTTCAATATCACTTGGTATAGGGATTTGGCTTTGTATTCTAAGTTCACTAATGATCTCTCCAGCACAAATTGTTATGTTAGTAACAACTCCTTGTATGTTTTGTAAGAAATCATTCATCAAAGTTTCAAGAGATTTAGAGTTTTCAACTTGTTCTAAAGGGGGCGTAGGGGGTAAAAATGAGTTGTTAAAATCATCCCCTTGAAAATTCCCAGAAAAATCATCGTGTTCCTCCCAAGATTGGTCAAAAATATTTGAGCAAGTGTTACTCCAATCTTGATAGGGAGGTATTGGTGATGTGAAAGTGCCATGATCTTGACCATTTAGAAATAAATTAGGATGATCCTCCCATGATTGAGTGTAACCATTAAAGTGTGAGGTATCCCAATTATTATCTTCCATGAAATAACGGGATTCGGGGTTCGAAGGGCAACTGTATGAGAAATGATTTCCGCCACAGTAGTCACAGAAAATAGTTTCATACGGCCCAAACAAATGTACCATTGAATCCATATTCACAGAAAGATATACTCAAAGATTTATTACTTGTGCACACATGGAAACGTATGACAAGCAACAAAGATGGTAGAAAAACTTGTTTTTATAAACTTTACTTTAAAAAGAAAAAACTTTTAGCGTGCTTCCCCGTCAACGGCGCCAAAAACTTGTTGAGTGCTAGGTGTGTACCTGAAAATATCACAAATAAACCATGACGCAAGTATACATCTTAGTCTATTATCGCCTTTAACAAGTAATAATGGTACAAAGTACCGAATATCGATCCCACAGGGAAGCTTGGAAAAGTTCTTCTTTTATAAGTCCAATAAATAAAAACACGTCTCAGATGGCGAATGCGAAGGTAATCTTTTTGTTGGGTGTTTGGTTATCAACTAATGGGAAATTAATTATAAAGAAGCACAGGGTATAAAGATTTATTGGGTCCTTTTGTCAGATAATTAGATTAGAGATGAGACAGTATTCCTTATTATCTCAGAGTCGATATTTTATGTGACTTAACAGTCCTTCATATAATTAACCAGTTGTCAATTGACTAATTATAATCATCCTAAAAATATAACTTTGATTTAAATAATTCGGACAATCATACCATACGATACACCTTTTTGTCTTTTTATCGGGTTCGGTCCCAACTTCACTTTATACCCCAAGCTAAGGCAATTAGCCCATTATCGCTTTACGTGCACTAAAAACTACAACGACGATTATGAAAGCAAATAATGAAGATGGACAATTCATTACACAAAACTTGAAACTTGAAAATTACGTTTTAAGAAAATTAATTATAAACTAAAGTGGTGGAAAATCTTGTTTTAAATGTGACAAACACAAAACTAAACTTGGAAATTCTAACGTCGATTAAAAATCTAAAATTAAGCTAATAAGACAAAAAAACACATAACACTTGCAACTGTTATAAATTCTTCGTTACTACAAATCGTGAACCAAGCTAGTTGGGGATCCGAAGAGATTAATTCAGACTTCCGATTTATGGTAATAAATTAGAATATAAAAAAAGGAATAAGAGTAGGTGTTCGAAATTAACAAGTAACGAAAATTATACCATCTAAAATGATAAGATGGAACTGCGAGAAACATAAACTAAAATTACGATTACGAAAGTAAACTAAAATAAATGATAAACTTAACTTAAAAACTGTAAGATGATGATAACGAAAGTGCATAAAAAAGTAACCGTAAAATTAGCGAGGACACGAGATTAATAAAAACACACTTTAAAATTAAACAAGAATTCAAACCCGAGCGTTACAACGAAATTACCGGGGTGTGAAATGTGAACCAACCCGATTTGGAAAATGGATTTTTGTTCACCGCTGCAGATGGCCGAAGCCAAGAAAAGGTAAACAAAGAGAGAGTTTCGTGTCTTTCTCTCTCTTTCTCTACATTACCTTCAATAATTGAGTTACCAAACTACAAATATCTAATTGTTAAAGATAGAAGCTGATGGATCGTTTCTACTTAGCATACATACATATATATAGCAAATTGAGAGGGCTTTTTGGGGCCCAAGACTAACTCTTGGAGGCCCATGTTAATAAACAAAATTCAGCCCAACAATATAACCAAAGTGAGTCCATATTGTGTATCATTCAAGCCCAAAGAATGTTGTCCAAAAATCGGCCCAAACGATGCATAAATAGCCTGCGATTTTCCGACCCAAGTGCTGCCAAAACGCTGCCGTATCCAAAATATGAAGTCGTCCGTTTTCATCTTGCTACGTGCAATCCATATGTATATCGACTTCAAAACGGCATTTTTCCATCATCCTACAATTAAGACTTTTTAAATGAGTAAAATAGGCTAAAATTATATAAAACATGCCACTTCGACCTTTAAATGTCTAAAGCATTTATTTACTAATTTTAACACTAAACTTAGCTAAAAAAAACTCAATGGGGAATAAAAACGAGCTCAAAATTCTAATAAAAGGCTATAAATAGGGTTATAAAAATAACCCTATCAGGTGCCATATCCGGCATAACCTCGTCCATCATAAATGCGGATTGAAGAGAAGATCCCTTCAATTGACTCGTGAGTGCATTCAGTTGAGCTTTTTTGGCTTTCAGCTCGTCATTCTCTTGCACACTTGCAACTCTTCTAACGGCTAATCTTGGAGTAGAAAAACTATGTTCGGCCAGATTATCGATCAACTCGCATGCTCCCTCATAGGACATATCCATTAGGGCTCCACCCGCTGTAGCTGTGATGTCGTTTTTGAACTGCGGGTGAAGTCCACTGAAGAACGTTTGAATTATGACCCAACCTTGTAACCCATAATGAGGGCATTTCTTGATCATCTCCTTGTACCTCTCCCAAGCTTCATACAACGTCTCTTGATCCCATTGAGCAAAATGGGTGATTTCAGCCATAAGTTGTGCAGTTCTGCTTGGTGGAAAGAACTTTTAGAGAAAGCAGCTTTCAGCTGTGCCCAGGTGGTGATCGAATCTGGTTGGATACTTTATGTCCAAGTTATGGCTCTGCCTTTAAGTGAAAAACTGAACAGTCTCAGCTTGATGGCATCCTCGTTCACCCCATTAATCTTGAATGTATTACAAATCCTCTCAAATGCACGGAGGTGTGCATGAGGGTCTTCCGTTGGTGTTCCTCCAAACTGGTACTCGGTTTGATCTCGAAATAGTTCGCCCCAGTAGTGGGCGCTTGAATGCCTATGCGTGCGGCCGCCATGTTCGGATCGGCAAACGATCGCATAGGGCGTCTCTCAGGAGGAGCTTCGTCGCCCATCTCGATCTTGATATGTTATTTAGCTTTTGCTTCTTTTCGTAATCGACGGGCGGTTCTTTCAATCTCTGGATCGATTGGTTCGATTTTCTCCCCTCGGGTTTTCCTTGGCATAAACCAATTAGTACCTGAAACGGAAAGTAAACAAAATTAGCAATCCAAAAACTGAAAGTGACGAAATAAAATAAAAAAATAAAAAATGTTCAATGTAATAGCGCTTATAGTTGGTAGTGCTATTAGTTGCAACTTGATCCCCGACAACGGCGCCAAAAACTTGATAGGCTGGTATACACCACCCTAAATCTAACCGCAAGTGTACAGGTCGAATCAAGTAATAGTACTGAAAGTGTTGGTCCCGAAGGGTTATACAAGTTGGTAGAAGGGGGGGGGGGGGGGTTGAATACAAACACACAGATTTTACTTTTCTAAATTGTTTATTGATAAATCATTAACAATTTACAGCTTGTTGCGGAAACAAGATTAAGGATAAATCCTAAATCTAAACAAGTTGGAACACTAAGTTTCTTGCACTAAGAAGGAGAAGGAAATTACTAATAATAACCTATCTCAAGATAAGAAGGATGAACTTGTCCAGAGTTAGCAAGTTACTTCAAAATGAAGTGAGTTCTTCTTCTTATATACTGCATGCATTTAATGCATTGCAGTTTACACTTTACACGTGGCAGCAGCTGATTGGTTGCATGTCATTGACCTTTGTTGACAACCTTAGTAACCGCATGTTTGAACAGTGTAGTATCAGAGTGGTTGTACGATTTCAAACAATAAGGAGGTTCTATTCTGACATATTGTACGGAGTCGTGCAAGGGTGGATGAGACAAAAAGTACTTTGTACGGAAGACTTCATGATCAGCTTTTCGATGATTCAGCGGTCTATCATTCTTCATCAGCGAATGATAGAGTTCAGCGATAGCTGAAGTCTTGTACTTGATACTTCACGTTGAGTGGACAAATCTGAGTCTTCGCTGATCCGCATCAGTTCATTAGGAGACTTGTCGCTGGTTCTTGATCTTGATCTTCGACTTCAGCGTAGAACCTATGTTGACGTGAAACTTGTCTTCAGGGATCATAAGCAAACAACTAACTTATCAGCGATCACCATAGGTACTGAACAGACTCAGAGTATTATGGTGAACAGTTTCGCTGAATGTTTAATCTAAAGAGCGAGAGTTCCTATCAGCGGTACTGGAAGATCTTAGTACTTATCAGCGATAGTGAAACTCTGATACATATTGTTTACTTACAATTTTCACTAAGTATATAAGAGAGGGTCATTATCAAATCACTGAGGGTTTGGATCAACAATCTCCCCCTATTTGATTATGACATAGCAACAGAGAAAATTGCTATATAATGAAAACATAAGGATAAAAAGAACTCATAAAATATTTGTCCCTTTTACTGTTTTCTGGGATCTTTTCTGTACTGATGGAGTAAAGTACGTTCGCTGAAATTTTTCTTTAAACTTTGTAAAGATTACAGAGGGAAGTGGAAAAATTACAAGTACAGCGAATAAAATTACAAGTACAAAAGATGTAGACAGATAAGGATAGAAAGAATTTCAAGGCGATCCTATCCGTCAAAAGGTTCTTCCTTAATGAGTTGTTCATCAAGGGTCATTGATGTGGAAATCATCCAATCAGGGACATCTACTCCTTGATTCTTTTTCTTCAGAGCTTCTTCAAAAATCAAGGGCTTCAGGTGTCTAGCTTTGATGTCGTGTCTGACTTCACACCAGTATAAGAGATCTCTGAGTTGTTCGATGGGAGCGAGGTGGAGCTCAGAGATACGTTGAAAGTGATGGTTTCCATCGTAGTCTAGAAAGAATATACCATATGGATCACTTACAGCTGTGCCAGGAATGAAAGTTTCTCCAGGTGGTAGGGAGGTGTCAAACGCTGAGAGATCAGCATCAGGGCCAAGAACATCAGCACGAGAGAAACCAATACCTGTTTCATTCCGTATAGGAGGACCTGAATCAGAGACTTTCTTCTTCTTAGCAGAGACTTTTCTTTGTTGAGGAAGAGGAGGAATATCCACATCAGAAGAAAGCAGGTCGATCTGTTTGTTTAAGATCTTCTCGACATGGCTTTTGAACTTTGAGCGCGATCCCTGAATGGCTAATTTTGTTTCTAACCATTCAGAGAGACCAAACTTTTCTAAGGTAGCAGCATAGAAAGTTTGCTTGGTTTTGTCATCTCTGTAGACATCCACTTCAACAACAGGAACGTCGGCGTATAATTTTCCTCTGATGTTTGCTTTGAGGATTTTGGATGGTCTAGATCGATAGGTCAGCATTTGTTTAGCCTATTCCAAGGTCGTGTCAGAGACCTTTGTCTTTTCTCTAACGATCTTTTGAGCATCATCCCATAGCTGACGTTGAACATCAATGGGAACTCTTTTCAGCTTGGGGTCTTTTATTGATCGTTGAGTAAGCTTGATGGCGTATTCTATATCTTTTTCTTCAGCTTCCTTTCTTTCAGCGATTAAGCGTTCAACTCTGAGGTGTTCCTTGTATTCCTTTTGGGAAACTCTAAACTTTGGAGGAACGGAAGGAAGTTGATCACGCTTCAGAATGATTCGCTGATCTTCGAGTCTCTTCATCATTGCATCTCTCTTTTCTTGATCCTCTTCACTTAGCTTTTGAGGAGCCAAGGAAGGTCTGTTTTTGTGAGAGAGAGTCTGTTCTTCAGGTTCATCAGTCTCAGAGATCAAGTCCAAGACTGGGATTATTTCTTCAGCGTTGAGAGCTGGGATTGTTGTTGAAGTCGCAGCTGTAGGAACTTCAGCGATATCCTCAAACAGGAGAGAGGACTAGCTGAAACACATCGATCTTACAAGTAAGAACATGGGTAGAACAGAGATGTAAAGAATGGGATTGTGTATAGAGGTTTGTGGAGGTAGAGAACTGATAAAGTGTATAGAGGAGGGATGTTGTGTAAGATTAATGTACCTGACAAACCGGCTTGTTAAGCAAGCTCATCAGATTTTCATCTTCAGTGACACCTTTTCCTTTGCCTTTGTCAGCTTCTGATGCTGATGGCTTTGTCTTTGTCCGCTCCCCTGAAGGTTCATTTATCAGAATCCCTATAAGAGCTTTAGTTCTCTGAGCAGGCTTGACGATAAAAGAATCATTATCATCGTCATCTTCGTCATCATCATTCTTTGGAGAATAGGATGGTTCAGCATCAGACAAATCGATGGCTTCTTCATCTTCAGCTTTAGACTCAGTTTCTTCAGCTTCTTCTTCGAGTTGCTCCCCCTCAGATACAGAGGCGAGCTTCTCGGTTCCCTCAGGGTTTTCATCTCCCTGAGGTCCAGCGGCTGCTTCAGCTTCAATTGTCTTCTCACCCTCTTCAGTGAAGGTGAGGTCTTTAGTCTTCTCTCCCCTGATAGATTCATCATGGGAAAGGTCTTCAGCGCTTTTGGAGAGGTTTTCAGTGCTCTTCTCCCCCTCTTTATCATGATGACTGGGGGAGGAATGAGAAGATTCAGCAGCTCGTGTGGTTTCCCTGTCTTCTTGGCCAGGGATCCCTATATACATTTCAATCGCTGATAATCTGTTTTCCATGTCAGAAATACCAGGATTGATCTTCACAAGTTCAGCACGATCCGCCGTAGTAAAAGATGGAGGTGCAGGGGCAGGTGCAGGGGCGGTCGTGTTGGTCAGAATCTGCTTCAACAAGTTCTGAATTGAAGAGATGTCATTCTTCATCGTGTTGACATCAGTCTTCACAGAACTCATATCAGTTTTTACCGGACTGACATCAGTCTTTACAGCAGACATATCACATTCGAGTGTGCCAACCGATGTCTTCAGCGTTGTGACTTCGCTGGACATGGTGTCTACAGATTTCTTGATGTCGAGGTATTCTGTGTAGATGTCAGCGAGAACTTTGGCAAAGTTGCTCAGAGATTGATCAACCTTCTCCATGTCAGCTTTGGAGGCATTCTTTCCGACTTCGGTTGTAAGTTTTAAGAGATTCTCTCCAGCGGTTGTTACAGCTGAAGAGTTGCCGGAAAGAGTAGACGTGAGACCAGTCAGCATTGTCTCTACTGTCTTCAGAGACGTGTTGATGTCTCTCAAATTAGGACCTGTAACATATAAAAACTTGTGAACAGAGGAAAGCTCAGAAGTTTGGGGTTTAGTAACAGTGTATAGGGATTGGTGAGTACCTGCAGGAGGATTGGTGAATTCATCAAAATCACGGGTTCCTGAGTAAAGTTCCATATCGTCAGCGAGAGTACGTGGACGTATGGACAGCTCTGCAGGTCCTACTTCCGTCGTTCCTTTAGCTCCTGGAGGAATGACAGGTGCAGCTGTGATAACTGGAGTGGGGTCCAAATGAGTGGAGGGAGAAGTGAAGGGTAAGAAAGGAGGTTGGTTACCGAGTTCAGCGTTGGAATCGCTGAGAATCACTTCATCAGTCTTTTGAGAGACTGAGGTAGGTTGGGTAGTTTCCAAGTTTGTAACCTCAACGTTTGGAGATGCTGAGGTCGGGATTAAAGGGATGGCTTGTTCAGGTGTGGCAGAGCGTACCACTGAACTTTCCTTCAGCTCAACAGGAGGAGCTGAGGAGTTTTTAGCAGGAGATTGCTTGGGTTGCTCCTTGGTCTTCTTAGTTCTTTTGGAACTAAGGTGGGTGTCAGAATGTTTCCTTTTAAGAGGAATGGAGGTAGCAGCTGGGGTATCAGCGGTGGGTTTGTCCGCTGAAGGAGCTGCAGAAGTAGAAGAAGTAGTAGGGTTAAGAAGAGTCAAGAGTGTAGAGTATTTTAGGGCCGACCTGAGAGAGTTTCAGGTCACCCTCTTCTGGGTAGCTGTCTTTCAGGCCTCTTTGGAAAATAGCACTGATGAACCGAGGATATGGAACCCATGGAGGTCTGTCAGCGACGGTGTCCACTCTGAGAACCAGGTCATCATAGATAATCGATGCCCAGTCTATGTTGAGACCTTTCAGCAAAGCATATCCCATTGCTTGCTGAGGATTAGCGGCTTGGTCAGAGGAGCCGCTCTTTGCAGTCATGCAGCTGATCAAATAGGCGAAGATGAAATTCATCTCGCTGGGCATTTTCGATTTCTTGATAATCGTCAGCTTCTTCTCGGGCTTCATGTCTCTGCCGATTTCCCATACATAGCCCATTGCATCGAAAAATGCAATGATGGCTTCCCTGTCTGAGTTTTTCTTGGGGTCAGGGAGGGGAACAAAGGGTTTTTCCTTGGTGGCGATGGGAAGGCTGAGAGCTTTGCGAATTATGGCAGGGGTAATCTTCATCGTGCCATATTCGATATCGCAGAGGATGCAATCGATTGTTTTGGAGGGGTCTTTGGCTGAGGGTAGCTGGGAGTGTCTGGCTGAGTACCAGAATTGTGAGAGCAAAAGCTGATGTGCAGGAGGTGTTATGGTCAGGGCTGTGGAGATGCAGCAGTTCTTTAGGAAGTTTACAGCATCAGCTAGATGTGTGGCTTGCTTTCGAGGAGGAAACTCGAGAAGCGCATAGAGGTTGTTCACATTAGTCCAATCCAATTTGTCAAGGGCAAATTTGACTTGAGGAGCCTTGAAGATGTCCATTTCCTCAGCAGTGTCATCAGCAGAAGTGTTTTCAGCGTTGGTGTTCTTGGGAATGTCAGAAGATGCCATTCTCTGTATTATCAGTTCAACCAAAGGATTAACAAATAAGAATAATCTTAATGTGGAAAGATTTTCCAATAAGATGGTTCGAATTTTGTCCATTTCATTCAGACAAAATGTCTTAATAAAGATTAGGGTTTTGTTTGTTTTTTTGTTTGTTTTTTTTTTAAATTTCAAACCCAATAAAAATCTTGTTTTCCAGTTTCCTTTGAAGATAGGGATTCTGGAAAAACGAATGTGTGAAGAACAAGTTTAAGATTTTTGCATTTGAACTTGAAGGACAACCATGAAATGGTTGTGTTCATAAAACCATGAAAGAAAATGATTTTATTTTTAAGAAGTTCTTTTGTTTGATCTTGTTAAAACAAAGAGAAGATCAGAAACAATTTATTTGCATTTGGTAAATAATAAGAACATATTAACCTTTGATGTTTGAAGAAGATGAACAGTTGTTCTTGAAAAATCGAGAGCCAAATGCAACAGTGAATTCTTTCTTTGCTTGGAGGAGAAGTTCGCGTAAGAGAAAAATATAAACGAAGAATTTGTTTATATAGAGAGATTTTAGAAAGAGAAAATCTTGAGCGGGAAAAGATTTTCATCATGACACGGACACGTGTTTGCATTTGATTGGTAAGTAAACGAAACGTGCAAACGTGTGTCAGAAAGAAGAACGTGTCTGGGTTTATCCGTTGTAATGACGTCACAACTGTCCTTTCATATTCTTGGTTGTCTCTGAGGTTTTGAAAAAAAACTCAGGGACACTTTTGAAAACATGAAGCACTGAATAGAAATATTAGTTAGTTTTAAGAAATTTCAAAGTATCGCTGATAAGGAAGAGATATTCAGCGATGAGATTTGTTTTGAAATCTTGCATTTACATGCGATTTGTCAGAGAGAAAAACATACCTGATATCAGCGAATCAGGATAGAGAGAAGGATAGAATGGGTTATACAAGTTGATTTTATCCTATCGCTGATCAAATGTGAACTGCTGAAGATTTTATCCTTCAAAGTTCAGCATTCCAAGCTCGCTGATGAGAAAGTTGAATCTTGTCTCATCAAGAGGTTTGGTGAACAGATCAGCTAACTGATAGTCAGTTGGGATAAAGTGAAGTTCAATATCACCATTCATCACATGATCTCTGATAAAGTGATACCTGATTTCGATGTGTTTTGTCTTTGAGTGTAGCACTGGATTATTAGCTATAGCGATGGCACTTGTGCTGTCGCAATAGATTGGAATATTTGAGAGTTGAAGGTCATAGTCCAGTAGTTGATTTCTCATCCACAAGACCTGAGAACAACAGCTTCCAGCGGCTACATACTCAGCTTCAGCTGTGGAAGTGGACACTGAGTTTTGCTTTTTACTTGTCCAACTTACCAGCTTTCCACCCAGGAGCTTACATCCTCCTGTGGTGCTTTTCCTATCCATTCTGCAACCTGCAAAATCACTATCTGAATAGGCGATTAAATCGAATCCTGAGTCTTTGGGATACCAAAGACCTAGATTCGCTGTACCCTTAAGATATCGAAAAATACGCTTTACAGCTTTCATATGAGATATCTTAGGTTCAGCTTGATATCGTGCACACAAACATGTTGCAAACATGATATCGGGTCGGCTAGCTGTAAGATACAATAGTGAGCCGATCATCCCACGGTACAGCGTGACATTGACAGGAACACCCTTTGTATCCTTATCAAGTGTCAGCGGTGGTGCCATAGGGGTTTTCATAGCTGAACTTTCAGTTAAGTCGAATTTCTTCAGCATATCTTTAACATACTTTCCCTGATTAATGAAAGTTCCTTTTTCATTTTGTTTTATCTGTAGACCAAGGAAATATGTTAGTTCACCATCATGCTCATTTTATACTCATCTTTCATTCTATCAGCGAAACGAGTACAGAGATCAGGGTTAGTCGAGCCAAATATAATATCATCACCATATATTTGAACAAGAATGATATGACCTTTTACTTTCCTGAAAAATAGAGTTTTGTCTATTTTGCCTTGCTCAAATTTTTCAATATGGAGATAAGTAGAAAGAGTGTCATACCATGCACGTGGAGCTTGCTTTAAGCCATAAAGTGCCTTATCAAGTTTATAAACATAACCTGGATGCTTAGGATCTGAGAATCCTGGAGGTGGTTCCACATAGACTTCTTCATTCAGCTTTCCATTCAGAAACGCTGACTTAACATCCATCTGATATACTTTGAAGTCTTTGTGTACAACGTATGCTAAGAATAGACGAATAGATTCTAATCTTGCTACTGGAGCAAATGTTTCGTCATAATCTATGCCTTCCTCTTGTCTGTATCCATGAGCAACAAGACGAGCCTTGAAGCGGGTTACAGTTCCATGTTCGTCCAACTTGTTTCGATAGACCCATTTAGTGCCTATCACTATTTTGTCAGTTGGTCTTCGAACAAGTTTCCAAACTTTGTTTCTTTCGAATTCTGTCAGCTCTTCTTGCATGGCGCTGACCCAGTTTGGATCTTTGAGGGCATCATCTACTTTCTTTGGTTCAGTTAGTGAAATAAAATTTACAAATAAACAAATATTACCTGCACTTCGTTGAGTCTGAATACCAGCATTTGGATCACCAAGAATTTGATCAATTGGGTGATTTATAGTCCATCGCTGAGCCGGAGCGTGAGACGCTGACTCAACCTGAACTGGAGGAGCTGAAGATGAAGCTTCAGCGACGTCTGGAGTATCAGCCAAGAGAGGAATGGATGCAGTTGTCATTATATTCACTGATTGCTGAGAAGTGGATGGAATATCTGAGGTATTGGTTTCAGAAGCAGGTATAGTGTTTATAGGAACAGCTGAGACCCATGATGTTTCAGCTTCACTATTCTGCATATTTGGAATGATAGTTGGACCATCATCTTCAACTGTGTGAGCACGAGGAGTGGGAATATCTTCTGAATCACCAAGATGAGAAAACATCCATTGATTCAGTTCTTCAGTATCAGCGGACGGTTTAGAGTTCGCTGAACGGGACTCGTCAAACGTGACGTGAATTGTTTCTTCAACAGTTTGTCTTCTTCGATTAAAGACTCTGAAGGCTTTGGAAACTGAGGAGTATCCAAGAAAGATTCCATCATCAGCCTTAGGATCAAACTTTCCAAGGGCATCTCTGTTGTTCAGTATGAAACACTAACATCCAAAGATGTGAAGAAAGCTGATTGAAAGCTTTCTCCCATGAAATAGTTCATAGGCTGTTTTATTGAATCTTTTGACTATCAGCGACCTGTTTTGCGTAAAACAAGCAGTGTTGACAGCTTCTGCCCAAAACTGAGTAGGCAAGTGAGAATCGTTGAGCATTGAACGTGCAGCTTCAATAATTGTTCTATTTCTTCTTTCAGCGACTCCATTTTGTTGTGATGTTCTCACTGAAGAAAAGTTGTGAGAAATACCCTTGCTCTCAAAGAAGGAATCAAGAGAACTGTTTTTGAATTCAGTCCCATGATCACTCCTTATTGAGCGAACGGTCAAATTGTTCAGGGTTTCCATCTTCCGAACAAAGGTGATGAGTTCTTCAGTGGTGTCACTCTTGGAACGGAGAAAGATAACCCATGTATAACGAGAGAATTCATCAACTATGACCAGTGTATATTTCTTTCCAGCGATGGATTGTTTGTTAACAGGGCCAAACAAATCCATATGGAGTAGTTGTAGAGGAGATGACACTGAGGAGACTTGCTTAGATTTAAAGCTTGCTTTGGTCTGCTTCCCTTTCTCACATGCTGAACATAAAGACTCTTTGGCATATGAGTGTTGAGGTAGACCAGTAACTAACTCTTTTGAAGAAAGAGAGTTCAGTGTCTTGAAATTCAGATGAGAGAGCCTCTTATGCCATAGCCAGTTGACATCAAACGAGGCTTTTGAGAAGAAACAGGAGTTCTCAGTGGTTGTTGAGTCCATGTTTATTACATAAACATTTTCCAAACGATAACCGATGACAGCTATCTTCTCCTTTTTGTCAGTGACAAAGCAGGATTCTTTGGTAAAGATTACCTTGTTATCCTTGTCGCAAAGCTGACTGATGCTTAACAAATTATGCTTCAGCCCTTCAACATATTCGACTCTTCTGAAGGTGGTTGTACCATTAGAGAGTACACCAAACCCTCGGGTATGTCCTTTTCCATTTCCACCGAAAGTCACAGAGGGACCCTTCTCTTCCTTGTATTCAGCGAGCAGGCTTTTCTTTCCAGTCATGTGTCTAGAGCATCCGCTATCGAGATACCAGATACCCTTCTGCACCTGCATCACAAAGGAAGATTAGTTTTTCTTGGGTACCCACTTAACCATGTGTACACGTTTGTCAGTGGAAGCAGTTGGAATGGAAGGTTCAGCAATCTTCGCAGCATTTGAAGATTCAGCTTTGTCAGTCTTCACTTTGGTTAATTTCTTAACCTCAGTGGTCTTCTTTGCCTTGGGGGCAATCTTCACCTTAGCTATCTTATCAGCTTTGGTGGTTGTGGGGCACTTACTAGCAATATGATCAGTGAGTCCACAGTGATAACATTTCCTATAACTAAAAATAGTTCTAGGACTATTTGAATGCTGAGTTTTAGATTTTGAATTAGAAGGACCAGCACCAAATAAGCTTTTGGCTTTAGAAATGGGAGGAACACTTGGTTCTTCAGATTTCTTACCAAGGATATCCACTCTGAGTCTAGGAGTAGATCGCTGAATAGACCCACGCTGAGTAGATTCAGAGATGTGATTTCTTGATCCAGAGGAATAAATTACTAAAGCTTTAGAAGCATTCAGCTTTGGTGCTAAAGTACCCTTCTGAGGATTTTGGTTCAACGCAATTCCTTTACCTTTATCTTTAAAGACAGAGGTAGGTTTTGGATAAACCATTTTCTCTTTACCTTTTGAAGAGGCAGAGATTTCCTCAGGGATAGGCGGTCTGGAGGACGAACACTGAGAGGATGAAGTGTCAGCGACTGAGGATACGAAAGTTCCAAATAAGAGCATGGAACGATCAGTGGTTGGTTCTTGAGTTTCATATTTGTAACCAAGACCACGTTTATCACTCAGGGGTATCTGAGACTTAATTATCTCAGTGATCTTTGTTGAAGAGTTACACAATCCTTCAACAGTAGCCTTTTCAGCTTTCAAAGCAGCGATAGCTTCTGCTCGTTCGATTTTGACTAGCTGATTTAAATGCACTTGATCTTTAAAATCTTCTTCAATTTTAGAAAGCTTTTCTATTTGAAGGTGACAGTTTTTAAGTTGTTCAGCGAGATCAAGGTTTTGGTTTTCAACTATAGTTTAGCCATTCATGGCTTCATATAAGCTTCTAGTCAAGAGATCGATTTTGCGGAGACTGTCAGCTTCATCAATATTTGCAATATTTGTAAAGAAGGAAGGTGATACCTGAATAGCAGAGGTTGAAGTAGAGGGAATGTTTGAACTTTCTTCCTCATCCTCAATCTTTGCCATAAGACAGAGATTGGCTTCATCATCTTCAGAGTCAGATGATGATTCTTCTTCTTCTGAAGCAGCCCAATCATAAACCATCAGGCCTTTGCCTTTCTTCTTGAAGCTTTTCAGCTTTGCATATTTTTCTTTCAGCTTAGAATATTTGTCATCTTTATTACTGGGAATAAAGGATTTCTTGGGAAACGCTGAGTTTCTCGATACTTTCTTAGACCTGCACTCGTTAGCGAAATGTCCAATCTTTTCGCAGTTAAAACAAGTAGCAGTAGCCTTATCAACAGTAGCTGATGATCTTGGCTTATCAGTTATAGAAAGAGGTTTGTTCTTTCTGAACATTTTCTTTTTGGCGAATCTCCTGAACTTTTTAGTTAGGAGAGCCAAAGATTCATCATCATCTGAAGAGTCAGAATCTGATGACCTTTCAGAGTTACTCTCTAACTCAGTGATAGTGACCGAGGGTCGCTGAGTAGAAGGTTCCTCTGAGATTAAAGCAACAGGGGTGCTTTTGGAATCTTTTTCAAGATTCTTCTTAAGATGGCTTGATTGCTCATGATTCAGCATTGTGCCATATAAGGTAGCAAGAGTCATTGATCTTAGATCTTTTGACAGCTTGAGACACATAGAATAACTGTCCCAGCTTTCAGGTAAACATTCTAGAAACTTTGTCAGCACTTCAAAGTTAGAATATTCCTTACCAACAGTTTTCAGATCTATTATTAAGCAATTAAAACGTTGGCGAACTTCAGAGAGAGTCATTCTTACCACAAATGAAACTTTCATACTGTCTTACCAGGTTGATCTTTCGAGAGTCCTGGACTTCAGCGGTACCTTCATACTGAACACATATTGTGTCCCACATGGCTTTTGAGGATTTTAGGTTCATGACGGAATGGTAGACTTCGTCAGGAAGAGCCATGGATAGTATGGATCTGGCTTTTGTGTCGATAGCCACTTTCTTCTTATCTTCGTCAGTCCACGTATGAACATCTTTGGGTACCAGCCTTTCTGGAATAGCAGGTCTATTCTCAGCAGCAGGTACTGCGGCATCAATTCTTACAGGAATAAATGGACCGTTTTCAAGATAATAAGGCATAGTAGGGTCTACACCTTCTAGGAAGAGAGTCATCCTATTTTTCCATAGATTAAAATTATCTCTGGAGAATCTAGGGGGTTTTGCAAGAGAACCATTGTCTATATAGTTTGTGTTTGTGTTGGTGGCCATTTTCAGAAATAGCAAGGAAGAGAAATCTTAGTATAGATTAGATCTTGTTTATGAGATTAAACAAATCTGCTCTGATACCACTTGTTGGTCCCGAAGGGTTATACAAGTTTGTAGAAGGGGGGGGGGGGGGTGAATACAAACACACAGATTTTACTTTTCTAAATTGTTTATTGATAAATCATTAACAATTTACAGCTTGTTGCGGAAACAAGATTAAGGATAAATCCTAAATCTAAACAAGTTGGAACACTAAGTTTCTTGCACTAAGAAGGAGAAGGAAATTACTAATAATAACCTATCTCAAGATAAGAAGGATGAACTTGTCCAGAGTTAGCAAGTTACTTCAAAATGAAGTGGGTTCTTCTTCTTATATACTGCATGCATTTAATGCATTGCAGTTTACACTTTACACGTGGCAGCAGCTGATTGGTTGCATGTCATTGACCTTTGTTGACAACCTTAGTAGCCGCATGTTTGAACAATGTAGTATCAGAGTGGTTGTACGATTTCAGACAATAAGGAGGTTCTATTCTGACATATCGCACGGAGTCGTGCAAGGGTGGATGAGACAAAAAGTACTTTGAATGGAAGACTTCGTGATCAGCTTTTCGATGATTCAGCGGTCTATCATTCTTCATCAGCGAATGATAGAGTTCAGCGATAGCTGAAGTCTTGTACTTGATACTTCACGTTGAGTGGACAAATCTGAGTCTTCGCTGATCCGCATCAGTTCATTAGGAGACTTGTCGCTGGTTCTTGAGCTTGATCTTCGACTTCAGCGTAGAACCTATGTTGACGTGAAACTTGTCTTCAGGGATCATAAGTAAACAACTAACTTATCAGCGATCACCATAGGTACTGAACAGACTCAGAGTATTATGGTGAACAGTTTCGCTGAATGTTTAATCTAAAGAGCGAGAGTTCCTATCAGCGGTACTGGAAGATCTTAGTACTTATCAGCGATAGTGAAACTCTGATACATATTGTTTACTTACAATTTTCACTAAGTATATAAGAGAGGGTCATTATCAAATCACTGAGGGTTTGGATCAACAGAAAGTACGAGTATCGAACACAGGGAACTAGGAACTAAGTATCACAATTACTATAAAATCTATTAACTGAACGATCGTAATTTTGAGTTGTGGTTTGGTTGAATTTCTGAAACACTAAATTAACGAAGGCACACTAAAACGTTGGACTAGTTGTTTGATTTGGAGAAGTTAAGAGGGTAGAAGGAGGGTTAGAATCTGAATGGCGTACTTAATGAGGCTTCAGAGTGATTTATGATTAGTTCTAACGAGCAATGAATTGCAAAACCTGATCTCGTTGCACTCTTTCGAGCTACAACGGGAATCAACTCAATTAAAGTTGTTTATCTCACGATCTCACAAATAAATTAAGTTAATTACAAAGATTTAGAAAACAACACCGAAGGAATTGGTATATCTCTATCCCATTCCCTTCGGTGGCTATTGAACCCGACCTAGATCCCGAGACTCCTCTCGAACGTACTCAAGAACGATAAAATCATTTAACCAGTGATCAATTAGTTAAACGCAGTAAAAATAAGTTCAAAAGTGTCATCCATCTATTAAAACCCAAACATAAATCATCCCAAGTTTACATCGATAATCCCAACATCATCCAACCCCCCAACATGTAGTTTAGCTCATGTTGGGGGTGTGTGAAAGAAACTGAATGGTTACAAAAAGCTTCAAAGAATTCATGGTTCAAAAAATTCTAGAGGTAATGATAAATACCTCCCTGAGAAGAATCCCCTTCGATATCACGTGCTCAATCGTCTTTGATTTCTCGTCCCAAGCTGTTTCCCTCGTGTCTTCCTCTTCAAAAATCTCTGTTTCTCCTCCAAAAATCGCCCCTTGGCCAGCCGTCGTCGTGTGTGTCGATTTTTTTTCCAAAACCTAGCTGAAGAAAGTGTTTTATTAAACCGGACGTCGGGGCCAGCACCGGCGCGGATGGACTGACGCCAAGACTGGCGCCAGCTTCTGTTTTGACTCTCGGCGCGGATACCGGCGCTAGTTGGCCGACGCCAAGACTAGCGCCAGGCACTGGAATCTTCACCGACGCGGATTCTGGCGCCAGTTCACTGGCGCGGAGACTGGCGCCAGGCTCTGTTTCTCATTTCCTCGATTTTTCTCGTTTTCAGCTCCGAAACTCGAATCTGGTGCTCTTTTGGATAATAATGCTCATACCTGTACTTTCTCACCAAAACCCGTTAAATACTCGTATTTCTCTTGAAGACATGCGTGAACCACCTAGTTTGAGATTAAAAATAATGTCGAAAATCGACATTATCACTGTTGTGCATCAAAAGCATGCAGTATATAAAGGAAACCCTACTTCAGAAATGAAGTGCTCGGCCATTTCCTTCTTCTTACTATTCTGTGTGTTAGAATATTATCCTTAGTATTCTTATTTTCTCTCTAGCTTATTTCTAGTGCAAGAAATCTTAGTGATTCGCATAATTTGTTTAGATTAAATTTATTCCTTAATCTTGTTCCGCAACAAGTTGTAAATTGTTTGATACATATCAATAAACAATTTAGAAAAGTAAAAATCGTGTGTTTGTATTCAACCCCCCCCCCCCCTTTCTACAAACTTGTATAACCCCTACGGGACCAACAAAAACATTTTCTTAGATTAATGGTTTCTTCTTTTACTTTGTTTGTTAATACCCCTAACATGAACTAATCTTTAGATGTTGGGGGTTGGGGGTTGGTTTGACTTTGGTTTAAGCATATGAACATGTACCTTGGGATTTTTATCAGTTTTTCCAAGTTAATGAAGCATGTGATTTGGGTTTTAATGATTTTGTGAGTCTGATCAACTTTCATCTGAATTGTTTGTTCTCAATTAAGTTCGAGAGACTTAATTGTTAACTAGAACCAAAATAACATGCCTAAGGTAAGAAATTGGATAGAGATACACCAAGTAAGCCTTAGTTTCGTTGAAATCTTGATTTTAATGTGATTTGATTCCATAGGTTGAGATCAAGAGATAAAACTTGTGCTTTCGAAATAAAATCCATTGTTACTTAAGAAAAGAACAACGGTGAATTTAGATGATTGGGTATTTATTAAAATGAATGATTGATAATTGTCTTAAGTAAAGTGTTCATAGGTGGAAACATATGAATTCTAACCCTCAACTATTTTCTCCATAAAAAGTTTCTTTTAGTGTTTATTGTTTTTTTCTTGGCTTATTTACTAGTAGTTAATTATTATTGTTTCCAATAATTCACTTTTTAGACCATCTAGTTAATAGTGAATATAGTAATTGTGATACTCGGTTGTTAGTTCTCTTGATTTGATACTCTTACTTTCAAGTATATATATATATTACTTGATTCGATCTGTACACTTACAGTTAGATTAGGGGATGTAAACCCGCCTATTAAGGACCTGCAGTGTAATTTACTCAAATATTAATTATATGTGATTTGCGTTGTGTGATAAGAAATTTGTTTCTGTTTGGACCAATCACGAAATTTAAAAATTTGAAGGTCAAGTCGCAAACGATACATAATGGTTGCTTTCAACCTAGAGATGATTAAAAGGGTTAAACAATTACTCATAAAATATGTAAAATAACTTATATATATATATATATATATATATATATATAGGGGGTCATTCAAGGAAGAACTAGTTATTTTATGGTAACTGTAAGAACCAGTGTGAGCCACATATTAAGCTATAAATTAAGAAATTATTAATTTTGGAAAATTTGTTTAAAATTTAAATAAAAGGGCATTTTAGGTATTTTAAAATCTCCTCTCTCCTCTCTCTCTTCTCTCCTCTCTCTGATATATCGATTATGATAATGATACCAGTTGTGATGCCATTGTGATACCCTGAAACAACGATGCAGACCTTCAATATCCAAAATACATGCGAAGACTAAATGTGATAACACTGTGATACCAAAAATACATACAAAAACAAATGTAATACACAAAATACATACAAAATACAAACATCTATCCTCAATGTGATACCCAACAATACATAGAAAACACACACCTTTATCCTCAGTGTGATACCCAGAATACATCCAAGAACAAATGTGATATCACTGTGATACCCACTATGATACCATTGTGGTACCCGTTTTTCTCGGCTCCGGCGACTGTTCTGTAGATGGAGTTGCCGCCATCAAGTTTTCCGGTGAAGATCCCGACAAATCGTTGAATGACACATTGCAATATTTCTCAACCATTCTTGACGCAACCGAAATTGAACTCAACCCCCCTGTGAAGTTATTCCCACCGAAATTATGCATTACTGCAAGGACGAAGGCAACGTTTTGAGGCGTCTGATCTAGTAGTCGAATGAGATAAAAGAGAGAAGGTTCTTTGGTGTAAAGGCGATGGTGGTGGCGTCGTTTGATGGTGCAGACGAGAGAGAGGGAGGCGGAAGGAGAGGGGGAGGCGTAGGGAGGTGCTGACGAGAGAGAGGGAGGCGGAAGGAGGGAGGTGGACGAGAGAGAGGGAGGTGAATTGGTGACGCCGGCGACCGGCGATGGTTGCCGGCTGTGGAGGTGGGCGGCTGCCGGCTGTGGAGGTGGACTTCAAGAGAGAGGTGTACTTCAAATTTTTTAGGGTTTTATTATTTGGTATATAGAAAAAATGAGGGAGAGGAGAGAGACGTGAATAGTGAATATAGGAGATATTTTAGGATTTAATTATTTAATTAGATTTAGGAAACAAAATTACTAAAACACCCTTTTGTATTTATTTAAAATTTATATTAGTTATTTAAATATGTGGCTCACATTGGTTCTTACAGTTACCACAAACTAAATAGTTCTTATTTGATTAAGCCCCTATATATATATATATATATAAATATATATATATATATATATATATATAGCCTTAGGTTCAAATGAGAAGTGCAATTTTTTTAAGAAATAGAGAAGTGATCTTGGCCATTTATTCGGTCAAAATCGGTTATAATGGGTCAAAAGTTGCGGCTGTTCCAAAAATAGAAGGGCAATTTCGTAACTTTTACAAAAAACACGGGCTGCGTTCATATATGAATCTGTGTGATTCATATATAAACTATACGTTCATATATGAATTAGTGAATCTTTGTAATTCATATATGAACTCTTTATAACTATTTCATATATGAATCTTGTGATTCATATATGAATCTTGTGATTCATATATGAACCTTTGTGTTTATATATGAAACTAATTAACTAATTCATATATGAATCTTTGTGTTCATATATGAACCTTTGTGATTCGTATATGAAATTTTTTAACTAATTCATATATGAACCTTTGTGTTCATATATGAACCTTTGTGATTCATATATGAACCTTTGTGATTCATATATGAAATTTTTTTAACTACTTCTCATATGAACAAATTAACTGATTCATATATGAATCACAAAGGTTCATATATGAATTACTTAAAAAAAGTTTATATGTGAATTACAAAGTTCATATATGAACACAAAGGTTCATGTATGAATCACACAGATTCATATATGAACTCGTCCCGCGTATTTTTTACGAAAATACCCCTCTATCTTGTGCAGATCACGCGAGGAATTATCTGCTGCTTCTCGGTCAAAGTCGCCGATCTTGACCGAATAAATGGCCAAGATCACTTCTCTATTTCTCAAAATATTTACACTTCTCATTTGAACCTCTCCCTATATATATATATATATATATATATATATATATATATATATATATATATATATATATATATATATATATATAGCCATAGGTTCAATAGAAAAGTCCAAATATTTAGAGAAATAGAGAAGTGATCGTGACCATTCATTTGGTCAAGATCGGTTATAATTGGTCCAAAGTTGCGGCTTTGACTGGTCAAAAGTTGCGGCTGTTCCAAAAATAGAAGGGCAATTTCGTAACTTTTACAAAAAACACGGGCTGAATTAATATATGAATCTGTGTGATTCACATATGAACTATACGTTCATATATGAACCTTTGTAATTCACATATGAACTCTTTATAACTAATTCATATATGAATCTTGTGATTCATATATGAACCTTTGTGTTTCATATATGAAACTAATTAACTGTAGGTTCATATATGAATCAGTTGAACCAATTAACTGATTCATATATGAACCTTTGTAATTTACATATAAACTTTTTTTAACTAATTCATATATGAACCTTTGTGTTCATATATGAACTTTTGTGATTTATATATGAATTTTTTTTAACTAATTCTCATATGAACAAATTAACTGATTCATATATGAATCACAAAGGTTCATATATGAATTAGTTAAAAATATTTTTTATGTGAATTACAAAGGTTCATATATAAACACAAAGGTTCATATATGAATCACACAAATTCATATATGAACCTGTCCCGGGTATTTTTTACGAAACTACCCCTCTATCTTGTGCAGACCACGCGAGGAATTATCCTCTGCTTCTCGGTCAAAGCCGCTGATCTTGACCGAATGCATGGTCAATATCACTTCTCTATTTCTCTAAATATTTGGACTTCTCTATTGAACCCTTCCATATATATATATATATATATAGAGAGAGAGAGAGAGAGAGAGAGAGAGAGAGAGAGAGAGAGAAAGAAAGGATCAAACGAGAATGTTATCTATTTAAAAGAATAAGAGAATAATTGTAGGCCAATCATTTCATAAAATAATACATTAATTAATTAATTCTAAAAATAACTAAATAAGGATATAAATGTAATTTAGTCATACAAAAGTTATTTTAAGTATTTATTAAATAAATTATGTTTACCATATTTATGAATTGAATATGATTTAATTTTTTATTTAATAAAATATCTTATATTTATTTCACTTAAAATAAGCATATTTAATTTTCTTTATAAATAAATAATTCTTTTAATTTAAAGTAACACGTAAAATCAATTGTGATTCGTGAATTATTATTTTTTTAAAATGTTTTACTAATCATATGTGATTTTAAATATGAAAACAATGATTCAACTTTACTATTAAAAAAGAAAAATAATAAAAACACAATCATATATGGTGTGTGTAGCAAAATACATTTAAGATGTATAAAATCACATGTGATTCAAAACATAATTCATAGTTTTTCATCAAAATCACTTGTGATTCATAATGAATTTTTTTTTCGAACTATTTTTTCTAATCACATGTGATTTAAAATTAATTGTGGATATCAAATGTGATTCACCATGAATTAATTGTGAATATCACAAGTGATTTTTGACGAAATTGTAAATAATTATTAAATAAACTAATCCAATAAAAATAAATATCTAAAATGAAAAACTAAATCACGCTTATTTTAATATTGTGAAAAATAATAAATCAATAAATAATCATGCTTAAAATACAAAATTATAAAAAAATGAATAAATACCTTAATTAAATTTACTACATAATCTATATAAAAATAAATTAGTTTCCATATATAATCATATAACAAATGACTATGATGCCCTTTTGGGTGATTATTAAAAAAGTTTTATTTAAGGTATTATTTAGTAAAATGGTTGGTCCAAAATTATTCTTTTATTCTTTCAAATAGATATCATTCTCGTTTGAACCCGACTCCGCTGCTTCTTAGTCAAGCCGCCGATCTTGACCGAATAAATGACCAAGATCACTTCTCTATTTCTCATTTGAACCTCTCCATATATATATATATATAGAAAGGTTCAAACGAGGAGCGTAACAATTTACGAGAAACGCGAGGAGCACCTCCCATGTACAAAATCACATGTGATTCACAACAAAATCATATGTGATTAAAAAATGCAAAGCGCGCGGTTTGTCCCGCGGTTTGCAAAGCGCACGGTTTGTCCCGTGGTTTGTGCTGTGAATCACATGTGATTTTGTACATGGGCGGTGCTCCTCGCGTTTTCTTAAATTGTTACGCTCCTCGTTTGAACCCGCCTCTCTCTCTCTCTCTATATATATATTATTGTTTAACTTTTTGTGTGATAAACATTTAACTTTTACGTTCCATATTCAGTATATAGCTATTAAAACTCGATTCCTATGAAATTTAAATTTGATTTTTTCGGCAAAACTTAACATTCCCTATCATCTTATAGAAATTTCTAACTTTGTGTTTTTAGTATTCAAAAGGGTAGCACATAACAATATCCAAATGTAGCATTTCAATTTTACTACCTTCTGGTTCTCCAATGACCGATTCAAGATTTTCCTCGAGCAAGTGCACCTTTAATTGGATCAAATCCATGCAAATTCACTCAATGTGAATTCCGCCTTCATGGAAATTTTTTAAGTTTCTTGGTTGATTTTCGAATAATTGTTGTGTTTTTTTGTTGATTTCGAGAATTTTTTGGTTTTTTGATTTATTTTGAGAGACTTTTTGGTTTGTTGGTTGATGTGAGGGAATATTTCAATTGTAAATAAAAAAATTGTTGTAGTTGATTGGTAAGATTTTGTTATATTATAGTTAAGGTCTTAAATTCAATTATTTTGTGGGAAAAGTCTAAAAAACCCAATAGACTATCTGATTTTGAATGGTTAAGTTTTTAAACTATTTTTTTGAATGATAAAACCCTTAAACTTTTGAAAACTGATTAAATACATCTTTGTAACCTCTAAAAACACGTTAATGTGATACAAATTTAGAAAAAGTCTAAAAAAATTAAACAAACCATCTGATTTTGAATTATTAAGTCTTTGAATTTTTTTAAACTAAGTTTTACACTTTTTTCTAAAAAAAATTAACAAATAATTCTTTAAACTTTTTCCAAAGTTTTCTTACCAAATAAATTCTTGATTTTCTTTGAGCAAAAAAATCCGAAACTTTTTTTGAACAAAAAATATACAATTTTTTTCACCGACAACAAAAGTAAAAGAACCAATTAAACAAATTTTGTTTCTTCGAGAAAAAGTTTGGGATTTATTTGTTAAAAAAAGTTCAAGTAAATATTTGGTAAAAAGATCTAGAAAACAGTTTAGAAATTTATTTGTTAAAACATTTAGGGGCTTCGTCATTCAAAATCAGATAGTTTGTTGGGTATTTTTAGACTTTTCCAAATTTGTATCACATTAACCTGTTTTTTTACAGTTTGTAAGCAATTTTAAAAAGTTTAAGGGTTTGTGTTAATGCTATAATATGTTGTAATCAAGGCTTCTTATATATTAGCTTACTTTCCTTTAGTTTGACTTTTGTAATAGTCAAGGGTATATAAACCCTTTGTAAGCTTTTGCAACATAACAGTGCTTAATAGAGATGACATACTTTCTCTCACTAGAATTTCTCTCTCTATCTTGAATGATCTTGGTTTAACAATTGGTATCAGAGCAGGATTCGAGATTTAGAGGAGTTTTTCAGTGATCAATCACGAAAACTTTGGTGAATTCTACAAGAAAATTCGATTGATTTTCTGGATTTATCAAGAAAATCTCATTTTCTTGAAATTTGATCAAATTTTTTTGGTTTTTAATCGAATTGTTCTGCAAATTGGTTCTTTGGATTCGGATTTCTGTTTAGAGCATCTTTAATTCAAGGATTGAGAACTAATTTGAAGGATTTCAAGATCAATTTTGCTATTTTCTGAGTTTTTTTGGTTTGTTCGAAGTTGCTACTGTTCGATCTTCAATCTTCAATCTTCTGATTCAGAGGTTTTCAGAGGTTTGTGTATGAAAAAGAAGTGTTCGAATTCATATTTCGAACTGATCTGCACAGTTTGATTTCAATGATTTTGAGGGTTTAAGTGATTTCTGTTGTTTTGGACGAATCTCTCAAGATCTAAACTTCTCGCAACATTCATCTTACTTTTCGCAAGCTTCATCGATCTGAGTTCAAGTCTACTTCTCGCAACCCACTGACCCGAATTCTATAACTTTTCGCAAGCCTCTTTTGCGAAAAGTGATCTGTCAGATTCATACTTTGACCAAGTCTACTTTTCGCATCCTTTGCTTGCGAAATACTCACTTTTCGCAACCCTTGCTTGCGAATTTCTCAGTTTTTCGCAACCTTTGCTTGCGAATTTCTCAACTTTGCGCAACCCTTGCTTGCGAGTTTCTCAACTTTTCGCAACCTTGGCTTGCGAGTTTCTTACTTTTCGCTTCTCACAGTTACGAGTTTCTGACTTGGTTACTTTCTGACGTTTTTCAGTCATATAGTGTGAGTAAGAGCAAAGTATTCTTATAAGTTGAAGATGTGCATTTGATTGCTGCTAATCATATTTCACATGCTAGCACACCAAATATATTTAATAAGTGGTTGAAACTGAACAAATTGTAACTTGATATGCAAGCATGACTTGTTTCTGAATCCGAAAGCATACATTAGATGTCATTTGTTTGAAAAACATGTATAATTTCACTGAGTTGAATTTTATTTGTTCGGTGTTCAAACATTCTATAGTTAGTAGTTATGTTATATAATTTAATGTATTTCAGTTTCCATCACTGATTTTTTACGTGAAATGTTTCATACTGTGATGTGTGGAGTTAATGCTAATTTTGAGGGGGAGCAAGATCAAAAGCTATCCTAACTTTGAGGGGGAGAGAATTCATTGTTTATCATGTTGAAGGGAAGAACTACATAGATTCTCACTTTGAAGGGGAGAAATTTTCTGATGATTGGTACATATCTGACAGTGCACGATTTTCAAATCAGATAACTGATTCAGGTATGAGTTTCTGAGAAATATTTCTTCAGGTATGTTCTCTAAATGCCATTTTGAATTGAACATATCTAATGCATTTGTGTAGGGGGGTGAAAGGATTTTAAATCTTGAGAAAATTCATTTTTTTTGAAAATTCAAAAAAAAAATTCAAGTCTACATTGCGCAACCGTTGCTTGCGCAAAGTACACTTTGTGCAACCTTAGTTGCGCAATGCTTATTTTTCAGGATTTTGAATTTTCTTTAAAATAATGATTTTTAAAAAAAGGGATTTAAATGATGTTTGGCCTTATTTGACTTATCTTTTTCAATTTTCCCTCTGAGACTTATCGTGAACCACTCTTTTGCGATTTCTTCTTTTGATTTCGATTCATCAGTGTGAATCAGTGTGTTCTTCAAATCAGGTAAGGTTTCGAAATCTTAATCGATGGTATAGCTTGATTTAGAGATCTAATTTATGCCTTATTTCATCCATTTCATATATCGGTTTTTTTTTCTCTTTTCTCCTTATCACTTTTCGATTTCTAAGTTTTACATGAAATTAGGGATCCATATGTGTTTGTTAGTAGTCGATTTATGCTTAAATATAGATAGTATTCTTTTTCGACTTTGTTAGATAGATTTTTTAGGTTAATTTTGGTTTTTGATCTGAAGGTGTAACTTTTCGCAAGATTCATAATCTGAACATGTGAGAATCTCGCAACCTTCTTCTGCGAAATTTTATACTTTTCGCATCCTCAGGACCCGAAAAGTTCACTTTTCGCAACCGACGCTTGCGAAATACTCACATCTCGCTTTAGTTGCTTGCGAGTTTTCCCACTTCTCGCTTCTGTTGCTTGCGAAAAGCTCACTTCTCGTTTTAGTGGCTTGCGATTTTCTACACTTAGTGAATTTTTTCAATTTTTTTTCAAATTTTTTTTAAGTTTTGTTTCTTTTGTTTTTTAATCTTCTAGTATAGTTTTATTGCTTTGTTTTTCATTGTTTCTTACTGATTACTCTTACTATATATGAATATTTTACAGAGTATAATATGGCTTCAGATGATGAGCAAGATCATCTAGTTCAGGAAGGTGAAAATGAGCCTTCAGATCATGCTTCTCGAGATAAACCTCTTCCATCAAACAGATCTTCAGGGGCTGATTTATCTGCACTGCGAAGTTCTCCGGATGATGTATTTCCGCGAGCAAGTTATACTCGATATCTTTCGAATAATCATTATGTAGATCTCGACCGAATTCGTATACATCCGATTATTCTATCGATTCTTCGAGGACATCCGCTTCGATATGCTTTATCTGCTAGACATGGAGTTCCAGAAGTGTATCTACAACAGGCGTGGCATACTATTCGGAAGATCGAGAATGTTACACAGCCCAGATTTTTTTAGAGATAGATCAATACGAAACGTTTCTTAATTATAAACGTCTTCGTTTGATTCTACGTCTTCCAGAAGCAGACTCAAGACCGGGATTTACAGAATTTGAAGATTTTCCTCCGGAAGAAGTTGTGTTAGCTGGTATTCGGGAGTTAGGCTATGTTGGTAATTTGACGATGGTAAGTGATTTTGAGAAGAATCGTCTTCCACCAGTTTGGTATGCGTTATTCTCGGTTATCATCAGATGTTTGACTGCTAAGCATTCTGGTACAGATAATGCTAGTCTTCATTTCTTACGTCTTTTCTATGCCATCATATATGATCTTCATGTCGATTATGCTCTTATTTTTTGGACCGAGCTGAGTGAGATTGTTCACTCAAAGTTTACGAACAAGCATCGTAGCTTCCTGCCGTTTATTCGATTTCTAGAGCTTATCGTATGGAGTATGTTAAGAAGTAACAAGGAGATTCCATGAAGATCTAACTGGCCGCTTGCTCCTGATTTTGCTATGGGATACATCAACAAGTTAAAACGATCGTTTGATCATTTCATGCCTATTCCTCCGGAGCTAATTCAGAAATATGCTGATCCAGAAGATGAAGCAGTTATTGACTACTGTGCAGAACATGGCATAGAACTTCAGCCTCAGAACGTTCAGGATGAAAATGCACAAGAAGATCAAGAACATCAAAGTGAAGAAGAAGTTGAATCGAGCAGTTCTAAAGATGATGATAGTAATGAAGAAGCAGATAATGAAGATGAAGCAGATGAAGCAGATGATGAAGATGATGATGATGATAATGATGGAAATGGTGGTGGTATGGATTTTGGTGAATCGGTGTTTCGAGAACCTATTGTTGAGGTCGAACCTTCTTCTGAAAGAGATTTTTCGAAAGGTAACACGGTTGATACATCAGAGACTATTCCGATTAACCCAAAAGTGGTAAATATTGAAGTAGATGAGCTCGATCTTCAAGCTGCCAGGGCATCAGTTCAAGGAGTTACTACTACAGTTCAAGAAGTCACTGATTCTGTTCAAGAAGCAACAAATCCAGTTCAAGGAACGTCAGGTATTATGACAGGAAATGAGTTTTTAAGGCAAATGCGAGAACGGATGGATGCTCAAAGAGATGAACAGTTACTTAGAACGAAGGCGATGCTGAAAGGAAAAGGGAAGATGTCAGAAATTCCTGAAATTCCTTTTGAGATTCCTTTAAGAAGACCGACTGGAGTTGTTATTCAGGAACCGTCATCTCAACTGTCGAGTCGTCCAGTTCCTCAACTGCCTATCATTCCTCCTGTTCAAGATCCACCTTCATTTCATCGAAATCTTGCGGATATTTCGTTGACTGAACTTTCGGATGCTTTCTATGCACGTTTATTGTCAGTTTCACCTCCGGAACATCAAGATAAGGACTTAATTTCTCTGCTTCGGAATTTCCAACCGACTCAACCTCGAGTTTCTTCTTTGGCAGAAGAATTTCATTCTTTCAGATCTGAAGTCAATACTAGTTTATCAGATATTAAGACATGTATAAATTTGATGATGGAAGCACTTTCTACACTTTCTGATCGTGTAGGAAAGCATGAAGAAACCTGTCAGACTGCCGCTCTTTCGTCTCTTAAGCGAAGACATGACCAGGATGATTCTGACCATCAAGGTCATGAGGGGGAGAATTCAAAGAGACAAAGAGTAGAAGAAACTGTTCATGATGAATCTGCTGAAACAATTGTTGAAGACACGGCAAATGAGGATAGAGCAAATGAAGAAAGAGATAAAGAAGCTCATCCAGAAAGTATAGTTGATGAGTTGCTAAATGAAATAGATTTGACGGCAATGGCTTCCGAGATTAACTATGTTGTGCCAGAAATTGTGAATAATCTACAACTCGTGGTTTATGTAAATCCAGATTCTGCACCGGTGTCTATAGAAAATCAGGAAACTTCTCACGTGCATGAGTCTGAAGATTATGATGATATGCGCAACTTCTTTTCCAACTATGTCGAGATAGATTCTAATGATGACGTCCATAGAAAGTTTGATAAGTTCTGGAAGATAAAAGAAGAAGATCAAGATGATATAATCGTCATCTCAGATACTGAAATGGATGTAGAAGTTGATGAAAAAGACATTAACATTGTTAATATGCTATATGGAGATCTTTCTGATAATGAAGATGTGAGTCATCAATCTCCTATAGTACGGTCACCAGTTCAAGGTCCCGAAGTTCCTGTTTAATCAATTCCTTCAGTTGTTTCTGACTCTCCAGCTCCGACTACCACTATTCCAAAAGACACTTTTGTTCAGGGTGAGTCGTCTAGAGCAAATCAAAGGGTTCCTGATCCGTTTATGAATGTTCCACGTAGCATTCTTCAACCAGGTCCAGCTTTGGATAGACAACAACGTTTGCAAAGACTTGAAGAAAAATTTCAAGTCACCAGAATGAGATCTGCTTTTCTTGAAGACTCAGAACGCAACTTTTATGTCAAGAAAAGAAGGAGAGTTCATATTCATGCCATTCTGGGGATTGAGAAAGAACCGGCCTGGTATCAATACGAATATCTGATGTTTATCAAATGTATTCGTAAAGGAAGACTTCTAGTGTTCTCAAAGCATGGAATCGTAAGGGTACTTAAGGTGGAGATAGCTAGTTTTGTCAGAATTTGGTATCCTATATTTTACGTTGAACGTCAAGACTGTCAGAGATATCAGTTTTCTGAAGCAGACTTCAATGATCTTTCTATTGATGACTTTGAGGTAATGTATCATCAATTTCGAGATATGCCTGTTTGCACTGATGATATCCTCAGGGCTTTGGAAGCAGTCAAGCTTTTCTTACGAAGACAAGTTAGATTCTATAGATGCTTTGACTTCCAACTTGCTATCGAAAGCTTTCAGCCAGTTGTCAATGTAAGAAGACCTGATAGAGATTTACCAAATATTGATAGCTATCCACTATTCACTATTCTTGAAGATCCTTATGGAGTCGTGTATAGAGATGAATCTGGTGTTAGACGTTTTCTTAGATTTGATGAGATTGGGAAGTATTCAGATGGTACTTTGAAGATTATCCGATTACAATTAAATCAAAGATTGAAGGAAGCTTTGAAGAAGCTTTTGAAGACAAGAAGAAATTTGTACCAGGTTGGTAATGCTGAGATCAGACTTTTGAGGAGAGCAATAGAGACGATTGATACAAGATTGAACTTTCGGCTGACTCTAAGACGCTTGGAGATTTTGACTGGCAAGAATCGCCAACACAGAAGATTCGAGCGCCCTTGATTACAAAGGGGGAGATTGTTAATGCTATAATATGTTGTAATCAAGGCTTCTTATATATTAGCTTACTTTCCTTTAGTTTGACTTTTGTAATAGTCAAGGGTATATAAACCCTTTGTAAGCTTTTGCAACATAACAGTGCTTAATAGAGATGACATACTTTCTCTCACTAGAATTTCTCTCTCTCTCTATCTTGAATGATCTTGGTTTAACAATTTGTTTTATCATTCAAAATCAGATTGTTTGTTAGGTTTTTCTTTAGACTTAATTTTCCCTTCTTTTGTTGTATATTTGTTTGCCTTGTTTTAGTAACTAAAAATTAAAATATGAAAGCCTTGACCTAGAGAAAGAGAAGTAGCAACCCACATTCCACCAAGCTCGATCACACATTTGTGTTAAGTTCTTTTTGAAAAAAATATGAGAACACACTTAAAAATCAAACGGAGTGCAGAAATACAACCAGCATTAAAATTCCATTGCGACAGATCGATCGAGCAACGGTCCATGCACCCCTCCTCTATGAGTAGGTCCGCCTACGGTTCTCTCAAATAAGATTTTTCAGTGTAGAGTTATGTACTATGGTTAGAGCTAGCGAAACAGTTCTTGTTGCAATAATATAGAAATATTAATGCACAATGAATATTTGTGTATTATGTGTGATTAAAGAAAAAAATATATGTTTCTTGAATACAATTTTATGATCATATCAATGATATTATTATCATCACTCAACTTTAAATATAATTAAACGTTGAAATAATAATTAACTTTTTCTTCGTTAGATTATTTGTTGAATTGTTCTTTTATTTTAATTAATCAGATTAAAATTGGACCACAATATCGTATACAATTAATATGATTTTATGAGTAAATAAAAAGTTAAAAACACAATCATTAAGTTAGTTTCACCTATTTATATTAAAAAGAGGGAAATTGCCTCAAATAGCCATTTTATACATAAGGTTTCTTTAAATAGCCATTTTAAACATCTAATTCCAAAAATGGCCAAAACTTACGCATACAAACTTACGCACAGAGTTTTCTTTGCGTAAGTTTCATTTTTCCCAAAAAAAAATTAAAAAAACGATTTTTTTTAAAAACTTACGCACAGAAAACTCTGTGCGTAAGTTTTAATCCTAAGTGTATGCGTAAGTTTTTTTTTGCACCACGTAGGCTCCACGTGGAAAACCTAAACTTACGCACAGAGTTTTCTGTGCGTAAGTTTTTTAAAAAATCGTTTTTTTCATTTTTTTTGGAAAAAATGAAACTTACGCACAGAAAACTCTGTGCGTAAGTTTGTATGCGTAAGTTTTCATTTTTTTTTTATACAAAATTATTCAATCAATTTTTTTCAATAAATTATTTAAAAAAATGTTTTTCCAAAATAATCAAATTATTTTAAAAAATTATTTAGAAATAATTTTTTTTAAACAATTTGATTATTTTCTAAAATGTTTATCCAAAAAATTAATTTTTTTTAACAAGAAACCCATAAGTCATCTTCTTGGAAAAAATTAAAAAAAATTGTAAAAAATTAAAAAAATTAAACTTACGATTTTTTTATTATGCGTAAGTTTATTTTTTTTAATTTTTTACAATTTATGCGTAAGTTTATTTTTTTTTAATAAACAATTTTTTACAATTTTTTATTATTATGCGTAAGTTTATTTTTTTATAATTTTTTACAATTTATGCATTAGTTTATTTTTTTTAATAAACAATTTTTTTTATTATGCGTAAGTTTATTTTTTATAATTTTTTACAATTTATGCATTAGTTTATTTTTTTTAATAAACAATTTTTTACAATTTTTTTTATGCGTAAGTTTATTTTTTTAATTTTTTACAATTTATACGTAAGTTTATTTTTTTTAATAAAAAAATAAACAATTTTTTACAATTTTTTTTAATAAACAAATTTTTACTTTTATGCGTAAGTTTGAAAAGAACAATTTTTTTACTTAAACAATTTTTTTACTTGAACAATTTTTTGAATAAACAATTTTTTTACTTTTATGCGTAAGTTTGAAAAAAAACAATTTTTTTACTTAAACAATTTTTTTACGATGCGTAATTTTTTTACTTAAAAAATTATTTAGAAATAATTTTTTTTAAACAATTTGATTATTTTCTAAAATGTTTTTCCAAAAAATTAATTTTTTTTAAAAAAATCAATTGAATCCGTATGAATTGAATTAAAGCTGTTTTTACTGTGTTGTGTCAAATCACTGAAAAAGAATCGGATTCTTTCTTAAACAAAAAAAAATATTAAAACTTACGCATAGAAACTTACGCACAGAGTTTTCTGTGCGTAAGTTTCATTTTTCCCAAAAAAAATGAAAAAAACGATTTTTTAAAAAACTTACGCACAGAAAACTCTGTGCGTAAGTTTTAATCTCTGTGCGTAAGTTTAGGTTTTCCACGTGGAGCCTACGTGGTGCAAAAAAAAAACTTACGCATACACTTAGGATTAAAACTTACGCACAGAGTTTTCTGTGCGTAAGTTTTTAAAAAAAATCGTTTTTTTAATTTTTTTTGGGAAAAATGAAACTTACGCACAGAAAACTTTGTGCGTAAGTTTGTATGCGTAAGTTTTGGCCATTTTTGGAATTAGATGTTTAAAATGGCTATTTAAAGAAACCTTATGTATAAAATGGCTATTTGAGGCAATTTCCCCAAAAAAGATTATAATTGAAAATACAAAAAGAAAAAGAACTTAATAAACTCCGTGCACGCAAGCTTTTTTGCTATTTAAAGGATGCTTAATTTCTCGTAGTAGTTCTGAATTCAATTTGAGCGAAAATGGCGGCAGAAATTAAAAGAGAGAGAATTCATTCCAAAGAAGAAGAAACGGCTCAAGAAGAGATATGGAAATATATTTTTGGTTTCACTCCGACGGCTGTGGTGAAGTGTGCCATTGAGCTTGGGATACCCGATATCCTCGAGAACCATGAAATCCCAATGACGCTTGCAGAGCTTACGTCAAAGCTCGGGTGTAACGAGTCTTCGTTGTATCGGATCATGAGGTTCTTGATCCACTATAAGATATTTCAAGAGAAGCCTATATCTGAAACATCTGTTGGATACGCTCAGACCCCTTTGTCTCGGCTTCTAACAAGGCAAAGAGAAAATTCGATGGCGGACATGGTGCTTTTACAGAGCAGCCCGTTCATTCTGGCTCCATGGCACAAGCTAAGTGCTTGGGTTTTGGGAAACAAAGACTTACCATTCGAAGCGGCACATGAAGGCAAAGATCTCTGGCAATTTATGGCGGCTAATCATGGTTATCGTAAGCTCTTTGACGATGGAATGGCATGTGATGCTCGGGTGGGGGTGGCAGCGGTGATTGAGGGATGTCCAGAGGTGTTTGAGGGATTGAAGACGTTGGTGGATGTTGGTGGTGGTGATGGGACGGCTTTACGTTTGATAGTGAAGGCTTTTCCTTGGATCAAAGGGATTAATTACGTACGATCTCCCTCATGTGGTGTCGATGGCTCCACCAGCCACAGGTGTTGAACATGTTGGAGGCAATATGTTTGATCATGTTCCAAAAGCCGATGCTGCTTATTTGATGGTTAGTCTTTATCATCTAAAACTCTTATGTTCTTTGGAATTCTGGATAGCAACCCTTGTTTACATAATGCATCTTTTTCCTATATTACCTGTGTAACATTTCTTGGTAACTTTCGTTTTTAGATATGATTGCTACCTTATTATTATATAATGATTTTGTTTTCATATTTTGTAGAAAGTACCACATGATTGGGGGGACGAAGAACGCATCAACATACTTAAAAGATGTCGAGAGGCTATTCCTCATGATACAGGAAAGGTGATTATTGTAGAGGCAATTGTAGGACGAAAAGAAGATCATGAGTTTAAAGAAGTGGGATTGATGCTTGATATGGTGATGATGGCTCATACAAGTAAGGGGAAGGAACGGACTTTGGAAGAATGGGCTTACGTGTTTAATGAGGCTGGATTTACTCGTCACACTATAAAACACATCCGAACCTATCATTCGGTTATTGAAGTTTATCCTTGAATCTCATATCTTCAATGTGTGCTTGAAATTGACATCTTCATTTTCTTTACGTTCTTTGTTTATGATGTCGTATTGTTCTGCGATAAAAGAGTGATTTATGTGTTGTTATATCAAAAATACAATAAATTGTAATAGTATTATGATTAACTTTCTATGAAATTTCAAGCTGTATAATTTATCTAAGACTTGCTTGTTCTTAGATACTTGGGCTTTCAATCTAACTCAATATCAAGTGTAGTTCATATTTCAAAGTAATTACTTTTTTGAATTTTGATCACTTTGGTTTTCACTTTATTTGACTTTTGGTCCATGTAGCTAATGAATTACAACAAATTTGAGTTTATAGCATGTCTAAAATAAATAAGCGTCCTAATAGAGTGTTTTATAGAACATTACTTTATAGGACCAAACAAAAAAACATCCTATCTAAAAGTGTTACAATAAGTTTATTGGACGCTTCGTCCTAACAAAGTTTTTAGGACATTTTCAAAATAAGGTGTTGTATTAGCAATTTTATAAGACACTTTTGAAAAGTATCCTATAAACCCATATTTTCAGAGGACGCTTGTTTTTATAGGACACTTTTTCAAATAACGTCCTATAAAATACTCCCTCCGTCCCAAAATAAATGTCCACAATGAACAAGACACACAGTTTTAGGAGTGTGCAATTATTATACTTTTTAATTAACCAAAATACAATTTTACCTTTAATTATAGAGGGGAAAAAAATTCATCACATAATTAAGGGTAAAATGGGAAAGTGGATTTTTATTTTTCAAACAAAAATAGTAATGTAGACACTTATTTTAGGACGGAGGGAGTAGTTATTAGGATGTTTTATTTGAAAAATGTACTAAGAAACTTGTTACGACGTCCAAAAGCGTTTTATAAACTTTTTGTAACACTTTTAGATATGACGTTTTTTTGTTTGGTCTTATAAAATATCCTATTATGACGTAAATTTATTTTAGGCATCCTATAAACTCAATTTTTTTTGTAGCGATGGTTGTTTACTAAGGGCGTTTTGTTATCTTTCTCGTTTATTTAATTTTATATTGAAAAAACAAGACAAAAAAATTAGTATTATATTATGTCACTACAACAAAAGGGACTTTATAGGACACTTTTTTGGGACGTTTTTCGAGAACCGTCCTTTAAAAGAGCTAATACGACACATTAGTCTATGTGTCCTATTTGATTTAATCTAACGCGACTCTTAATTTTGATGTCTTATTAACGTACCTTAGTGTCCTATCATGTAGGTCTAATACGACACTTTTCAATGTCATATAAGTTTAGAGTCTAATAGGACACTTTCAAGTGTCCTATTAGAGTTAAAAATATGAAAATAAGATTATATATTTTAAGTGTCATCATCTTTATGTATATATTTTTATCACTATATTTATATAAGACATATTTTAATTATATCTTTAAAATGACAATATATATGCTTCAAAGAGTGAAAGTAACTGAAATAATTTGAAGCCCAGTTAAAATAAACTTTTCATTATATGTTGGATAAAACTGAAAGCCCAAAACCTAAAACCCTCAACCTCCAGCCTCAAATAATTTGAAGCCCAAATGTTTGCCTTGTTTGCGAATATCAACGTCGCCCAAGCCGAGACTCGTATCAACTCAACGTCGCCCAGAGTCTGGAATCGACTTCTTCAAACCATCGATCGACGCTACTGCTTCTCCTCTCCTCTCCTCAGGTGATCAAGTTTTCTCTCTAAACCCTAGACCTTTTATTTCTGTCTACATTCATCTATCTGATCATTCTCTTAGCATAAATCTATCTCGAAAGCTCGATAAAATTTTTGTCCAAATAAATCCATCTCTGTTAGCAATTGCGTTTTTCGTCCAAATAAACTTGAGGTTTAAGTCTCTGAGAATCGTTATGAGTATTTTGTTCAAAAGGAATTAGTGCAATTTGAATACAAAATATTGGTTTACTCAACTGTCAGCAATTTATTTTTCGTTTTTGAAATTGAAATGTTCCAATCACAGTGGTTTACTGAAATCGAATATTGTGAACAATTTTGTTTGTTTGTTTCTAAACAGAATAGAATTAAGAATCTACTTACAAAAAACGATGGCTGAGATGGTAATTGTATTATTGATAGTTTAATAGATGTTTAGTTGATTGATCTCATGATGTTTAGTTAACTGTTTTCTGTTGAGCTATCAAATTTGATAGAGGTTTTTGCTGTTTCTTTCATGATTGTGTATAATAGAATTGTTTATGGTTTTAATTCGTTTAGTAGAGGGAGGCAAAGAAAACTTATTGCATATGATAGAATTGCTGTTGTGCAATCATTTAATCAACATAAAAGTATAGTTGCATTTTTTGTTTGCTACTTATCTGTTTGTTCATATTGAATTGTTATATTTTAATGCCTAAGATGGGTTTTGGGTCCATATAAGAAGATGATGCAGTACTCCTGATACAGATAGCAAAGACAATCAGATATCTCAGAGCTATATTTTTCATAAAAGTAAACTTATGCTGCATTTTGATTCTGGTGGGTAGAAACAATTTAAAGTGGCCCTAGCCTATGTACCTAAGGGACCTTAGAGAGCAGGGGCCTCATAGATTTACATATTAGTTTCTATACAACTGTTATGCAAAGTAAGTTTGTTTTCTCTTAAAGCAGGGGTGTAACACCCCGCTTACCACAACACAATATTGTTGTGTCGTGGTAAGCGGGGTGTTACAAGGGGAGACATATCTGAAATTCTCATATACTGTTGAAAATAATTTTGTTGAATTTCAACACAACACACACACACACACACACACACACATATATATATATAACATACCTGTATAACATGGTTTTTTCGACTACTTCACATAAACATAAGAAGATTGCGGCAAAAAATATAATAACAAATCACATCTTTTGAAGAATAGAATTTATACATACCTATTTAAACTCCTCAATGTCTTCATCAACTTTTATTTTCTTCATCTTCTACCAAATAAATTTCTAGGATTTTATTTTGTTTTGCAACTTGTAAAAAACAAATTTCATTAAAAAATAAGACAAATTAATGAAGAAACAAATCAAGAGTTGGGGGTTAAACTTGGGCATGCAAAATTACAAAGAAATTCATGTTAATATGAATTACACATTTTCCATACAGGGGCAGAATAGTCTTTTACATATTCAACATTTAATAAAATCAAAAAATTGAGAAAAAAGATAGAAGAGATTCCAATGCTTAGAAAGTGTCACCTCATCTTTCTTGGTTTTTGCTTTTATATATATATATAGATATAGATATAGATTAATTAACCTATTTCTGGTTTTTATGTGAAGTATAATCTTCTTGCTTATTTATTGTTACTTAAGTTTTTATTAATGGGATAGAATAGAAATATGATGTAATGATGATTTGAAATCAATGAGTTTGGTTTCTATAAAAACGAACACATGCATGTCATGTGATCTCCATATGACTTCAATTATGATACCCATTTTTATTTTTTGTACTTGTTAAATAACATTCTAACCATTTCAATATGGTATTATACTATTATTTATATTCTATGTTATCTTACTTATTCAAAAAAATTCAAAAACGGTACAATTTTTTTGTTAATTTAGTTTAAGTCTTACAGGAAAAAAAAAACTTATTTAAAAAGGTTTAATGTTATCCATATTATACATGTATACCTATCCACTCATCCCTTCCCCACCCATAGACCTCGCCGGCTACCATGGGTCTGTCGGTTCCGCCACTTGCTCATTCCCTTCTCTAGCCTCCTCATTAGATCTGGGATTTTTAATGGTCGAACGACATTTTCCCGCACCCATGCTCTTTACACACATACCATTTTCGGTGCCTCACTCCCTTTGCACTCATATCATTCTGACACTCCATTCCCCTATCACAGACATACACACATCGGATCTGGGTGTTTTCATATCTATAAACAAAATAAAACATAAACAAAATCAAATGCTTTCCTTTCATGTTGTAAATACACACACACATCATCATCATCATCAAAGCAAACCAAAAAAACTCTAAAAATAAAACAATCAAAGAGTTATTTGTGTGTTCTACATGATGGTTCTATGCGCATCACAGCACCAGGTCTAGTATATTCATGATATTTAGGACACACACAAACATCGATGAATGTGTGTGGGGAATGGAGTGCGTTGCAAGTGTTGACACATACACACACACGGTTGCTGGGTTGACGAAGATTGTAGTAGTTATGATGTTGCTACAGGGGTGGGGTTTGGTCGTATCTGAGATAGAGGTGGTAGGAGAAGTCGTCGAGAATAGGGGAGGGGTGGGCGAGTCACCAAGAAAAGGGGTGTTTTAATTTCTTGTTTGCGGTGTCTGTAAACGTATTTGTTGGTTAATCCCTAAAGTCGTTGTCCGTTGTTATAGAAGAGTTGGACTATATGTTTATTACGGTTTTTTGGTTTCGAATATATTAATGTAAAAACATGCACTTGTCGCACAAAAAATATCAAATCAACTGCAAGTGTGACAAATAAAGAATGTTTTTTTTGAAAGGCAATTGCATTTCGGGGGTATCCTGGACTTAGTCCAGACTAATCCCCCTTCGACCCGGCCACGATCCGGCCACGATACAACCCTCGACCCTTGATATCCTAGCGTGCTCGCCCCTGGATTTGAACCCGGGGTAGAAAGGGCTTCCACCACTTTTCCCCAGGCCTTTAACCAGTGGGCTACAACATTTTTGGATAAATAAAGAATGTGAAGTGGAAGAAATGACACGATAGTTTAGAAAGACTCACCAACTACATCTACTTTCATTCGAGACTCATCTCGACCGACTATATATATATTCACTTCAATTTCCGGAGCACAAATTGAATCTTTTTTTAGAAAAATATACAATCAACCCGTTGCAATGTAGGAAACAAGATTTCAACGATGATTCTAAATAATCTGTTATGGCGTGTTATGCCACCGAGGTTTGGTTTCGTTACCACGTTTATCTGTGTGCCTCCACTCTTGGGCTTGGTTTACGTTATAACATGTTATGGTGCGTTATGCCACATTATTTTGTAAGATGTGGGTTTTTTCCTTTTACTTCTTTTTCATCAAAAATTTTGTAACAACCGGGTTTTCTTGCAAAGTGTGAAAGTTTGGTGGCCAATTTCGAAGAAAATAAAGTTAGAGTTGAGGGACTTGTTGGCAATTTTTTAGAAGTATAAATAGCTCCATTTCCCTAGGGCACCATTTATTAGAAAATCAGTATTATTTGCTCTTGTGTGTTTGGCGGCTAAGAGGAGAAAAGAAGAAGGAGCAAAAGTGGGGAGAATTCTTAATCAAGGAAAAGAGTAGCAAAGGTAATCATCCAATATGCTTCTTCTGTTTATTTCGAGTTCCTTACTCTCTTTTGTCTAAGACTTGGGGATGAAATCATAAGGGTTTATGGTGTTTCTTCTTCAAAACAACCCTTAAAAGATGTTCTTGGGATTCTTGATTGTATTGCTTCGATTTTACGGTTTATCAAGGGATTAAGTGAATGTTTGTGACTGGTTGATGAACCCTTATGTTTGTCTAATCGAGCTTTTATTAGAAAATAAGTTTTTAATCACTTTTAGAGATGGGTTTTGCGTCCAGTCCGTAGTTTCCGGACGTCGCCCCGTCCGGACAGTAGTGTCCGGACAGTGGGGGTCTCCAAGTGTTGTTTTTAGTGTCCGGGTGATAGGGTTTCCGGGTATGCCCTAGTTTCTGGATAAGATGTCCGGAAAGGTCATGGTGTCCGGAAAGGTCATAGTGTCCGGATAGTGCAGTAAGATCGGACAGTCTAATCTAATGAAATTCTAATGTCCATAGGTGTCCGACTTGTTTAGCTTGGAGATATATCAAGGGTGTGTCCAACACTAACCTAAGGTGAGTTCCCTAATACCTTTTTACGACGTAAGATGTTAAATGCTTTTAACTGAATATGGTTCTTTACGAGCATGAAATATTTACGAACTAATGTGCATGTTTCCCATGAAATACTTATTTTATCTAAAAGAATATTTGGCATGATGAAATGAGAATTATGATTTACAAAGATTCTAAGTTTCATGTTTTATGAAATGAATGAGTATGCTATGTGGAGTCGGTCTGCATTGTGGGATCAGAGAGCCTCGGGATCCGATGATCCCTTGGATATGTATGACAGACCGGTAGGTTGGAATTCGTTTCTCTCCTATTCGGGTAGAGGGGAGCCTGCTTGGGCCCTGATACAAGGCGAGAGGGGAGTCTGCTGGGGGCCCCGATCACGGAATGTTTATGTGATCCATTACACGGTGTAGTACCATGTTTGACGTTATGTGAAGTTTGATGATGAATTTTATAATCGATTTTCCCACTGCTTATATATGTTGTTTTCGGAGGGAATTCACTAGACCTTTTGGTCTAACCCTCGCTTTTCAAAATTAAACCATTTTCAGGTAAGCAAGTAGTAAGAGGCTCAAGTAAGTGAGCAAGAGCAAGATAGAGTACAAATGCAGCTAGAGACAGTGCAAGTGCCACCCATAGAAGCTAGAATATTCTCAGTTATGTATAGGTTGTTTCCGCCAACCTTAGTTTGAGATTGATGTAAAGAGAATTTTGGGACCCGATTTTGTAAATGTTATGACTTAATACTATTTATGTCCTGTTGTATTTTTTGGGATGTTACGAATGGTATCAGAGCCATAGTTTAAGGGATTTACGTGACCGGATGGGCCTAAACTTAAACTTCGGAGTAGAAATCACAACTGAGAATCAGGGAATGCATTAGAAGGGCACTATTGTATATATAAGAAATGCGTTAGGAAGGCACTATAGCAGATATTGGACTAATAGGGTACCGAGGACAGTCATGTAAGGTAAGTTTGGGATTTCACCTGACCAGTGTAATTGCGAGCTTACAGGTACATGTATGTGCTTGACATGCCTTATTATTCCGAAGTGGTAGTCAGAAACTAGTGTTTATGTCGTGTTCCAGTACTTTAGAATGTCAGCAAGATCCCTGAGGGGTAGACTGAGACCCCTTGTTGGGGAAGTTTCATGAGAAGTCACTTATGATATGATGTATGTATACATCGTAGAGAAGAAATGTTGTATAGAGTGTCATGAGTCGTCTAGAGGTAGCTCTTCGTGGATTCGGAGAGGATGAATGTTTGAGTTTGAGTAAGACTCATGTTTCGGGAGAGTCTCAGTTCTAGAAATCATGGGATAGATCAGTCGGGATGGTAAGGAAGGACTATGTCGAAATCTTGAAAGTGTCAATGGAGCCCTGACTTCTTAGTCGAGCTTTTCAATGGAAGGATCAATGAAATAGGATACCCATAGTGAATTGAAAGCATGTAGAGGTAGAATGTGAGACATTTGATTTAAAATGGAAATAGTATGAGGATGTAAGTGTTAATGCCAAAAATCGCACCAAAGGGACAACTTAAGGTAGATGTGGACTTAAACAACTAAAGAAAGAATCTTTCAACGAGACGTGCGACGATAAATAAAATAAAGAAACAAGGGATTTGATGACGCAGGAAAAACCTCAATCGAGGAAAAAACCTGCGGACGACAGGGGGTGTCGTCGCTGCACTATGGTCGCCAATCAGGGGCGATGTCCTTGGATACTGGTGTCGGTCGTACAGTGATTACAATACAAATGAAGAAAATGCTTCGAAATGTAGAGTACAAGTGTTTGAAATGTAGAAACAGATGTTTGTCGTGTGTGAAAACAAAGTGTGAACTGCTGGTCGAGGGCGGATGTCGTGTGTCAAGAGCAATTCTTCGAGAGAAGGTTCTTCACTTCTATTGTTCTTGAGTTCACTGTAGTAATCTGGAATTTGGTGCTGAATGTAGCTTTCAGTGTGTGTTTTCTTGAGTTTAGCTTCGAATGTTGGTTGCTAGATGTTCGATGATGTTGGTCCCCCCTTGAAATGATGATTAAACTCCATCTTTATAGTCTTCGGGGCCTTTAATTAGCTCATTAATGGCTTTGATGACTGCTTGTTGTAACGGTCGTTGTCTTCAATGTGAGATTAAATGCTCGTTAATGATTTCATCGGTTATAGCCGTTGCTCATAAAGAGTGTTGACTCCTGCATTAAACACTTAACAAACGTAACAGTTATATTACGTGTTAGCTTGGTCGAGGTCGCATGGTCTTTATGCGACAGTCGTGCGGAGCGGGCGACGTCGAGGTCGAGTGTCGCGATGAACTCTCGACTTACCTTTCAGGAGGGACGACGAATGTTTTCTGGGTCTTTGTCGGGACCTTATCTTAATACAAGATATGGTTCATAACGAGTGTCTTACCTTTTCTGTTCGTGGTCAAGACTTGCATTAATAAACAAAAGAAACGGATGTTTGACTGTTAACGGTTAGTATAATCGTACGACCGTCTTAAGTCTTGGATGTCGGTCTTATGGAACATACGACTATCGCCAAAATATAAGACCATGTATATGATTGTAAACGTCTTGTAAAACCTTATCTTAATATAAGAACGGTCTTATGAAAATGTCCCGAGATTAGGATAAAAATGTCGTAAGACCATTTGGTCGTAGGACCAGGATGTCAGGACGATGTTGTCGTAGGACCAGAGCGATATAACACCGATGACAGGAGACTGTCAACGTAAGACCGACGAGTAGTAACTGGCGACATAAGACTAGTGACGTGTGACTGGCGATGTGCGGCGTGCGACACGTGACGTCCGATCATTAGATGTAAGATGACTACTGACCCAATAAGTCAATTATAGTGGTTATTTAACGTATGTCGGGGATATGATAATAATGGGTATTATCCTTGTCGGTCGGGGGCATGGTAATCAATGTCCATGGGTCATGTCGAGGGGATTTCCTCAGGTCAGCCGAGGGTGTGATTTTTTACCCAAACAGTAAGTAAGTAAGATGTGGAACGCATGTACAACAAGTTATTGCATGACCGAGAGGGCAACCATTGGTCGAAGGTAAAGTGTCAAGGATAAGCGGCGTGAGTGAAGCGGTTGACCTTCTTTGAGTGAGTAGCCTTCAATTTCAAGCAAAGTCTCATGCATGGCGTTCTTTTATGTTACATGAAATTTTCACGATTTAAGTTAAATGTGTAAATATAAATTTTGATCGAAAATGAGTCAGAATGTGCACGCGTATGTTTAAAGAAAAGGTGATTTCATTCACATTGCACATTGAAATTTTGAGCTTAACGATTTGCAAAGTATTTCACACTTTTAATGATAAGTTAAATTTTTACAAAAAGGTCAAGAAAATGTTTGCCAGCAAAACTTTTACAATCAAATGAGTATTGATCTGTTGATGTCATACAAAAGAGTGGGAGAATCGACTGGTTTACTTGGTGTCGGTAATTTCTTTTCGAATTGTGTTGTAGGAAGGGATTTTCATTCAATGTATTACTGTCGTAATAACTTCGTTCAGATTGAGTAAGATGGAGGTTCACGGAAAGATGCATGCAAACGATTCTCGATTCGTTGTGCAGGGCATTGAAGTTATAAGAGTGATGGAGTCATGTGTACCCAAGTTGTTTCCAAATGTTGTTTATTTAAAATGATAAAATGTACGAAATGATTTATTTACGGTGTTGTCATGCATGAAGGCTATGAACTCACTAGGTCATAGAGTATTACATTTAAAGCTAAGGAAGAACTCCGAGAGTGGAGAGGGGTTGGTCAAATCAGGGGAGGACGTTTGTAGTTTTCATATATGTGTTCAAGAAGAGATTTGGACAGTGGAAGAGTCAGAAGTGGATTATAGTATCGGTTGTATGAGGGTCTGCACCCTTGTTCGGTAACTGGAAGTACGGTTTTCAAGGGACGGTTGTGTCGGGAGAAAGGACTAGGAGTCATCAAGGTGTTAATTTTTAGCCAGTAGAGTAGGATTTTCTTGTTTTATTTGTTTCCTTCTTTTAGTTGCTTTCTGTTATTGTTTAGGCTATTTAAAGTCTGGTTTCCATTCAATAAAGTCATCGAAGCATTCTTGTGCAATCTTCTTTCTTTGATTTCTCTTTACTTAACAACATCTAACTACATGTATATTCATCATCCTTGTATTAATATGGATCCATCTCATGTCTTTCTTATTCCAACTAAAGATGCATGGTATTCCACTTTCTTAAACAAGTAGAATGGGTAGAAAAATATAATCCTTTAAATGTTTGTGAGTTGCAGATTTGAAGTTCTATGAATGAGATTGTGGGGAATCATGGGTAAGAGCCCGTTTTCTATAAGGAAATATTCACAAATATAAATTGCAATGATCTTTTAGGGTGCGTTTGGTACGCAGACAGGATAAAACATGACAGGATGGGACAGGACATAACAAAATAGGGCAGAACAGTTGTTCAACGTTTGGTAGACGGAACTAGACAGAACAGAACATATAACATTAGATAAAATACAATAACTAAAATGAATAAAATATAAAATAGAACGTGTATCATGGGTCAAAGTCTTTTTCCTGTTTGTGAATCCTGCTTAGGAGCCGTTTACCAAACGTGTTGTAAATACCGATCACACCACACTCGATTCAAACCTGTAAAACGGTGATCGAAGCGAGCCGAAACCTTGATCAAGAATTAACCCAAGATCCAAAAACGAGTTTAATGCGAAAAACGATAAACCCATTCTCAACGGCAACGATAAACAACCACAAAATATTTACATAACTTAACGGAAATAAACGAGATGAAAAACGACACCGGATTTACGTGGAAAACCCAAAACGGGAAAAACCATGGGCGGAGGACACCACCGAGAAGTCCACTATAATGGACGATGTTACAATACTTTAGAAATAGGAGAAATCGATGAAGAGATTACATGAAAATTGCCATACTAATCTAAGTATATGTTGAGAGAAAAATGCTATAAATTTTCTGGAGTGTTTTCACATGAAATACGGCTACCAAGAGAAGCAATGGCGTGATGAGAAACCGCTGCAAAACCGCCAACACTTGGTGCGTTTACCGGCGCGTGTCTGGTCAACGTGGAAGACGCACAGATGGAAAAATGGTGAATACTCCGGTGCTTCGCGTTGAGTGTGCGCGGGTGTGGTCATCATCTGAGCCACACCACACTCTGTTAATTCTTTCCGGCCTTCTTTGACTTTGCCATTAAGAGTTTGACTTCTCCTTTTTTTCATTTATGCGTAGCTATTCCAACCCTTTAATCCATCATTCAATTTCTCTTTTATCCGATTGGCCCATATAACTATGGAATTCTGATTTCCATGCATGCATTGGATTTTGGAGACAAACCAACAAATTACAATCTCCACCACTTCAAAAGTAAAAACATCATCCCAACAATCTTCTTCTTCATGAAACAAAGCTCAAATACAAGCTCTAAAAACATCATCAACACGAAAAATAGTGATATTAAAATGACTTCTCGAAAGTTGATTAACAAGCACATACCTCCTCCGCCGGTCCTCCACGGACTACTCCAAACCACGGATTCCGATCAAGTTTGTAAACAAATCGAACTTACGGGTCAAAAGAACTTTGGTCATCATGTCGGTCGGACTAACATGAGTAGACACCTTCCTCACCTTAAAATCTCCCTTAGCGATGACCTCTCTTATGAAATTAAATCGCACATCAATATGCTTCGTGCGCTCGTGGAACATTTGAGTTTCCCTAAAAAATATTGCACTCTGATTATCACATAATACAGAGTTCACGGTAAGCTCATCACCTCTAAGGCTATTGAACAAGCCTTTAAGCCATATCGCCTCTTTGAAACCCTCGGTAACGGCCATGTATTCGGCCTCAGTTGTAGACAGAGCAACCGACGGTTGAAGAACCGCCTTCCAACTGATGGCACACGGCCCCATAGTAAACACATACCCGGTAAGAGAGCGTCGGCCATCCATATCTCCACCATAGTCAGAATCAACATACCCTTAAACACCATCTCTAGAAGTTCCAAAACATAAACAATGGTCTCTAGTACCCGATAGGTACCTGAGAACCCACTGAACCGCCTTTCAATGCTCTCTACCCGGATTAGCCATATAACAACTCTCCATGCTCACAACATAGGCTAAATCCGGTCACGTACAGATCATTGCATACATCAATGACCCAACCGCACTAGAGTAAAGAACCCAAGACATATATTCTTTATCTTCATCAGAAGTAGGGCATTGACGTGCAAATAATTTGAAATAAGCAGCAAGAGGAGTATTTACCTGTTTGGCACCATCCATGTTGAATCTCTTCAACACTTTATCGATATAGCTCATTTAACTAAGAGTCAAAGTTCCCGCCTTTCGGTCTCTTGTGATCTCCATGCCAAGAATTTTTCGAGCTTTGCCCAAGTCCTTCATTTCAAATTCCATGTTCAATTGATTCTTGACCTCTTGGATGTCATCCTTGTTCTTTGAAGCTATAAGCATATCGTCCACATATAACAATAGGGACAAACGAACCATCTTCACATCTTCTTAAATAAACACAATTGTCATACAAACAACGTGAGAAACCGTGTGAAGTCATAAAAGTATCAAACCTTTTGTACCATTGCCTTGGCGATTGCTTCAATCCATATAGATACTTTTTTAGCCGACAAACCAAATTCTCTTGGCCAACACTCACAAAGCCTTGAGGTTGATCCAAATAAATATCTTCCTCCAACTCACCATGTAGAAATGCAGTTTTAATATCTAATTGCTTAAGCTCAAGATCATGCAAAGCCACAGTGCTCAATAATTCACGTATAGAAGAATGCTTGACCACCTATGAGAAAGTATCCGTAAAATCAATACCTGGAAACTGACTGAATCCCTTCGCCACAAGCCGAGCCTTTTTATCTGCGAGGCTCTACATCCGGTATCCCTTCCTTCTTCTTGTATATCCATTTGCACTTTATCACCTTTTTACCTTTGCGAAGAGGAACAAGCTCCCAAGTACCATTTTTGTGTAGGGACTCCATCTCATCATGCATTGCCACAACCTACTTTTCTGAATCTTTAGACTCAACCGCTTCATTATATGTAGATGGATCCCCAACTAACTCCATCTCGAAGGCAACACTAAACATGCATGATACTATCTCAAGTTCAGCAAACCGTGCAGGACGAACTATATGCCTTCGACCTCGATCCCTGGCAATGCAAGGCCGTGTCTCGGATGGTAGCGAAATAGGGGCACCATCATCCTCACCATTAGACAACGAAGACGAAGACGACTGTGAGACGGTAGAAGGTTTCATCTTAGAACCAACTGGTAGCTCCACCTCCACTCGAGATCCCTCAAAAGAACAAGGAACATCTACCTTCGGCTGATCAGAAACGGTACACTTGCACAACATAAAACTTTCATCAAAAGTAACGTCCCTACTGACAATGGTCTTCCGAGTCTCCGGAATCAATAATTTGAAACCTTTTACACCGGCTTTGAAACCCAAAAATACAAATTTAAAGGCTCTCGACTCAAGTTTACCATAGTCCAATTTTGTAACACCCGTAATTTCTGGATAAGGATAATTTCGAGTTGGTGTAGGAATTGATCATTCAAGAGAAATAGAATAAATAGGATTTTGGATTAAATCATAGATTTTATAGTCTTTTTGGATAGAGAATTCAAATACGAATCCAACGGTTCTTTCCGGAGCAAAAACAGAGCAAACACAGAGCAAAAACAAAGAAGTTATGGCCGAAAAAATGTTATGTGGGCTGGTGTGCGACCCTGGGCGGTGACCCAAGCCGCATATGTCTCTAGAGTGTGATTTTGGGAAGCGTGCGGCTTCCCACACGACTTGAAGTCGCGGGAAAGGCCGCGGGAAGCCATCTGGAGCTTAAATCGCGATTTGAAGCCATTTTCCTTCATTTCTTCATAACTTTCTCACCACAACTCCGATTTTAGTGATTCAAGTTGTTATGGTTTCGTTTTTGAGAGCTCTTCAAGGATCTAGAAAGATTATTGAATTTTATTGGAAGATCCAAGAGTATTTGGTGGTAGTTGAGGTAAGATTCTCTATTTTATTCATTTAAGAAATTAGGGTTTTGGTATTCTTGGTGATTTTGATGTAATATGTTTAGGGAAACAATTCTAAGTATTTGGGGATGATGATTTCTAGTTGGAAACTTGTGGATCTAGGTTTTGGAAGTTTTGGCTTGAAGATTCAAGTTTCTTCAAAGGAGCTCAAGTTGGGGAAAATCTGGATTTAGCCTAAATCTAGCAAGGTGAGTTCAAGTTGATTTGTGAAAACGTTGTACATGCCAAAATGTTTATTTTAAAGTGTTTATGTGTTTTACATAAAATTATCAATTGTTGAGTTATTTAGTGGGTTTTGATTATTTGAAGTGTTAACCTTTATAAATCTTGCAAAACACCCACATTTGGGATATTTGGGTAATTGATAAATAAATCACGAATGAATGTGTTTTGTTAAGTTATTGCATATGTGGAGGTTGTTTGGTCAAAATACACTTTTAGTGTTTGTTAAGATTATGCAAAGTTTATGACATGTTATATTTTGAAAATGGGAACGTGTGAGTTGTGGATTATTGTCAATTTTGACCTTATTAACATTTTGGGAATTGGAAACCTTTTGATTTTCGGTCAAATGCCAATTGAGCGTTAAGAGACAAAAATTTTGGGTTATGATGTACTTTGGGTCATGTAACCATATTGGTAACGCGTATTTAGCCAAACATTGATTTTTCCGTTAAGGGCTTGATTTATACTCAAATGGGTCTTTGGGTGTTTTTCGGTTTTAGTAGCTCGAGATGGAGCTTTGGATGTGTTATGCATTTAATAGCGTTTTAATTGATAATATGCCCTTTTGAGTGTTTTGCCCCATATATGTTATTACCATTTGACATTTGGTCTCTCTTGGTGATTTGAGTTTATAAACCATTGCGAATTACTTGATTTCAATATGAACGGGAATTACCATTATTGGCCACGTTTATCAAGGATACACGGGAATAGCAATTATACTTTGCTTATTCCTCTTTTTCAAGGATACACTGGAATAGAAATTATATCTTGCATATTCCTCATTTTCAATATATATGTGAGTATCAACTCAAAGCACATAACAACTCCTCTCATACTATCAATCGAGTTATAATTGTGTTCGCAAATTAAATGATTAAGATCCTTTTTATAATCGGAAAACACTTAATCATGAAAAACCTCATACAACAAGTTATCCGGAACAACCTATCCGGTAAACTAATCCGTAATTCAGATCCCCAAAGTAATCCGGTTACAATATTCATCCAGAACACTATTCATCCGAAAACACTATTCATACCGGAAAACACTATTCATACCGGAAATCACGATTCATACCGGAAAACACGATTCATACCGAAAACACTATTCATCCAGATCCTCATCCGGAATCCGGTACCAATCCGAAACTCACCCGAATTCGGTACCAATCCGGAACTCACTTCGGGATCCGGTACCAATCGGGATCCGGTACCATTCGGGATCCGGTACCAATCGGATATTCGGAACCTCATCTTCCGAATTTCATAATTTTACCCAGTTCAGTTTACAATATCTTTTCCCAATCTTTCTAATAAGCTACTATCTATCATTCACACAAAGATCAATTTAACCATTTGCTTAATTAGCTCAAAATAGATAGATGACCTCACCTTAGGTTTAGCAATCGAACAGAGACTGTACTTTCAATTTACCCAGTTCTTCAAAATCAAATATGCTCCTCAATGATTCAAAAACCTGATGAAATCCAAACCTTATACATATTATCAATCTTAATCAAATAAGATTGGTAAGGATCATCAATTTCTTACCTGATGAAACGTTTCACAAATCTCTTTTGCCTCTAAACCGACTCCAACAAATGATTTGAGATGATTTCTCACTTCACTTGCCGACTCAATCCTTAAGTATTAAATCAACTTTCAATTATTGACAGAACCAACCTCCAATTTTGAAGTTTCACAATCAGCTTAAACTTTGGTCAGTTACAATTTCAACCCTTGAGTTTTACATTTACAAATAGTCTAAATCTTAGACTAAATTATATTTCGACCCCAATCATATTAATTATAATATAATGCAAATTCGAGGTGTTACAAGAGTGCTTGGGGAAATTTTCAAAAGATTTTCTAGAAAATTTAGGTTTACCAGAAGAAAAACGAGATCTAGGTTTAGAATAACCTGCCAGCATGGCCATACCATCTTACAGTTGGTTAACAGGGGTTTCCTCACCTTCATCATCAGCATCACTAAGATATGCCTACGAATGATCATTGGTATCTTCCTGACTGTTATGGTCAGAATCAGAAGGATATGTGATTATAGGAACGCACACAGATCTTTTGGAAGAGTCACTCACAAGAGCTAGAGAAGAGCTCTTGATGACTTTAATGACAAACTTCCTTTGGAGTTTGGTTTGCTCATACTTAAAGAGAGTACCATAAAGAGCTGTGAGAGGCATATGATCAAGGTCCTTGGCTGTCTTAATGCATGTGAAGATGATTTCCCAGAAATCAGGAAGACAATCCATAAACTTGCATAAGACTTCCTCATTGTCATAAATGCGACCTAACAGCTTAAGATCCTTAAGCAGACCGTTAAAGCGGTTATAGTAATCAGAAAGAGATTCTCCTTTTTCATGATAAAACAGTTCATATAAAGCGATCTTTCTGCTCGTTTTCACTTCAGAAGTACCTTCATAAAGAACACACAGAGTGGATCACATTTCCTTAGCAGTAGAAAAGTTTACAAGAGAATGATAAACCTCATCAGGCAGAGAGAGGGCAATGATGGCTCTGACTTTAGTGTCAAGATCTACAGGACGTTTATCGTCATCATTGTACTTACTGGGGTCCTTTACAATGTATCTCCCAAAAGCAGGTGTTCGTTCTTCCTCATCAGAAGAAGAATCATCACCATCCTCATCTTTGTTTTTGGCCTTATAACGATCCCAAACTCTAGGGATAAGAGGTCCTTCATGGAGTATGGTAGGATATATGCTGTCAACTCCTTCTAGGAAGAGCATCATACGACTTTTCCACAAAGAGAAGTTACTAGGGTTAAACTTTGGTGGTTTGGCTCTGAGCCATTGTCGTATGATCCAACATTAGAGTTTTGAGAAGAGACATTGTTTAAGGAAGAAGATGAAGCCATTGCAGATCATGTTTATTATATTAAACTGACCTGCTCTGATACCACTTGTTGGTCCCAACTATGGAGTAGCAAAGATAAACAAGTATTGTAGAAGGGGGGGGGGGGGGGGGTTGAATACAATACACAAAATGTTTACTTAATTAGTTCTTTATTGATTTTAAATCAAGAACTACACATAGAAAACTTAAAGATTGTTGCGGAACAGAACAGATCAAATGTGTTCAAACAATCTAACACAAAGTCACACAGAGAATACGAGCAATTGTAAAACACTTAGAAAACAATGAACTTCTTTGAGAGAGAAATGCCAGCACTTGAAAGCTTTGAGAGTCTGTAAACTGGTTATGTTTGCAAGGTTGAAGATGGTCTATTTATATAGCGCCTTATGCATTAAATGCATGGACACTTGTCAAGCAGGGGTATGAAGGCATGTCTTCTGAAAAGTACTGAGATGTACCGTTTGTCTTCAAGCGTTGACCTGCAGTGTGTTGAAGTTGAAGAGATAGCTATAACATGAGAGGACGTCTGGTCTTAACATTTTATAAGTCCGGGACAATATTTAAGAAGGGATGTCGATAAGTATTAATTTTTTTTAATATATTCTTTTTATCTTCAGAAATAATATTGAATTCAAAAAAATACAAATAAATCATATAAAACGTTTTTTTCGAAGTAATTCCAAACGCAAAATGAATCGATAATTATTTTTAAATTAATATTGCCCATTATATCATTTTTACATAGTATCGGAAATTCATTCCACTGTCAAACACATCTTATATATACCTTTAATCATTTTAAGTCATAAGGCCATCAGTACCCCATCCCTCTATCTTTCAAAGATTCCAGCTCCACATCAGCGCCACATCAGCTTTTCTCAATCCCTCACTCAATCCCTAAACACCCTTACCCCATTCCCTCAAACCCTTTTGCCACCTCATTTATTTTAATTCTTTTATTTATACATTTAATTATTTAACAAAATAAAAATATTTATATATTTTTAATAAATAAAAATAAGATAAATAATAAAAATAAAAATTCATACCATTCATTAAAAATAAAAATTACAAAATACAAAACACTACCAATTATGAAATTTTTGAATTTGCTCTTTTCTCGCTAAAGTAACCCTCAAAGCGTTTCCCGTAAGGTGATCATGCGGGGTCATGAAAAACTCGAAGTCTTTCTCAAATCGGTTTGAGCATTCGATTTCGAGTTCTTGTTCCAACCTATGTCGTTCGAGTTTTGAGCGTTCGATTTCGAGATCGAGTTTTTTCATTTTGTATTCCATTGTATCATCAATCTTGTCGTTGAACGTCGTCAACAACTGAGTAACACTTTCGTCCGTATTCGTCCCGGACGTATTACTCGTTGATGTTTTTTTTGCCTTGTTTCTCCCGATGGGTCGTTGAATTTGCTCGTCATCGTCATCATCGGAAGGTTGGGTACGTTTTGAACCCCGCGATGAAGTTGTCGTCATCGTTGGAACGGCTCCCCATTTTGGACATTTTTTTAGGACGTCCCAAGCTTGTTCGTGAGTGAAAGCAACTTTATGGCGTGCTAGATACCGTTCGTGTGCCGTTCGGGATATATCGGCCTCACTCATCCCGCTTGATCTATTATTGAGCAAGTTGTTGTAGATGCCGCCAAACCAATTAATTCTTTTATTGAGGTCGTTGAACTTGCTATTGAGTTGATGGGTTGATCTATAACCTGGTTCACGACCCAAGCGAGTAAAGAACACATGCCCGATTCGGGCCCAAAAACTTCCTACATTTATGTAAAATTAAGTATAATAATAATAATAATAATAATAATAATAATAATAATAATAATAATAATAATAATAATAATAATAATAATAACAATAAAAATAATTACCACTGCTTTGTGCGTTACCGATAACGGGGTCCTCCGAAACGTCAACCCACGCCGACACTAACGCGAGTTCCTCGGCTTTACTCCACGTTTGTTTGGCGGCTTTCGTTGGTCTCGGATTTGATGGTTCCGGGTTAGATTGTTGTGTCGGGATAGATTGTGGTGTGTTCGGGGTAGAAGGTTGGGTTTCCGGAACAATGTCGTCGTCGAGATTGATTGCGGGTGAAGGAAGATTGTAGTTGGCCGGAGTAAAACCTTGTTCAATCAAACCGGGACGTGTAAATTGGTAAGTAAATTGTTGGTGAAATTGTTGGGGAAATTGTTGCGGATATTGTGGCGGATTTTGTTGCGACCATTGTGGCGGAATTTGTTGCGACCATTGCGGACGATAACCTTGTTGTGTAAACGCTTGGAAACCAAGCTCTTGATCTTCTTGCGATTGTGGTGTATTCGGTCGGTTACGACGGGATGTAGGTGTTCTGTTTGGATTCATGATGAGAGAGGTGTGAAAAATAAGAGGTTGAGAGAATTTGAGAGAGTTTGAGAGGTATGAAAAATAAGAGGTTGAGAGAATTTGAGAGAGTTTGAGAGGTGTGAAAAATAAGAGGTTGAGAGAATTTTAGAGAGTTTGAGAGGTGTGAGAAATAAGAGGTTGAGGGTTAAATATATAGTGGGATTAAATTGAGAAAAAAATTTATTTATTTTTGTTTAAAAAGAGCCGTTCAACGACATTATTTTTAAAAACTAAATAATTTTTTTTAATAAACCTTCAGGATGAATCAGGATCCCATCCCCGGAATCCATCCCGCCCCGCTGAACCCGCAAGGCCCGTAGCCCACCCCCGCTGAGCCCGAAGGCATCCCGAGCCCGGGTACGGATGGCCTAATATTGACTATTTGAATTAATACTTTATGTATCAATAAATTAGTTGGATTTCCATGTCATCTCGTGTTAATGTTTTCATCACCATTTTATACTCTAAGTTGACGTCTGGTTCGCATAATGTTTTTGGATGAAATGGAATATATCAAAAGAATTTTAATTTGATAGTATTGCAATGGAATATTGTCAAGTTTGACCAACTGTTTTGTTGGCAGAATGTAGATTTGGAATTGGAATAAATATTGATAGATTAACCAAAATGCCCTTTTTTAAAATAAAATATTTTTTAAACTAAACATACTTTGAAAAAATAAAATAAAATAAATTAATTAACTAATTAAAAATAAATATTAAATATTTCAAAAATAAATCAGTTAAATAAATAAAAGAAAATAAATATATTTATTAAATTGAATTGAATTATATAAAAAATAAAAAAATTAAATTAAATTAAATATATAGTTAAATTATGTAAAAACATAAGTATTAAATAATATCAATTAATTAGATTATATTTGGGTTAAAGGGTATATTTGAGATTATGAAAATACAACATTTCATTCTATCAAAATCCCAATGTACTGTGAAGTAATGTTGAAATTTTTATTTGTGAAATTTGGTGGAAATTTTAAGATTCATTGTCTAAAAAATGAACTAATGGAATTTGGTCAAAGGATTTTAACATTCCAATTCAATCACATTCCTTCAAAATATGTGAACCAAACGCCACCTAACAGAATGTAATGAAATGTGATGGAATTGGAATGTTGAATTTCATTGACCAGATTTATTGCCTTGTTTGTTTCATTCTTTTTTATGGATGAAATATTTGAATTCCATTAAATTCCATGGATAAAAGATTTTAACATTCTTTCACAATAAGTTGGGATTTTGATGGAATGGAATCTTATATTTTCATAATCCCAAAATACCCTTTAACCCAAATATAATATAACTTGATACTTTTATTTTTTTATTTTTTTGAGGTATACTTTATTTTTTTATTTTACCTTTTTAAAATATTTTATTTATCTTGTTATATATTTTGATTATTTTATTTAATTATTTTATTTTTTCAAAGTATTTTTAGTTTTATAAAAACTACATTATTTTGGTCATTTGTCAATATTTCATTTCAATTCAAAAACTACATTATGTGAACCAAACAGACATATTGCAATTTCCTAATAGTTTTCATTCCAATGTCTCCCAACCAAACAGTTGGTTAAACCTAACAACATTTCATTCCAATTCCATCAAAGTCAAATTCCTTTGACAGATTCCATTCCATCCAAAAACGTTTTGCGAACCAAACACCACTCCTAGAATCAAAAGTCCATGTTGGTTATAACTTAAGATCTTATTATTGTTTAGAGATAGAAGAGTACATAAATTTATGCACTCAATATTAGGTAATAAGGAGTCAATAATGTATGAAAAACAAAGGTAGTTTCGAAATCCAATATATATTATAAGTTAGATCGTCTCATGTCATTGGTAATTTTTCTCAAAAAGTAGGAGTTTTATTAGTTAATAACAAAAGTCTACTATATTTTAATACAAAAATAGACACTACAAAACAAAAGATTATCACCGATGGAAAATTCCATCGGTAAAAGTTGGATCGTCGGTAATCCATCGGTAACATCTATCGGATTAAAATTCGTGGGCGATGGTAATATTCGGATTTGTTGGGTCACTTAAGATTTGTAGATGACCTCCAGTCTCTCATTTTTATACATTTCATACTTATAATACTTTTTAGGTTCTTCACAAGCAGCTTAATTATGTAACACAAATTGTTCGGTGAAGTCGAAGATCAACCGAAAAACAAAGTAGAAGTGCATCTTCAAAGCGGATTGAAGATTGGACTTCTCAACCAAAAGTTAAGCTGCTACTTGAAGACATCTTAAGTCTTCGGCCAGAACACTTGAAGATAGGCTAGGATACTTGAAGACATCCTAGGCAAGGATACTTGAAGACATCTTCGGCAAAGAAGTCTTCGGCAGGTATTGTACTTTATCTGCAAAATATATTTGGGATATCTTGCACTGATGGAGACTTCATCCGAAGATCAGAAAAAGGTTATTTGACTTTCTTATCACTTTCAAGAAATATCAACTTCTAATCATGGAGTACTTCGTTGCCGTCGTCTATACCGCCTCCCTCCTTGTCGGAGGCATTTACTGGTTCGTATGCATGTTCGGAGCCATCGAACAGAAAGGAAAATGGGTCGTCGATATCTCCGGTGGCTCCATCGACCGTTAACAATTCCAAGAGAATTACAATAAGTACATGTCTTTCTTCCGTCGCCCTAAACAGATAGAAAATGCCAAAAACGTCCCCGCGTTTGTCGATACTTTCTACAACCTCGTTACAGACCTCTATGAATGGGTCTGGGCCAGTCCTTTCATTTTGCACCTTCCATCTCTGGGAAATCGAAACTTGAATCCATCAGAATCCACGAAGAGAACGCGGTAGATCTGATCGGTGTAAACCCTGGCCAGAAGATTCTTGATGTTGGATGCGGCGTTGGAGGTCCGATGCGTGCCATCGCCACTCATTCAGGTTGTAATGTCGTCGGAATTACAATCAATGATTATCAAGTTAGCCGAGCAAAGGCTTATAACAAGAAAGTCGGACTTGAAAAACAGTGTGAAGTGAATTGCGGGAATTTTCTTGAAATGCCTTTTGAAGACGAGTGTTTCGATGGAGCATACTCGATCGAAGCGACTTGCCATGCACCAAAGTTAGAGGATGTTTACAGCGAGATTTGTAGGGTTTTGAAGCCTAGATCGATGTACGTTTATTATGAATGGGTGACCACTGAATTATACAAAGATAAAGATCCAGAACATGTTAAAATCATTCGTGAGATCGAGATTGCTAATGCCTTGCCAGGGTTGAGGAGTTTTTCAGACATCGTTGAGGCGGCAAAGAAGGTCGGGTTTGAGGTGGTGAACGAGAAGGATTTGGCAAAGCCGCCTGTGAACCCGTGGTGGTTAATTCTGAAGATGGGAAGAATCGAACTTTGGAGTTATTATATATTGGTGATGATGGTGGATAAGGTAGGGATTGTCCCGAAAGGCACCATAGATGTTTACAAAATGCTTCTAAAGACGGCGAATTATATAATTCGGGGTGGCGAAACCGGCATTTTCAGTCCGATGCATATGATCCTCTGTAGAAAACCCAAGAAACAGCAACCAGCTTGATAATTGATGGCAATCTACAACAATGTATGTTTATGAAATATTTAATTATAGTCATGTCATGTTGGACTATTTTTGTTATAGTTTCAGTTGTACTTTTGGCTTGAAATAAACATCGGGGGCAGGTTGGTCTCATCCCTCTCCCCAAAACCAAAATAAAAACTTAATTAATTATCCATGTTGTCATTTGAACCCTTTTTGTTCTTATTTTTGTTCTTATTTTTGTTCCTTCCTTTTTGCTTCTAAGTTTTTATTTAACCATCAATCTTTTATCTTAAGTTTTCATTGATAAGATTATGCTTTCTATACGCTTTCTCAGCAATAGAAACAATTTAGTTTATTGCTTTCATTAAATTTCAGTTATAAGTTGTCAAGTGATTAATGTAAGTAGTTTTCAAGTATTCAAACTTTGTGTCATTCCATCATTATCAAACCTACATGGTTCCCTTCTCTCAACTCCTTTACTTGCTTTGATTTTTACATTTTCATCCTGACTTCTTTGTCATTTACATTCCAGTTCCTGCAAATTACCACATTTCTTTACGTTTCCAAGTACTTTACATTTCCGGTCCTTTACGATTCCTATAGTTTTGTTTCAAATTTACATTTCTTGTCATTTAATTTACGCATTCTATTTTCATGTATTTCCATTCAGTACTTTACATTTCACTCCTTACATCTTTCATGCCAAGAAGCCAAGCAATTATGGGCAAATCGTCCTAGCTTGGGGTCTAAAAAACATAAAATTGAAACTGATCTTATAATTTAGAGGGTGTTTCCATTAATACAATATTTTCCTTTAGCTTTTTATTCGGGTTAATAGTGTTTTATTGAATATTATATATGATTAATTGACAATTGATTATATGTATGAAAATGTGTTAGTTGCAAGAGCTAAAAACATGAAAACATGTTTTGATATGGGAAGGCTATAAAGAGTTGTAATACCTCATAAGTGTTATACTCATAAGGGTGTAGGATGGTGATATTTTGTCGTGTTAGAATTCACAATTTCTAACATAAACGAAGTCGTATTCGGTATTTTCTATCAAGAGAGACGACAATAGATCAAGATGTATAATTGCATTGAGATATGTTTGCATGAATCCTAAGGTCCGTAAACCACACGACATGTTTTTCATGTTCGTCGTAGCTCTGGAAGCTATGGACATTTTCTTACATACAATCAGTTGTCAATTAATCATATATACTCATTTCTTCGATCAAAAGTTCGGGTGTCGCTGCCGTTGAGGCACACTGTATGATTTTCTTTTGAAGTAACGCTTATAAAATCTATATTTTCTACCAATTTATTTTAAGAAAATATAAGGGTTTGCCAAGCACATTGGGAATTTTTCTAATTCGATCCGGACATTGAACAAACTATCAGAGACATACAAGATAGGATAGTGCAAAGAACTTTGTTATCTGCTTTAACCTCTCCGCCAATGACTGCGGTTGTAGGTGGATAGGGTTGTGATGAAGAGATACCTTGTTTTCTTTTGAAAAGTTTTTTTACAGGATGTCAAACAAAATTAATTTAAATCTTTTATAAAAATGTTTAAAAACCCAAATACTTGAGTTGTGTTGATTCAACAAGCTACCTTCTACTTTAGCTAACACAAAAAATCTTCTATGGACATGCGAAAGAAAATCAATTATCCATGGGAGAAAATGTTGAGTTTCCATCCCCGTTTCTCCAAGAAAGATTCACATCTTTCACGTTTGCTTTCTCTTCTCTCAAGCAACTCTTTCCATAAATTTTGTGTACCTTGGGTTGCCAAAACAGTTATAGAAAAGTTATATAGTATTTTAAAGAAAAATATTTAGAATCTTGAATTTGTATCATTGTGAACGTCCACTTTATGTCCCATGTGGACGCCCACTTGTGGTCCGAAAATAATTTTTCTAGCTACAAATGTTTAGCCTTTTTCATACAACATTTTTGAGCAAGTGTAACAACCAAGTCTAAATAAAGCATACATAGCATTTAAATTTAAATAACTACAAAACTGGGTCCCAAAAATTTCATTACATCTGTCTCAAAATTTAGGTTGGCGGAAACAACCTATACACAACTGAGAATAACTACCTACTAAAAGTATGAGTGACACTGTCTCTATCTGCATCTGTACTTTATCCTGCTCTTGCTCAATTACCTGAGCCTCCTACTATCTACTCACCTGAAAAGGTTTAGTTTGGAAAATGTGAGGGTTAGACCATGAGGTCTAGTGAGCTCCCTCCTGACAGTTCTCAAAATCATTTAAAAACATATTATAACTTTCAAATATCCTTGCATAAAACTTTTCACATAACTTTACATAAAACTTTCACGGATAAATCCGCTCCCGTAAATGGCACCCTGAAGTCACTCAAGAGTGACAACGAGTCAGTCTCACGCTGTCTTGCTGGGTAACTCCTCCCATGGCATAAACGGAACCTCCCCCCGGCATGAGCACTGGCGGAACCTCCCCCTGACTTAGCTAATTTACGTCTACCACAATGTATGCATACATCTCATATAACTTTCAAACAAGTAAAAATCATGTAAAATAACATGACATTTCTACTAAATCACTTACTTTGAAAACACGTATAAAATCACGTATTTTAGTTAGAAAAACTCACCTGGCGCGTTAACAATTTCTCGCTTCAAGACTTCTTACTTAAGCTTCTGATCTCTAGGTGGAACACCTATAATTTTAGGAAACGCAGGCTATAACTCTATACATTGTTACCCCGAGCTTGCTTCCGAATATAACTCGAAATTATCTGAGTTAATAAGTTACACTTCTAGTCCCATAATTTGAGTTCTGGACTCCGCTTACCGGCCCAAGCATTATATGGATTCCGGACTCATAATAAAATACCAGTTCTAAGTACAAGGTCTATACCGGATCTTATTTGAATTTAGCACAACAATTAAATTTCCGGATCCATAACAACATACTACCCGATTGCTATTTAATCCAATAACAATTTACCGGGTACAGTCACTTAGGCCCAACGTCAAGTTTCCTTGAAATACATACTGGACCCACTATCGCTTGGCCCAAAATATTAAACACTTCCGGATCCACAAGGGATTTCAGTTCTCGGCCCAGAATAAATAATGGACTTTCAGATCTTTTGTTTTAGAATCTCCGGATCCACTAACCAATTCAACACCGGATCTGCCATGGGATACCGGATCACATTTAGAACAAATACCGGGTCCATATTGCTAAGCCCAACACCGGGACTCTAATTAAAATATCGGATCTGTTGATTGGCCCAAGTCCCAATAACTTAGCCCACTACCGGATCCCTCAACTAAAATTAAATACCGGATCTGTGAACAGTTCCGGATCTGTCTAATACTAAAGCCCAAGCATAATTAATTACGGATCTTTAAAGACCCAAATTTCGGTTCCTAATTAATGAGGCCCAACATTCCGGATCCGTTAATCCTAGTCCAACTCCGGATCAGTCAAAAGAATTCCTGATCTCGCAATGGATTACGGATCTCACTTATAAAGCATACCGGATCCTTCTTAAAACAATACTGGATCTTTGAACTTCGGTCCCTTTTTGACCCAGTTCCGGATCTATTGGATTTCCTATTCTGGGATTTAATAAATTCCGGGGTCTCGTAACAAATCATGGTGATGTGATTACTAATTACCATTGGGACCGATTTCCATCGATTACTCAGTCCATTTACATACAGAATGATTGTTCTACCCTGCTTATTCATTTATCACGATTAATTAACCCCTTTCTAAAGCTCACTGTTCAAATCTTAAGCAAAACTCCCATAGGAGCCAAACTTAATAACAAATCTAATTTAGGGTTTAAGAGAAAGGTTTACCTAGTATGATTCCTTGCAGAATGATTTCAATCCCACCTCCTCTTCAGGTTTATAAATCGAAGATGTTTTCCCCAGATTGAATAGTTGCACACTTCTTTCTCTGATCTTTCTCTCAGCCGCAAATAGCAATTGACTCCCTAGGGTTTTGAGCCTAAATTAAGAGTTTTTATACCCTCTCAAACTTTACAATTTGGCCCCTAATCTTTAAACTTTAAAATTTCTCCCACAACACTTCAATCTTTTCAACAAAATTCCCGGTTATTACAACACTCCCCCCTCAAAAGAATTCCGTCCCTGGAATTCCTTTATCAAAGAGATGAGGATACTTGGATCTCATGTCCGCTTCTACCTCCCAAGTTGCCTCCCGTCCCTTATGACACTTTCACTGAATCCTTACTAATCGAACCTCTGTTGGTCCCGAAGGCCTATACAAGTTTGTAGAAGGGGGGGGGGGGGGGTTGAATACAAACACACAGATTTTACTTTTCTAAATTGTTTGTTGATAAATCATTAACAATTTACAGCTTGTTGCGGAGACAAGATTAAGGATAAACCTAAATCTAAACAAGTTGGAACACTAAGGTTTCTTGCACTAAGAAAGATAAGAAAATTACTAATAATAACCTATCTTGAGATAAGAGATATGAACTTGTCCAGAGTTAGCAAGTTACTTCAAAATGAAGTGAGTTCATCTCTTTATATACTGCATGCATTTAATGCAAGTCAGTATATACTTTACACGTGTCATCAACTGGTTGGTTGCATGTCATTGACCTTTGTTGACAACCTTAGTAGCCGTATGGATGAACAGTGTAGTATCAGAGTGGTTGTACGATTTCAGACAGTCGGAGGTTCTTTTCTGACATTTCATACGGAGTCGTGCAAGGATGGTTAAGACAAAAATACTTTGTACGGAGGACTTCATGATCAGCTTTCGTTGATTCAGCGATTATCATTTACTATTCAGCAGATGATAAAGTTCAGCGATAGCTGAAGTCTTGTACTTGATACTTCACGTTGAGTGGACAAATCTGAGTCTTCGCTGATCCGCATCAGTTCATTAGGAGACTTGTCGCTGGTTCTTGAGCTTGATCTTCGACTTCAGCGTAGAACCTTTGTTGACGTGAAATTTGTCTTCAGGGATCATAAGTAAACAACTAACTTATCAGCGATCATCATAATGACTGAACAGACTCAGAGCATATATGGTGAACAGTTTCGCTGAATGTTTAACTTAAAGAGCGAGAGTTCCTATCAGCGGTACTGGAAGATCTTAGTACTTATCAGCGATAGTGAAACTCTGATACATATTGTTTACTTACAATTTTCACTAAGTATTTAAGAGAGGGTCATTATCAAATCACTGAGGGTTTGGATCAACAATCTCCCCTATTTGATTATGACATAGCAACAAAGAAAATTGCTATTTAATGAAAACATAAGGATAAAAAGAACTCATAAAATATTTGTCCCTTTTACTGTTTTCTGGGATCTTTTCAGTACTGATGGAGTAAAGTACGTTCGCTGAAATCTTTCTTTAAAATATTGAATCAGGTTACAATGAAGAACAGAAAGATTATAAGTACAAGCGAAATAATTTACAAGTACAGAAGGATAACTGATACAATAGAGAAAAATGAGATTATATCAGTTTTCAAAAGGTTCTTCCTTAATGAGAAGTTCATCAAGGGTCGTCTTTTCAGTGGGGATCATCCAGTCAGGAACCGTTACGCCTTGTTTTCTTTTGTTCAGCGCTTCTTTAAAGATCAAGGGTTTTAGGTGTCGTGCCTGAATGTCTTTTCTGAAGTCACACCAGTAGATGAGATCTCTGAGCTGTTCGATTGGAGTGATTGGAAGCTCAGCTATCCGTTGAAAACATTTACGTCCGTCGTAGTCGAGAAAGAATATTCCATAAGGATTACTGATGACTTTACCAGGGACGAAAAGTTCACATGGTGGCAAAGAAATGTCAAGGGCAGATAGATCAGGGTCAGGACCAAGCACTTCAGCGCGAGAGAAACCAATTCCAGTTTCATTTCGTATGACAGGACCTGAGTTTGAATCTTGACGTTTCTTCTTTGGAGAGGCCCTTTTTCTTTTCGGCTTAAGATCAGGAAGAGGATGAATGTCCACACAAGAAGATATCAAGTCGATCTGTCTGTTTATCATCTTTTCGAAATGATCCCTGTACTTAGATTGTGACGATTGGATAGCTAACCTCATCTCCAACCATTCAGAGAGGCCATACCTTTTTACAGTGTCAGCGCGAAAGGCTTCGGATTGGCCATCTTCTCTGAAAAGTTTGATGTCAACAATAGGTACTCCGATAGATGTTCTTCCAGAAATGAATACCTTGTTGATCTTCGCTGGACGATATCTGAAGTGGATTTTCTCTTTACACCAGATCAGGGTGGTCTGAGAAACTTCAGTTTTCTTTTCCACTATCTTCTGGGCTTCTTCCCAAAGCTTTCGTTGGATTTGAATGGGAACACGTTTCAGCTTTGGGTCTTTGACAGATTCTTGAGTAAGCTTGATGGCGTATTCTCTGTCTTTCTCTTCAGCTTCCTTTCTTTCAGCGATGAGGCGTTCAGCTCTGAGGTGTTCCTTGTATTCAGCTTTTGAAATTTTGAACTTAGGAGGAACTGAAGGCAGTTGATCACGCCTTAGAATGATTCGCTGATCCTCGAATCGCTTTATTATTTCCTCTTTTCTCTTTTGATCCTCTTTACTCAGCTTTTGAGGAGCTGAGGAAGGTCTGTTTTTGTGCGAGAGAGGTTGTTCTTCTAGTTCATCAGTCTCAGAGATCAAATCTAAGACTGGGATTATTTCATCAGCAGCAGCTGGCTTTATTTGTGAAGTCGCAGTAGTAGAACCTTCAGCGACATCCTCAAACAGGGGAGAGGACTAGCTGAAACGCAGCGATCTTACAAATAAGAACTGGGTAGAAGAACTTGGGTAGAAAAGATAGAAAAAGAATGTGGATGTGTAGAGAGGTTGTGGAGTAGAGAACTGATTGTGTATAGAGATGTTCAGGGAAGGAATATAAGTAAAGTTTAGTGTACCTGACAAACCGGCTTTTCAAGCAAGATCGCCAGATTTTCATCTTCAGCGAGGCCTTTGCCTTTGCCTTTCTCAGCGCCAGAGGCTGAGGGCTTTGTCTTTGTCTTCTCCCCTGAAGGTTCTTTTATTGAAATACCTTTAAGATCTTTGGTTCGAGGAGCAGGTTTGACAACAAAGAAATCATCGTCATCTTCATCATCATCATCATCATCATCATCCTTCCTTGGAGAGGAGGATGGTTCATCTTCAGGGATGTCGATGTCTTCATCTTCTTCTGCTTCGGATTCCTCAGCATCTTCTTCGAGTTGCCCCCCCTCAGATACAGAGGCGAGCTTCTCGGTTCCCTCAGGGTTTTCATCTCCCTGAGGTTTTTCAGCGATCAGATCTTCATTTCTCTCTCCCCTAATAGATTCATCATGGGAAAGGTCTTCAGCGCTCTTGTTCAGATCTTCAGCGCTTTTGTTTAGATCTTCAGCGCTCTTCTCACCGGAATGTTCAGCGCTCTTCTCCCCCTCTTTCTCATGATTGGGGGAGGAATGAGTAGACTCAGCATTGGTGTTATCTCTGTCTTCTGGGCCAGAGATTTTCTCACAACCTTCAAGCTTTGCTATTCTGTCTTCTAGGCCAGAAATAGCAGGCGTTATTTTCTTCAGCTCTGTGCGATACGCCGCTGTGAAAGATTCTAAAATAGGGGCAGGGGCAGGAGCAGGAGCTGGATTATTTGCCTTGTTGACCAGCGTCTCGATCATCGTCTTCATAGAACCAACGTCGGTCTTTACAGAGCCCAAGTCGGTCTTGACCGCTGACATATCACCCTCGAGTTTTCCAACCGATGTCTTCAGCGTTGTTACTTCGCTGGACACGGTCGAAACTGAGTTTTTGAGGCTGGTGTAGTCAGTGTAGATGTCAGAGAGCACCTTGGCAAAATCGCTGAGCGTCTTATCAAGGCCCTTAATGTCATCTGTGGAAGCCTTCTTCTCCACCACCGTAGTCAGCTTCGTCAGATTCTCTCCAGCGTTTGTTACAGCTGTAGAGTTGTTGGAGAGTGTGGTGGTGAGATCAGTCAGCTTAGTTTCCACGGACTTCAGAGACTCGTTGATGTCTCCAAATTAGGACTGTAACACATAAGTACTTGTGAACAAAGGAAAGCTCAGAAGTTTCAGGTTTAGTTACAGTGTATTTGTACCTGCAGGAGGATTGACAAAATCGTCAAAGTTGCGGATTCCTGAGTAATGTTCCATATCCTCTTCGAAAGTACGGTGATGTATGGTGATCTCCGCAGGTCCTGTCTTCATCATTCGTTGAGAAGCGTCAGCGGTGGCTTCTGGAATGATGGCATCTCCAATGTTAGCTGGAGGAGTGTCCAAAGAAGTGGAGGGAGGAGCGAAGGATAAGAATGGGGTTCGGGTTGCGAGTTCAGCGTTGGATTCACTGAGAACTACTTCATCAGCCTTTTGAGAGACTGAAGAAGGTTGGGTAGGTTCCAAGTTTCTAACCTCAGCGTTTGGAGACGTTGAAGTCTGGATTAGAGGGATGGCTTGAACGGGTGTGGCAGAGCGTACCACGGAACTTTCCTTCAGCTCGTCAGAATGAGCTGAGGAGTCTTCAGCATGGAATTGCTGGGGTTGCTCCTTGGTTTTCTTGATCCTTTTAGAATCAAGAGGGGTAGTAGAGAGTTTCCTTTTCTTAGAAGGAGAGGGTTTTGTGGCCTTGGTATCAGCGATGGGTATTGTCGCTGAAGGAGCCACAGAAAGCGGAGAATTTAGAAGAGTGAGAAGAGTAGAGAGACGTACCTCGTTGGCGACAGGGTTGAAATCGAGCACCTTAGGGCCAACCTGAGAAAGTTTCAGGTCACCCTCTTCAGGATAGCTGTCCTTCAGGCCATATTGGAAGTTGGCGCTGATGAATCTTGGGTAAGGAACCCATGCTGGTCGGTCAGCTGCAGAATCCACGCGTTGTACTAGGTCATCATATATAATAGAGGCCCAGTCAATGTTTAGACCTTTCAGCAGTGCGTATCCCATAGCTTGCGTAGGTTGTGCGGCTTGATCAGAAGAGCCGGACTTCGCTGTCATGCAGCTGATCAGGTGAGCGAAGATGAAATTCATCTCGCTGGGCATTTTGGACTTCTTTATCAGCGTCAACTTCTTCTCGAGCTTCTTGTCCCTTCCAATGTCCCAGATGTAACCCATTGTGTCGAGAAAAGCAAAGATGGCATCTCTGTCAGCTTGCTTCTTATGGTCAGGGAATGGAACGAAGGGTTTTTCTCTGGTGGCATTGGGAAAGTTCAGGGCTTTTCGTATGATAGCGGGGGTTATCTTAATTGTACCATACTCAGTATCGCTGAGTATGCAATCGATGGTTTTGGATGCATCTTTGGCGGAGGGTAGCTGAGTGTGTCTGGCAGAGTACCAGAACTGGGATAGTAGTAGCTGACTTGCGGGAGGAGTGATGGTCAGGGCTGTTGAAATGCAGCAGTGTTTCAGGAAATTCACAGCATCATCCAGATGTGTGACTTGTTTTCGAGGAGGAAACTCGAGAAGCGCGGAGAGGTTGTTGACCTTAGTCCAATCTAGTTGATCCAGCTTGAACTTAACCTGAGGGGCTTTGATGATGTCCACTTCCTTAGAGTCAGCGGAGATGGACTCAGTGGTGACATTGATCTTTGAAGATGCCATTTCTCTGTATTATCAGTTCAACCAAAGATGTTAACAAATAAGAATTGTCTTAGTATGGAAAGAATTTCCATTAAGATTGTTTGAATTTTGTCCATTTCATTCAGACATAAATGTCTTAATGAAGATTAGGGTTTTTCATGATTTTGAAACGAAATGTAAAACCCATAAATTCTTGTATTCCAGTTTCAAAAAAAAAAACTGGATACGAATGAAGAACAAGTTTAAGATTTAGATTTAAAACTTGAAGAACAACCATGAAATGGTTGTGTTCATAAAACCATGAAAGAAAATGATTTTATTTTTAAGTTCTTTTGTTTGATCTTGTTTAAAACAAAGATAAGATCAGAAACAAGTTATCTGCATTTGAAAAATAAGAACATATTAACCTTGAAGTTTTGATGAAGAAGATGATGAACAGTTCTTTGAAGATTTGAGAGCACAAATGCAACAGTAATTTCTTTCTTGCGGAGGAAGAATGTTCGCGTAAAAGACAAATATAAACCAAGAGTTGTTTATATAGGGAGTTTTAGAGAGAGAAAACCTTGAGCGGGAAAAGGTTTTCATCATGACACGGACACGTGTTTGCATTTGATTGGAAGTTTGAGCGAAACGTGCAAACGTGCGTCAGAAAGAAATCGTGCCTGGTGTTATCCGTTGCAATGACGTCACAACTGTCCTTTCACATTCTTTTAGGATGTCTCTGAGGTTTTGAAAAACTCAGGGACTCTTTTGAAAAACATGAAGCACTTAATAGAAGATATCAGTGAAGGTTTTAAGAACTTTCAAAATATCGCTGTTAAGGAAGAGATATTCAGCGATGCATTTGTTTTTGAAATCTTGCATTTTCATGCGTTTGTCAGAGAGAGAAAACATACTTGGATATCAGTTTAACCAAGTTTATTCAGAGAGAAGATGATTGAATAGGTTATACGAGTTGATTTTATCCTTTCGCTGATTAATGTGAACCGCTGAAGATTTTACCCTTCAAAGTTCAGCATTCCAAGCTCGCTGATGAGAAAGTTGAATCTTGTCTCATCAAGAGGTTTGGTAAATAAATCAGCTAACTGATAATCAGTTGGGATAAAATGAAGTTCTATATCACCATTCATCACATGATCTCTGATAAAATGATATCTGATTTCTATGTGTTTGGTCTTTGAGTGTAGCACTGGATTGTTTGCTATAGCGATGGCACTTGTGCTGTCGCAATAGATTGGAATTTTGGAGAGCTGAAGATCATAGTCTAGTAGCTGATTTCTCATCCACAAGACTTGAGAACAACAGCTTCCAGCGGCTACATATTCAGCTTCAGCTGTGGAAGTGGACACTGAGTTTTGCTTCTTACTTGTCCAACTTACCAGCTTTCTACCCAGGAGCTGACATCCTCCTGTGGTGCTTTTCCTATCCATTTTGCAACCTGCAAAATCACTGTCTGAATAGGCGGTTAGATCGAATCCTGAGTCTTTGGGATACCAAAGGCCTAGATTCGTTGTACCCTTAAGATATCGAAAGATTCGCTTTACAGCTTTCATATGAGATATCTTAGGTTCAGCTTGATATCGTGCACACAAGCATGTTGCAAACATAATATCGGGTCAGCTAGCTGTAAGATACAATAGTGAGCCGATCATCCCACGGTACAACGTGACATTGACAGGAACACCTTTTGTGTCCTTATCAAGTGTCAGCGGAGGTGCCATAGGGGTTTTCATAGCTGAACTTTCAGTTAAGTCGAATTTCTTCAGCATATCTTTAACATATTTTCCCTGATTAATGAAAGTTCCTTTTTCAGTTTGCTTAATCTGAAGACCAAGGAAATATGTTAGTTCACCCATCATGCTCATTTTATACTCATCTTTCATTCTATCAGCGAAACGAGTACAAAGCTCAGGGTTAGTAGAACCAAATATAATGTCATCAACATATATTTGAACTAAAATGATATGACCTTTCACTTTTCTAAAAAATAGAGTTTTGTCAATCTTACCTCTCTCAAATTGTTCAATATGGAGATAAGTAGAGAGAGTATCATACCATGCACGAGGAGCTTGCTTTAAGCCATAAAGTGCCTTGTCCAGTTTATAAACATACCTGGACGCTTAGGATCTGAGAATCCTGGAGGTTGTTCCACATACACTTCTTCATTCAGCTTTCCATTCAGAAACGCTGACTTAACATCCATCTGATGTACAGTGAAGTTTTTGTGTACATCATATGCTAAGAAAAGACGAATAGATTCGAGTCTTGCTACTGGAGCAAACGTTTCGTCATAATCTATGCCTTCCTCTTGTCTGTATCCCTGAGGAACAAGACGAGCTTTGTTGCGAGTTACAGTACCATGTTCGTCCAACTTGTTTCGATAGACCCATTTAGTGCCTATCACCGTTTTGTCAGTTGGTCTACGAACGAGTTTCCAAACTTTGTTTCTTTCGAATTCAGTCAGCTCTTCTTGCATAGCGCTGACCCAGTTTGGATCTCTGAGGGCATCATCTATTTTCTTTGGTTCAGTTAGAGAAATAAAGTTAACAAATAAACAAATATTACCTGCACTTCTACGAGTCTGAATACCAGCGTTGGGATCACCAAGAATTTGATCGATTGGGTGATTTACAGTCCATCGCTGAGCCGGAGCATACATCGCTGATTCAGTCTGAACTGGAGAAACTGAAGATGAGGCTTCAGCTACTTCTGGATTATCAGCTAAGAGAGGAATGTTTGCATTTGTCACTTCATTCACTGATTGCTGAGAAATAGACGGAATTTCTGAGACATTTGGATCAACTGCAGGTATAGTGTTTATAGGCACAGCTGAGACCCAAGATTTTTCAGCTTCACTATTCTGCATATCTGGAATGATAGGAGGACCATCATTTTCTACGGTGTGAGCATGAGGAGTGGGAACTTCTTCTGAATCACCAAGATGTGAAAACATCCATTGATTCAGTTCTTCAGTATCAGCGGACGGTTTAGAGTTCGCTGAACGGGATTCGTCAAACGTGACGTGAATAGTTTCTTCTACAGTTTGTCTTCTACAGTTGAAGACTCTGAAGGCTTTGGAGACTGAGGAGTATCCAAGAAAGATTCCATCATCAGCCTTAGGATCAAACTTTCCAAGGGCATCTCTGTTGTTCAGTATGAAACACTGACATCCAAAGATGTGAAGAAAGCTGATTGAAGGCTTTCTCCCATGAAGGAGTTCATAGGCTGTCTTTTTGAATATTTTAACTATCAGCGACCTGTTTTGCGTAAAGCAAGCAGTGTTGACAGCTTCTGCCCAAAACTGAGTAGGCAGGTGAGAATCGCTGAGCATTGAACGTGCAGCTTCAATAATTGTTCTATTTCTTCTTTCAGCGACTCCATTTTATTGCGGTGTTCTCACTGACGAAAAGTTGTGAGAAATACCCTTACTCTCAAGGAAGGAATCAAGAGAACTGTTTTTGAATTCAGTTCCATGATCACTCCTTATTGAGCGAACAGTCATATTGTTCAGAGTTTCCATCTTCCGAACAAAGGTGATGAGTTCTTCAGGGGTGTCACTCTTAGAACGGAGAAACATTACCCATGTGTAACGAGAGAATTCATCAACTATGACCAGCGTATATTTCTTTCCAGCGATGGATTGTTTGTTAACGGGGCCAAACAAATCCATATGGAGTAGTTGTAGTGGAGATGACACTGAGGAGACTTGCTTTGACTTGAAGCTTGCCTTGGTCTGCTTCCCTTTTTCACACGCTGAACATAAAGACTGTGTATGAATGCTGAGGTAGACCAGTGACTAACTCTTTGGAGGAAAGAGTATTCAGTGTCTTGAAATTTAGATGTGAGAGCCTCTTGTGCCATAGCCAGTTAACATCAGAAGATGCCTTTGAGAAGAAACAGGAGTTCTCAGTGGTTGTTGAGTCCATGTTTATTACATAAACATTTTCCAAACGATAACCGCTGAGAGCTATCTTCTCCTTTTTGTCAGAGACAAAGCAGGATTCCTTAGTGAAAATCACTTTGTTATCCATGTCGCAAAGCTGACTGATGCTCAGAAGATTATGCTTCAGCCCTTCAACATATGCGACTCTTCTGAAGGAGGTTGTACCATTTGAAAGTACACCATACCCTCGGGTGTGTCCTTTTCCATTTCCACCGAAAGTCACAGAGGGACCCTTCTCTTCCTTGTATTCAGCGAGCAGGTTTTTCTTTCCAGTCATGTGTCTAGAGCATCCGCTATCGAGATACCAGATACCCTTCTTAACCTGAAATACAAAGGAAGATTAGTTTTTCTTAGGTACCCACTTAACCATGTATACACGTTTGTCAGTGGAAGTAGTTGGAATGGAAGGTTCAGCGGTCTTCGCAGCATTTGAAGATTCAGCTTTGTCTTTCTTCACTTTGGTTAATTTCTTAACCTCAGTGGTAGGAGTCACCTTGACCTGATTTGCATCGGTGTTGGTCCTCTTTGCCTTGGGGGAAATCTTCACCTTAGCTATTTTTTCAGCTTTGGTGGCTGTGGGGCACTTACTAGCAATATGATCGGTAAGTCCACAGTGATAACATTTCCTATAATTAAAAATAGTTCTAGGACCACTTGTATGCTGAGCTTTTAATTTTGAATTAGAAGTGCCAGCACCAAGTAAGCTATTTGCTTTAGAAATGGGACGAACATTCAGTTCTTCAGATTTCTTACCAAGGACATCCACTCTGAGTCTAGGAGTAGATCGCTGAATAGATCCAGAGATCAGCTTTCTAGATCCAGAGGGGTTGGTCACTGAGGCTTTAGAAGCATTCAGCTTTGGTACTAAGGTACCCTTCTGAGGATTTTGATAAATAACAATTCCTTTACCTTTGTCTTTAGAGACAGAGGTAGGTTTTGAATAAACCATTTTCTCCTTACCTTTTGAGGAGGTAGGAGTTTCCTCAGGGATTGGTGTAATGGACGAGGAGCACTGAGATGATGAAGTGTCAGCTACTGAGGATACGAACGTTCCAAATTTAAGCATTGAACGTTCAGTGGTTGGTTTTGGAGTATTATATTTATAACCCAGACCACGTTTATCACTCAGAGGAATCTGACCCTTAATTATCTCAGTGATCTTTGTTGAAGAATTACACCATCCTTCAACAGTAGCTTGTTCAGCTTTTAATGCAGCGATAGCTTCTGCTCGTCCGATTTTGACTAGCTGATTTAAATAGACTTGATCTTTAAAATCATCTTCAATTTTAGAAAGCTTTTCTATTTGAAGGTGGCAGTTTTTAAGCTTTTCAGCGAGATCAAGATTTTGGTTTTCAACCACAGTTTTGCCGTTCATGGCTTCGTATAAACTTCTAGTCAAGAGATCGATCTTACGGAGACTATCAGCTTCATCAATATTTGCAATATTGGTAAAGAAAGAAGGTGATACATGAATGGCAGATGTTGAAGTGGAGGGAATGTCTGAACTTTCTTCCTCTTCTTCAATCTTGGCCATGAGACATTGATTTGCTTCATCATCTTCAGAGTCAGATGATGATGCTTCTTCATCAGAAGCAGCCCAATCATAGTCAGCCATTAGGCCTTTTCCTTTCTTCTTAAAACTTTTCAGCTTTGCATACTTCTCCTTCAGCTTTGAGTATTTGTCATCTTTATTCCTTGGAACAAAGTTTTTCTTTGAGAAAGCTGAAGGTCTCATGACTCTCTTTGACCTGCACTCATTAGCGAAATGACCTGTCTTTTTGCAGTTGAAACAAGTAGCAGTAGCCTTATCAACAAAAGCTGATGATTTAGGCTTGTCAGTTATGGAAAGAGGTTTGTTCTTTCTAAACATTTTATTCTTGGCGAATCTCCTGAACTTTTTAGTTAGGAGAGTCGAGGATTCATCATCATCTGAAGAATCAGAGTCTGATGACCTTTCAGAGTTACTTTCTAACTCAGTGATAGTGACCGAGGGTCGCTGAGTAGAAGGTTCTTCTGAGATTAAAGCAACATGAGTGCTTTTGGAATCTTTTACTAGATTATTCTTAAGATGGCTAGATTGCTCATGATTCAGCAATGTACCATATAAGGTTGAAAGGGTCATTGATTTAAGATCCTTTGACAGCTTGAGACACATGGAATAATTGTCCCAGCTTTCAGGTAAACATTCTAGAAACTTTGTCAGCACTTCAAAGTTAGAATATTCCTTACCAACAGTTTTTAGATCTATAATTAAACAATTAAAACGTTGGTGAACTTCAGAGAGAGTTTCATTCTTACCAGAAATGAAGCTTTCGTATTGTCTTACCAGGTTGATCTTTCTTGAGTCCTGGACTTCAGACGTTCCTTCATACTGAACACATATTGTGTCCCACATGGCTTTTGATGACTTCAGGTTCATGACGGAATGGTAGACTTCGTCAGGAAGGGCCATGGATAGTATGGATCTGGCTTTTGTATCTATAGCTACTTTCTTCTTATCTTCATCGGTCCACATGTGTATTTCCTTTGGAATCAGCCTTTCTGGAATAGCAGCTCTAGTTACAGTGGCTGGAACTAAAGGATCAATTGTTACAGGGATGTGTGGGCCGTTTTCAAGATAGTAAGTCATAGTAGGGTCTACACCTTCTAAGAAGAGTGTCATTCTATTTTTCCACAAGTTGAAGTTGTCTCTGGAAAATCTAGGGGGTTTTGCAAGAGAACCATTGTCTATATAATGTGTGTTTGTGTAGGCCATTTTCAGATAATAGCAAGGAAGAGAAATATCTTAGATTAGATCTTGTTTATGAGATTAAACAAATCCGCTCTGATACCACTTGTTGGTCCCGAAGGCCTATACAAGTTTGTAGAAGGGGGGGGGGGGGGGGGTTGAATACAAACACACAAATTTTACTTTTCTAAATTGTTTATTGATAAATCATTAACAATTTACAGCTTGTTGCGGAGACAAGATTAAGGATAAACCTAAATCTAAACAAGTTGGAACACTAAGGTTTCTTGCACTAAGAAAGATAAGGAAATTACTAATAATAACCTATCTTGAGATAAGAGATATGAACTTGTCCAGAGTTAGCAAGTCACTTCAAAATGAAGTGAGTTCATCTCTTTATATACTGCATGCATTTAATGCAAGTCAGTATATACTTTACACATGTCATCAGCTGGTTGGTTGCATGTCATTGACCTTTGTTGACAACCTTAGTAGCCGTATGGATGAACAGTGTAGTATCAGAGTGGTTGTACGATTTCAGACAGTCGGAGGTTCTTTTCTGACATTTCGTACGGAGTCGTGCAAGGGTGGTTAAGACAAAAGTACTTTGTACGGAGGACTTCATGATCAGCTTTCGTTGATTCAGCGATTATCATTTACTATTCAGCAGATGATAAAGTTCAGCGATAGCTGAAGTCTTGTACTTGATACTTCACGTTGAGTGGACAAATCTGAGTCTTCGCTGATCCGCATCAGTTCATTAGGAGACTTGTCGCTGGTTCTTGAGCTTGATCTTCGACTTCAGCGTAGAACCTTTGTTGACGTGAAACTTGTCTTCAGGGATCATAAGTAAACAACTAACTTATCAGCGATCATCATAATGACTGAACAGACTCAGAGCATTTATGGTGAACAGTTTCGCTGAATGTTTAACTTAAAGAGCGAGAGTTCCTATCAGCGGTACTGGAAGATCTTAGTACTTATCAGCGATAGTGAAACTCTGATACATATTGTTTACTTACAATTTTCACTAAGTATTTAAGAGAGGGTCATTATCAAATCACTGAAGGTTTGGATCAACAACCTCTTTGTCCCTCGTTTTGCGAACCTTACTATCCACGATTTCTATCGGTTCCTCAACATAAGTCAACTTCTCATCAACGCTGATATCCACCAAGGGAACAGCCACATCTGCTTCTGCCAAACACTTCTTTAGATTCAGGACATGGAACGTTGGATGAACTTCCTTTAATTCTTCCGACAAGTCTAACTTGTATGCCTCGGCTCCAACTCGTTCAATAATGGCGAAAATCAACTCCTTATCGTCAGTATTTCTTGCAAGGTCGCCATCATCTCAACTTCCAATATTTTCTCTCCAAAATAAAGACGTGCATCGCACTATGAGTTCTTCTAAAATCTCATCGGACACCACAAGATCGTACACTACCTACTCAACTTCCATAACTTCAACGGTTCCCAAAAACGTAGTCCACTTCACTTTTCTCCCAAACCGTTCTGTTGGAAAACATAACCGTACTCCATACTTCGGAATCGCCTCAGTGAGACACCACTCGCTATGCTGTGCCATCTCTCAGCAAATACGCGTAACCTCTCCGCTCACTATACTCGCTAAAAAAACTACCTGATAAACTCAAGGCCAGTCGCACCTCAATTTGCTCGCTTCCGTCCACACACCGGGACTCACGGTTTTAAAACACGTCTAATTAAGGTTTCTCATACATCTTTACTTCCTTAAAAGAAGGGGCTTGGCGAAATACCCCGCCACAAAACGAGAATCTTTTACCAGAAAACAGTCACTCACTCGACAACTTGGCACAAGGCTAACCTCGTATATCCCAACAAACTCACATCCCGGAATTCCTTCATTGGATTTCATGCAAATTCTAGATTACTTCTCCCAACTGACATTTGTCTATGCAGATATTACCTCCCTTCTCGAAACACATACTTCATCGACCAATTCATACGTTCTCACCGCTTCATCACTCCACACTTATACGTAGTTAAAAGCATGAAGCCTCCAAAACTCCTCATTGGAGTGTTCACCTATCCGAATTGAACTTATCCTGAAGCCACATCAATTCCTCACTGCATCCCACAAGCGTCCAATTATATATGTCATAATTTCGGTTACCCTCACTCAACTAGGAGGAGTAACCATGGTCACACCATACTATTCTCAATAGCTTAGCGCTAAACGACCAGTTCGTTTGAACATGGCTTACAACATCACCAAGTCAACTCGTTCAACGGCCTTTTTCCACTTCTTTCCCGTACAAAGACACACACAAATCCCCTTCCTCTATACTCTTTCCAGGAGTTCACACGCTTACTGATGTCAATCTACACACATACTACTCCACTTTTCGGTGTTACTGCCAAGCTTACTGCTTCTAACCTACTCACTTAGTCCGACGTACTATCTTCTGCTCCCCACGTTAGCGTGGAGCACCGCCCATCAACATTACTTGTCCCTCTCTTCCGACCTTTCCACATGTTGATAACACTTTCTAATTATTATACATAACCAAACGGTTGCACCCAAAATTCTAACTTGAGGTATCCCACCAAGTTATCTCAGAATGTCATCGGTGTTCGAAGTCACTACATGTTCTTTGATCTCTAACTATTACCTTCTCGGATCATTCCTTCACACATAGGAAACGATTCACATTCTTAAAAGATTTTGCATCTACTACACCACATTTTCGACCAACCCATCCAACATCTTCTTTAAGCTTCTAATGATCCAAAAATATACTTACTTAGCGATTTATACAACCAAAAACACTTGGTTTCTCATTTGGGTAACCACTCGCTACCGCTCCGACATACTATTCCGGTACTAGCCATATCACAACGCCACTTACAACCCACGTGCTTCAACCACTTGATTAACAAATCGTACACCTCATCCGAAATCCCCGAAAAGGCTTCTGTCGAATGCTTCCTCTTTCTAACATCACATTACTACAACTCTTGCTGGCACATTTATCTCGGCAATTGGTGCCACTACTCATCCGTACATTCTTCACCCATAACGTCTCACTGCTGACCATGTCTCTTATAGTCATTCGTACACAACTTAAACTTGCCTTCATATTCTCCCGCATACATAACCGAGTCTGTCTCGCTACTTTGTCTTTCCCCAACTCTAAATCAACAACTCATGAGTTCCCGAATAACTCAAACATATTCGATTCTTGCTAGTTCTTTGAGATTCCAATCCAATACATAGACATGGCACATTCCCTCACAGATTGATATAATCTATATGCCTACGCGAGGTGTTCCATCATTATGGATACATCTTTCCAGAACGATCTCCTACATTTACCCACACCGTGGTAATTCTCTCCGCTTCCAACCTCTTGACAACGCCTTCAACTCCAGACATATTAAATAGCTGTCGAATTTAATATTAGTAGTCGGCCTGTTGATGCTTCCCTAACTTTCCATCAACAAAGGTTCCTAACATAACCAAGTTCTTCCAACATGTCATGATTATCTACACATCCCGTGCTCCTCCTTTCAAAACATACTCGTGCAACGTCAATATTACAAGATCACCTTAAAACTCTTATCCGACGTCGAGGATATTTCATTTCTGCCTCACCAGACTACTCATAACGAGTTTCTAATACCATCACCTTGATGACCCCTAGTCCTTCCTCCGGATACAACCGTCCCTCGAAAACTGCATTTCCAGTCACCGAACAAGGGTACAGACCCTCATGCCACCGACACTAAAGTCCACTTCCGACTCTTCCACTGTTCACCTCTCTCCTTGAACACAAATACCAAAACTACAAACATTCTCTCATGATTTGTCCAACACCTCTCCTCTCTCGGAGTTCTTCCCTTAGCTTAAAATGTAATACTCTACGACATAGTGAATTCATAGCCTTCATGCATGACAACGCGATAAATAAATCATTTCGCACATTTTCATTTTAAAGAACAACACTTGGAAACAACTTGGGTACACATGACCCCAACATTCTCATAACTCCATTGCCCTGCACAACGATATCGAGAATCGTTCGCACGCACCCTTTTAGTAAAACTCAATTTTACTCTATCAAAACGACGTTGTTACGACAGTAGCATATGGAATGAAAATCGTCCATACGACAAAATTCTGAAAGAAATTGCCGACACGAAATAAACTAGTCGGCTCTCACACCCATTTATATGACTTCAACATGTCAATACTCATTTTGGTTATAAAAGTTTTGCTAGCAAACGTTTTCTTGACTTTTTGCAACAGTTTAACTTATCATGAAAAGTGTGAGGTATTTTGCAAATTGATAAGCTCAAAATTTCATTGTGCGACGTTAATGGAATTGCCTTTTTCTTTAAATACATGCTTGCACAAGCTGACTCAATCCCGACCAAAAATTGCTATTTACGCATTTGCTTTTAATCACGAAAACTCATGTAACACACACAAGAACGCAATGCATGAAACCCTACTCGCAAATGAAGGCTACTCACTCAAACAAGGTCAACCGTTTTACTAACGCAACTTATCATTGACACTCTACCTTCGACCAATGGTCGCTCTCTCGGCCTTGCAATAACTTGTTGTACATGCGTTCCACGACCCACTTACTCAACCATTTCATACTATTTTTGTTTTGACCAATTATCTCACATTCTACCTCTACATGCTGTCAATCCACTTCTGATATCTCCCTTCATTGATCCTGCCACTGAAAAGCTCGACTAAAAGTCAGGGCTCTACTCCTCCACTCGCTCTTGGATTGACGCTTTCAAGATCTCGACACTATTCTTCCTTACAATCACAACTGATCTGCCCCACGATCTCTAGAACTGGGACTCTCCAGAACCAGGAGTCTTACTCAAAAGCAATCACTCATCCTTTTCGAACCCACGAAGATCTACCTCTAGACAGCTCATAACATTCCAAACAACATTTCTTCTCTACAATGTATACATACATCACACCATAAATGATCTCTCACGATACTTCCCCAACAATGGGTCTCAATCTACCCCTCAGGAATCTTACTGACATTCTAGATTACTGGAACACAACATATAACTAGCTTAAGACTACAACTTTCGGAATACTAAGGCAGATTAAGCACATACATGTACCTGTAAGTTCGCAATTACACTGGCCAGGTGTAATCCGAATCTTACTTTACATGACGGTCCTCGGTGCCCTATTAGTCCTATCTCTACAATAGTGTCCTCCTAACGCATTTCTTGATTCTCAATTGTGATTTCTACTCCCAAAGTTTAAGTTTAGGCCCGTCCGGTCACCTAAATCCCTTAAACTATGGCTCTGATACCAATTGTAACAACCCAGTCTAAATAAAGCATACATAGCATTTAAATTTAAAGAATTACAAAACTGGGTCCCAAAATTTTCATTACATCTGTCTCAAAATTTAGGTTAGCGGAAACAACCTATACACAACTGAGAATAACTACCTACTAATAGTATGAGTGACACTGTCTCTATCTGCATCTGTACCCTATCCTGCTTTTGCTCAATTACCTGAGCCTCCTACTATCTACTCACCTGAAAAGGTTTAGTTTGGAAAATGCGAGGGTTAGACCATGAGGTCTAGTGATCTCCCTCCTGACAGTTCTCAAAATCATTTAAAAACATATTATAACTTTCAAATATCCTTGCAAAAAACTTTCACATAACTTTACATAAAACTTTTCACGGATAAATCCGCTCCCGTAAATGGCACCCTGAAGTCACTCAAGAGTGACAACGAGTCAGTCTCACGCTACCTTGCTGGGTCACTCCTCCCATGGCATAAACGGAACCTCCCCCCCGACATGAGCACTGGCGGAACCACCCCCGGACTTAGCCAATTTACGTCTACTACAATGTATGCATACATCTCATATAACTTTCAAATAAGTAAAAATCATGTAAAATAACATGGCATTTCTACTCAATCACTTACTTTGAAAACACGTATAAAATCACGTATTTTAGTTAGAAAAACTCACCTGGCCCGTTAACAATTTCTCGCTTCAAGACTTCTTACTTAAGCTTCTGATCTCTAGGTGGAACACCTATAATTTTAGGAAACACAGGTTATAACTCTATACATTGTTACCCGAGCTTGCTTCCGAATATAACTCGAAATTATCTGAGTTAATAAGTTACACTTCTAGTCCCATAATTTGAGTTCTGGACTTCGCTTACCGGCCCAAGCATTATATGAATTCCGGACTCATAAATAAATACCGGTTCTAAGTCCAAGGTCTATACCGGATCTTATTTGAATTTAGCCCAACAATTAAATTTCCGAATCCATAACAACATACTACCCGATTGCTATTTAATCCAATAACAAATTACCGGGTACAGTCACTTAGGCCCAACCTCAGGTTTCCTTGAAATACATACTGGACCCACTATCGCTTGGCCCAAAATATTAAAGACTTTCGGATCCACAAGGGATTCCGGTTCTCGGCCCAGAATAAATAATGGACTTCCGGATCTTTTGTTTTAGAATCTCCGGATCCACTATCCAATTCAACACCGGATCTGCCATGGGATACCGGATCACATTTAGAACAAATACCGGGTCCATATTGCTAAGCCCAACACCGGGACTCTAATTAAAATACCAGATCTGTTGAGTGGCCCAAGTCCCAATAACTTAGCCCACTACCAGATCCCTCAACTAAAATTAAATACTGGATCTGTGAACAGTTCCGGATCTGTCTAATACTAAAGCCCAAGCATAATTAATTCCAGATCTTTAAAGACCCAAATTCCGGTTCCTAATTAATGAGGCCCAACATTCCGGATCCGTTAATCCTAGTCCAACTCCGGATCAGTCAAAAGAGTTCCGGATCTCGCAATGGATTCCGGATCTTACTTATAAAGCATACCAGATCCTTCTTAAAACAATACCAGGTCTTTGAACTTCGGTCCCTTTTTGACCCAGTTCCGGATCCATTGGATTTCCTATTCCGAGATTTAATAAATTTCGGGGTCTCGTAACAAATCATGGTGATGTGATTACTGATTACTTATTCATTTATCACGATTAATTAACCCCTTTCTAAAGCTCCTTGTTCAAATCTTAAGCAAAACTCCCATAGGAGCCAAACTTAATAACAAATCTAATTTAGGGATTAAGAGAAAGGTTTACCTGGTATGATTCCTTGCAGAATGATTTCAATCCCACCTCCTCTTCAAGTATGTAAATCGATGATGTTTTCCCCAGATGGAATAGTTGCACACTTCTTTCTCTGATCTTTCTCTCAGCCGCAAATAGCAATTGACTCCCTATGGTTTTGAGCCCAAATTAAGAGTTTTTCTACCGTCTCAAACTTTACAATTTGGCCCCTAATCTTTAAACTTTAAAATTTCTCCCACAACACTTCAATCCTTTCAATAAAATCCCCGGTTATTACAGCAAGTTTTAAGAATTTCTTTCATTTCTAATGTACTCCCCAAGAGTAAAACTTCATTATCTCTCTATAATCGTAATTTGATTTTAATATCTTTCAAAAGAGATGATAGAGAGAGATTTGTGATATCACACAAAGTTTTACTTGATGTTCATCATCATTTTGTAAGTGATGTAAGTTAAACATTTCTTAGTTCGTAATTAATCATTGGATTAGAGTTGTTCATCTTTTTGTAATGTGTTTATAATCATGTGAGGTTTGAGTGTTATCTTCCTACACAAATTAATCATCAAGTGTTTACATATTTTGTGAGGTTTGAGTTTTATATCCTACAATATATTTTAGTGATACTCCCTTTTGTGAAAGGTTTAATTAAGTGTTATCCCTTTTACAATAGGTTGAGTGTTTCATGTATTCGTTGTAGGATTGATGTGGACTAGCCCCTAAGTTTAGGTTGGACCACGTAAATCTTGTGTCTCGTATTTTGTTTTCTTATTGCTTTACATTTTGTTATATTTTGTGGTTATTTATTTATAGATCTTGTATTGTGCGATTTGGTAATTTTAATTTTTATACACTCAAACAATCTAAAGTTGTTTCCTACCCTTTTGGATGCCAGTTTTTCTTCAGCATGGTCAAGAAAAGTAGCCCAAAAAACATAAGTAAATAAATTTACTTATTGTAAATGCTTACACTTCCCCATTTATTGGGTGATTCTTATTATTAAAGTACCATTTTCTTATTTATTTTTTGGCTTAAATTTACTTCTCTTTTAAGGATGTTACATACGAGTTCATTAAAAATGACATATTATGGGGTAGAAAATGATTTTACACTTTCCCACCGGCTTATTTAGGTTTTTTTTATTATTTATAAATTGTAACATTCCCTTATATTTATGGGGATGGGACGCAGAGAGACCAAGTTAAGGGAGGGACTAAAACCAACACAAAAATGTATATTGTTTGGGGAAAATTCGTCTGAATACCCAACAATCTTCGGATGCGTGCTACAAGCGTATGGGCCGAAGGATATGCCCCGTCCATATGGGAACCTTGGGCCCAACCCTACAGTGGATAAGGTAACTGATCGAAGTTTGAGATAGTTAAGAGGGGCCCTTTGAAGATCCATGACCATGTGAAAGTCTATGAACCCCAGATAGCTCCGGAGTTCATTAACTAAAAACCCGAGAAGCGAGAACGTCGAGGGTACAAGAGGGAGAGGACGTTGAGGGAATAAGAGGGAGTGAACAACACCCTCTCACCTACAAGCAAGCTCTCTCAAGCGAACTAACCTTTCAATATCCGTATTACGTTCAATCTTTGTTTCAATTTGTTGTAACTCGAGTCATGTGGGCAACGACACCCATATTTTCAATTGACCAGTCACCTGCGATTTTTCCTAATTTTCGGGTTTTTTCGCGTCAACAACCGATACGTGCATTTTCCTTGCGAATATATTTTGTGCTTATTTATTTTTTATGGTTGTTTTTTGGGATGTAGTTATTATTACTTATGTTGGGTTTATTTTGGAACAATTGGAGACGGGTTGTAATATTTTTTGGAGACAAATAACTTTATTTTTTGTAATTTGTCGATTGTTATAATAATCAGGTCCGTTTCTGAGATTTTTTGGGCCCTCGGCGACTCGTAAATTTTGGGCCCTCAAAATGTACCTAAAAAAATTTCAAGTAGACGTTTTTTATCATTAAAAACAAACTGTCATACGATAAATACTAATAATTCATACAAAACAACTTGTTCGAGCACTTTTGAATAAAAAATCATCAATAATAGCCTCTAATTCATACAAAACAACTTCTTCGGCCATTTTTAGATGCAAAATCACCAAGTATCTAATTCATATAAAACTTCTTCGAGCATTTTTTGATGCAAAATCATCAATAATAACATCTAAATCAATAATATCTAGCATGTCTTTTTCAATGCATAATATTGCCAAACCATTCAACCTTTCTTGTGACATGGATGACCTCAAGTATGTCTTCAATAACTTCAGCTTTGAAAAACTCCTTTCGACGGATGCTACGGTCACAGGCACTGTCAACATAATTCGATAAGCAACCGAAACGTTAGGATAACAATCTGCAACTTTCACAAATTCTAGAGTTTCAATTGCGGACATCGATTTAGATGGCAAAGTCACTTGCAACACCTTTAATTCAGAATAATTATCATTTACATAAACATCCGCCATATTACTATGAGAAAAAGTATCACCAAAATTAGCACAACATTTCATCAATTCATTCTCATCCAATGACTTTATTTTATCCGAATCAAATAAGAATCCATAGATACTTTCAAATATCTTTAGTTGCTCAAATCTATTATTCAACGAAGCAATTGCCATATCCACAATGGTTAGAAAATAATTAATTCTAAAGTTCTCCTCTTCCGATGCTTGCATTTCTTCTCCATGATTAGTTTCATCAAATTGTTTTTTCCTTATAATACGACGCTTAATTAAAAATATAGGATCTACATTCATTTCGCATGCTATTTCTCTAGCGGTAACCATATGCAAACCCTTCAATCCTATATTTTTCAAACAACTTTGTTACACCTTTAAAGTGTTCCATGGTAGCATTAATGCACATAGTATTCAATTGAAACTTTTTACTAACCATGTTTATTTCAAATAAAATATCATACCCAATAACCATGCCAAGTAAAAACTCAAAATTTTCGATTGCACTTACCAAACTTTCCGCTTCACTTTTCATCTTGGCATCATCACATGATTTGCATAATTCAAGTAAAGCCAATCTTATTTGAGGAGCCTGAAATCTATTAGAAAATAATTAATTCTAAAGTTCTCCTCTTCCGATGCTTGCATTTCTTCTCCATGATTACTTTCATCAAATTGTTTTTTCCTAATAATACGACGCTTAATTAAAAATGTAGGATCTACATTCATTTCACATGCTATTTCATCTAACGTTTCGTTATAGGAACCTACATTCTTAACAAATTTAACCATAGCTCCCATTTTGTGATTGTTTTAATTGCTCGTCTAACTTTCTTTTCTTTCTTTTCTCACTTCCAGACAAGTACTTGTACTTTTTAGGCAACATGATCTATACACTATATTGAACTATATTACTTGAACAAATAACAACTCAAAGTGAAAGGGAACAAAAGCACCTGAATTGGAATATGAATGATGGAATACGAATGTCCGAGTCCAAATAATTCAACTCCACTTGACCATTTCTCAATAAAATGTAATCTGTTAATTCAATTAAGACAATAAAATTAAAAAAAGAATTTAGAATCTCAACAAGAATCATAAAATTGAAACAATAATTTAGAAATTAGAACCTCAATTAGAAAGTAGAACCTCAAATTAGAAATTAGAATGCTTATCAAATCAACAGAATGCTTAATTGCTTATCAATGGTTTTTTTGTGTAGATATAAGATAACATACAAGAATGAATCAAAGCTATGGATCAAAATAATAAAAATACCCTTTAAATAACCAAAATAAAGCAAAAGCAAGAATAGAAGATAACATAGAAAATTAAATCAAAAAATTGATAGGAACTAGAAAGCCACCTGTTGTTTTTGTTTACTTGCTTTCCTTGGTAGAATTAGACAAATTCACAATGACACACAATCGCACCCTCAAACAAATACACAGTCACAAACGCACAAATGCAATAATACATAATCCGAGATTCAGATTCAGAGCATAGATTATCAATTATCAGAAGTTTAAAACAGATTAGGTCATTTAGGTGAGAAATAAAAGAACACGGTAACCTAACCTTATACAATCTGGGTCTAACCATAGAGGACCGTTGAGGAATTCGTCGGACAACGCACGGGAATGGCTCTGGCTCATCGAACTCTTCATCGAACGTTGGGAAAACTGAAACGACGACTCAATTTTGCTTCAATTTCACTCGTTCGGCGCCTATTTCTTGGAATCTTGGTCGCTCCCGCCTCACAGTAGCAATCGATTTTGTTTCCAAATTCCAATTGATTTCATTCACTATTTGGACCCCTATCACGGATGAGGGTTTGTTGTGCAGTTGGGCCCTTCTATTCTTTTACAATTGGGTTAAACAGACTGATTCATAATCCTTTTAAACTAAATATATAAACTCAGTTTTTTAAGTAAATATATAAACTAATTTTTTTCCGGGCCCCTAATTCTTTTGGGCCCTGGGCGAGTAGCCTGCCCTCTCCTAGGGACGACCCTGATAATAATTGGTATGTGTTACGAATTAATTAAGATTACCACTTGATTAACAATAGATTAAGAAAAATATGGAGAAAGAAAGGGAGAAACTTGGAGAGTGAAATACTTATGCAAGTATATTCAAGTGTGATTTTACATTTACATAATGGAGGTATTTATACTACATAATCTTCTATTCATCTACATGGTTTATTATTCATCTACATGGTTGTGGATTTGACATGAAGGTTGAAATTTTCATCCACAAGTTATCCAAGTTAAATCCTTCACTCAACATATTCATATTTACAATACCCCCCCTTGGATGACAATTTCAAAACTAAGTTCAACCATTAAGTACTGCCACATTAAAAACCTTGCTAAAGAAAACCTAGTGGGAAAAAACTTTAGTTAAGGGAAAAAAAGTGCAGCTGGTAGTTGACTCCCCCTGATGTTGACATCCATGAATCATCACATGTTATGCACATGTCGCATACCGATACCGTGAACGTGTTTTCTGAAAATTGCAGTAGGAAGCGCCTTTGTGAAAAGATCTGTTGCATTGCTGCTCGATTGAATATATTTCATTTCAATCTGATTATCTTTTATTAGATCTTGAGTGTATGAGAAGAACCTTGGAGGTATATGTTTTTTCCTGTTACTCTTGATGTATCCTTTTTTCATTTGTGTGACACATGCGACATTATTTTCATAAATTAAAGTTGGAATTTTGCCTTTCTCTAGTCCGCACGAAGTCAGAATGACTTGTATCATTGACCTCAACCAAACGCACTCTCTACTAGCTTCATGAAGTGCAATAACTTCGGCATGGTTTGAGGATGTTGCAACAAGCGTTTGTTTCTGAGAGCGCCAGAAAACAACAGTACTTTCGTTCATGAATACATATGCAGTTTGAGATCTAGCTTTATGAGGATCAGACAAATAACCTGCATCTGCATAACCAATCAAACCTTCTTTTGAATTGTTAGAATAAAATAGACCTAAATCAATAGTTCCTCGAAGGTATCGGAATATGTGTTTGATTCCGTTCCAATGTCTCTTTGTGGGAGATGAACTGAATCTTGCTAACAAATTCACTACAAAAGAAATGCCAGGTCTAGTACAGTTAGTAAGATACATAAGAGCTCCAATTGCACTAAGATATGGTACTTCTAGACCAAGAACTTCTTCATGTTCTTCACAAGGGAGAAATGGATCATTGTCGATATTAAGTGATCTAACGAGCATTGGAGTTCTTAAAGGATTTGCTTTGTCCATATTGAAACGTTTTAAGATCTTTTCAACATAATTGGATTAATGCACAAGTATTCCGTTATGCATGTGCTCAATCTGTAAACCGAGACAGTATTTGGTTTTTCCAAGATTTTTCATTTCAAATTCTTCCTTCAAAAGCACAATCACTTCTTGGATCTCCTTATTTGTCCCAATGATATTCAGATCATCAACATAGACAGCTATTATTACATATCCAGATGTTGTTTTCTTAATAAAGACACATGGACAAATAAGATTATTTGTATAGCCTTTACTTACCAAGTAATCTCTTAAACAATTATACCACATGCGTCCAGATTGCTTTAACCCATATAAAGATCTTTGTAACTTGATAGAATACATTTCTTTGGGTTTTGTACTTAATGCTTCAGGCATTTTAAATCCTTCGAGTATTTTCATATTGATATCACTGTCAAGTGATCCATACAAGTATGCTGTAACAACATCCATAAGACGCATCTCTAAATTTCCAGAGACTGCTAGGATGATTAAATACCTAAAAGTAATTGCATCCATAACAGGTGAATATGTTTCTTCATAATCAATTCCTGGTCGTTGAGAAAAACCTTGAGCCACAAGTCTGGCTTTGTATCTCATAATTTCGTTTTTCTCATTTTTTTTTCGTACGAAAACCCATCTGTTCCCGACAGGTTTCACGACTTCTGGCGTGAGAACGATAGGTCCAAAAACTTTTCTTTTATTGAGGGAATCTAGTTCAACATGAATAACATCTTTCCATTTAACCCAATCTTGTCTGTTTTGACATTCGATGACAAACATTGGTTCAGGATCATCATTTCCAAAAGTATCACATTTAACAGCATAAGAAAATATATCATTGATATTTCTCATTTCATCTTTGCTCCATAACTTTTCCGTATACCCGTAATTGATCGCAACCTCTTTATTAATATCATTAATTTCCTCTTCTGGGAAAATTTGGATATTTTGTACTTCCTTAGGAACACTATGCTCTTTACCATTTGCAATTTCAGTTCCTTTTCTTTTTCAGGGATTTTTTATCTTTAGAGCCCAATGGTCTTCCATGCTTCAGGCGTGCTTTAGACTCATCCATGGCTTTATCATTTGTTCGTCTAACTGGGACTTCAATCCGAGCTGGAGCATTCACAACTGGTATATAAGACTTGGTCACTCTTTTTGTATCAGTAAATGCATCTGGTAATTGATTTGCAATTTCTTGTAAATGCATTATCTTTTGCACTTCCATTTCACATTGTTTAGTGCGAGGATCAAGATACAATAATGATGGTTCACACCATGAAACATCCTTTTCCTGGGTTTTCTTCTCTCCCCCTAATGCTGGGAACATAGTCTCGTTAAAATGGCAATCGGCAAAACGTGCTGTAAAAACATCACCCGTTAGTGGTTCAAGATATCTTATGATATAAGATGTTTCATATCCGACATATATTCCTAACCTTCTTTGAGGACCCATTTTTGTGCGTTGTGGTGGTGCAATAGGGAGATATACTACACATCCAAAAATTCTAAGGTGGGAAATATTTGGCTCTTGACTAAAAGCAAGTTGTAGAGGAGTGTATGTATGATATGCACTTGGTCTCATGCGAATTAATGATGCAGCATGTAAAATTGCATGACCCCATATAGAAACCAGAAGTTTTGTTTTCATTATTAATGGTCTAGCTATTAGCTAAAGACGTTTAATTAATGACTTAGCTAAACCATTTTGTGTGTGAACATGCGCAACTGGATGTTCAACAACAATTCCCACAGACATGCAATAGTCATTGAAGGCTTTAGATGTAAATTCACCAGCATTATCAAATCTCACCCTTTTAATAGAATAATCTGGAATGTATGCTCTTAATTTAATAATTTGAGCAAGAAACTTTGCAAATGCCACAATACGAGTTGATAAGAGGCAAACATGAGAACATCTACTTGATGCATCTATTAAGACAATGAAGTATCTAAATGCTCCACATGGTGGATGAATTGGTCCACATATCACCTTGAATTCTTTCAAGAAACATAGGTGATTCCTTTTCAATTTTAGATGGTGAAGGCCTCACAATTAATTTTCCAAGTGCACAAGATGTACATGGAGTAACATTACCTGTTTGATGGAATTTCTGGTCCTTCAGTGGATGTCCATGTGTACTTCCAATTATTCTGCGCATCATTGTCGATCCTGGATGGCCTAATCTGTCATGCCATAAACTAAATATCGCAGGATCACAACATTTTTCTTTAACTTCCATATTTGTTTCAATCATATTTATATATGTATAATGTAAACCAGAATGAATTATTGGTAGTTTCTCTAGTACACGGATTTTACACATAATATACATATATTTCTCATTCCCTAAGGTAACTGTTCGAGTATCATATCCATTAAGATATATGTCATTGAAACTTAATAGATTTATTTTCGATTTTGGAGAAAACAATGCATTATTTATAATGAACTTTGTACCATTCGGTAATAGGAAATGAGCTATTCCTATTCCTTCTATCATGTCTGCAGGACCTGATATAGTATGTATGATTCCTTTTGCTGGTTTTAATTTAGAAAAATATTTATTAGCTTTCAGGATGGTATGTGTGGTACCACTATCCGGTATACACAAGTCCCCAACATTTGCTTGATGTCGTTCTCCGATGGAATTCATATCAAACTTGATTAGAGCTCTCGTGCTGATAACGTGTTATGAATTAATTAAGATTACCACTTGATTAGCAATAGATTAAGAGAAATATGGAGAAAGAAAGGGAGAAACTTGGAGAGTGAAATGCTTATGCAAGTATATTCAAGTGTGATTTTACATTTACATAATGGAGTTATTTATACTACATAATCTTCTATTCATCTACATGGTTTATTATTCATCTACATGGTTGTGGATTTGACATGAAGGTTAAAATTTTTATCCACAAGTTATCCAAGTTAAATCTTTCACTCAACATATTCATATTTACAATAGTATGCGGTGTTATTACATAGTTGCATACTTTTGAATGCAACTTTTTATTTTCACACTTTGACAAATTAGTTTTTCTTACATTTTTACGGTGGTTTGCTTACACTAGGTGTCTTTATGGCATAGTAAATTGGATTTCTTTTTTATACGTGACACTTCTTGTTGCCTTTGTTATTTTTGTTATATAATAAATGTAGCTTTACATTAGGGTGTTAAAAAGAAAAACATTACACATGTAATTTGTTTTATATAACGATATCTCTTTCGAATGAAACATGGAAGAATAGGAAGAATTGATATTAAAAATATAATTTATTTTAGTTTAATATTGATTTGTATATAAAAATAATGATAAAGTATTTTGTTAAGCTTACGATCGTTTAATTTAAATATACTTATATTTAAGATATTTTATATTTAAAATTGAATATATATTTTAATGAAAATTACCCGTTTTATCTTATATATGCTTGTGTATATCGGTTAGTTATATGAATTCAGACATAAAAGTTAAAATTTAGATGTTTTGGATTTAAAATAAGATATGTATTTGATTATTTATCTGTTAGTTATACTTGATTTCCTCGAATAACAAATCTAGATAAAACGCCAACAAAATATAAACTAAACTTACATAAAGTCTAGGTTAAGGTCATGTGTCACTAAAACCCAACAAACGTTGTTATCTCCAAGGCGCGGAAGACGTCACCAAATAGCTAAATTCTTATCGTGCATCAAACTAGCACTCAACTTTTCATGGTGTCACTAGTACCACCCCAACAACGACCTCATGCATATGTCGGCAAATAAAAAGGGCTACGTTTAACGCCTATTGAGTTCAAGCAGATTTATTATAATTATAAAACGGTAAAACTGAAAAAATGTTATTTCCAAACCTACCATTTTCGTGATTGATAGGTGAGTGTACACCCCCCCTAATCTAACCGCAAGTGTACTGGTGGGATCAAGTAATATGTACTTGGAAGTACGAGTATCGAACCAAGAGAACTAGGAACTAAGTATCACAATGACTATAATCACTATTAACTGAACGATCCAATTGATGAATTGTTGATGATTGATTAGTAACTAAATTAAACAAATAAACACTAGAGTAAAAGTAAAAAAAGAAGTTCAGTTTTTTGGGAGAAAAGCAGTTGAGGGTGGGAATCCCAATGGTTTCACAAAGAACACTCCAGTTATGACAATTATCAGATTAAATTTATTGAATGAATGCACAATCACGTAAATAGCTATTATTCTCTCTCGACCAATAACATAGTTATTTCTAAAAAACGTAAGTTTCATCACTCGATCTCAACCTAGGAATTTAGAAATTCATAAGAGTAAGATTGTAAAAACAAGTACTAAGGTTTACTTGGTATATTTCTATACAATTTCTCACCCTAGGCATACAAATTCAAGTCAAGTTATAGAATCGTTCTCTAGAATCTAACTCATGACAACTAAATCAGTTTGCAAGGTGATCAGACTCGCAAAAGCATTAAAACCAAATTCCTATGCTTCATTGATTAGAAAAACTGATAAGAATCACAAGATTTCATGTTCATATGCTTACACACCAAAGTTCATCCAACCCTCAACAGTACAATCAAAAGATTAGTTTATGTTGGGGGTGTTAAAACACAAAGCAAAAAGAAGAAAAATCAAATTAAACATGGTCTCTTGAACAAAGAATCAAGATATAAACAAACTCCCTTTTGTTGAATCGCAATACCCACGTAAATGCTTTGATCTTCGTTAATCTTCCGTTCCCCGATGATATTGTTGCATTAATCGACTTCAAAATTCGTGGAAAATCAACCCAAGGTGTCTCAAAATCGCCCCTTGGCTCTCTCTAGTCGATATGTGGCTGAATGGATGAAACTCTTGGTGAAAAAGGCTTTAAAACGTATCATCCCGTCCTCGGTACTTACACCGAGAGTTAAGTACCGATACAAGTACCGATGGCCACTGTTTTCTAAAATTTAGACTGCGGGTAGCTACACCAAGACTTAAGTGCCGATACAAGTACCAATGAGCACTGTTTTTTGCAAAAATGAGATTTTTCACTTGCTTGATGCTCTACTAACTTGACAAGTCTTGGTGACCTCGTTTTGAGTTCCGTAGATGCATTTCTTCGAGCTTTGACCCAAGATTTGACTTGTACGACTTCGCTTTACCATCAACTTATTGGGCGCTTCATTCTCGTCTATAATTAGCTCCTTTCGAACCTAATTCTTAGTTTATTCTCGAAACATAAATTTCTGAAAAACTCATGAATAAACTGTAAAAATACGCTTAGTTTGTTTGGAATCCAAACAATTTTACATGGGAAGTGGTGCTAAAATAACGCCAAAATTGGCGTTATCAACAACCCCAAACGGAGCATCGCTTGTCCCCTAAGCAAATTAGCGACAAAGAGAGAATAGAAAAGAGTCAAAAGCAGGCTGACTATGCAAAGATGGCTTACGGTTATACTTATCATGAAACTGGACTTATTATTGTGTCAAATAGTAATGCAAAACAAGGAAAAGACAGTTAGAATTTAATCACAACAGAGTTAATAACAAAATAAACATTTAAAGTTGAACTGGGGAACATTGAAACCATACTGAACTTTAACTATTCGATCGCATTTTCAGAGAGGATTTTGCCTCGACCCTACCTCATGGGGTGCACTCGATTCACTCGGATCCTAGGCTGTAACACATATAATTCATGCAGGTGGAGTTTATAGACAAAGAAAATCAATTGATAGTTGCATGATGTATAAGTTGAAAAACGCACAGAGGGAATCAAGGTGATCTCGGAAAGGAATCAAGTAACAAGACTAGGAATATTAGTAAAAGAGTTAGACTACCTTTTTCACAATTTCCAGAAGATCATCCGGGTCTTTTAACAGGTTGTTATGGGGCTAGGGGTTATGGCTAAGGAACGATGGGTAAAGTGGAACAAAATCCCAAATGTGCCAATATTTGTGCGACCCTTAGACATTTTCGCCTTACTCTCCCAACTTTTTTTTTTCTTTTGGCACTACACCCTTTGTGTATCATATTGCTCTTTTGGCTTTATTTTCTGCCCGGGTATCTGGCTCGTTTGTTTTGGGCAACCATTGGCCCTCTTTTATTAGCAACTCTATGATCTGATTGGATCTGGTTTTTCTTTCCCCATCCCCTTTTTATTCATTCCTTTCTCCCTCCCGTCACCGTGATTACTACCACTTGTGACTCACACATTTTAGGACAAGGGTCGGCTAGTGTTTAGGTTGGAGTTAAATAATGGGTTATGAAACAAATATTCATATTAGTGTATTGCTGCAAAAGGGATTGGGTGCAAACAATTAAACAAGAAAACGATAGGTAAAAAAATTAAAAAAAGAAATTACACACAATGCGTGGAATTATGGCTTAAGGTCCACACAAGTAGGTGAGTAAACCTTTACTCAATGTCTTGATGGAGGTCTTTGCTACTTGATGAAATTTATAGTGAGATCAAACTATAACCACAACGAAGGATTAACAGATAAGTGTATAGATTTTTATGCATTATGTCTCTCGAAATCGAATTGGTATTTGTTGGGCTCAATATCTCATGGGTGGTCTCCACTAATGTCTCCTAATAATGCAATCTCCTAATTGTTGATCTAGACTATATCACCGTTCTTAGATTCATAAGACAATATAAAGTTGTGAAAATGTGTGCTTTTCATAAAATCCTGTGTCTTCATCCTAAATAGATTTTTAAAAATTTAACCCAAAAACAGTACCGTTCAATAATAAGTATGTACGTGCCTACAACCCCAAACCTTACCAACACATTGTCCCCAATGTGTTAGCTTGGTTTTGAGTAAGTGCAATGAGAGGTGCATAATTCAACAATAGACATATAGCGCATATACGATGCCCAAATAATTGCATGTCAGTTAGTATATAATGACAAGAGTAGTAGTTAAGTACAGTCATCCATACGACCAATACGTAGAATGTACAAGGAAATCAAGGAGTCCTTGAAGTCGGATCCTGTGCTCGTGTAGTACCATTCTCTTTTTTTCATCAATGCTCTTCTTCTTATGGTATCCTTTTTTGGCTCTTAACGTAGCCGAGCCTTTTCCATCGGCGTAAGCTTGTCATAAGTCGACCATCTCGGGGTGGTATTGGTCTTTTTTCTCGTTTCCATTTCTTGTGGTTCATGCAATTGTGAACATGTAGTGCGCATGACGATCAAAATACTAAGTAGAACACCAAAACATATGGTGAACCTAGGTTTGTTTGTCATTTGACGCTCACAAATACTTTATAGCCACATAACACTATAATGCAAAGAATCACGACCATTAGTAATGAATTATATTCCTATCCTTGCTCCAAATAGACTATTATATCTCAAAGTCAACTCATGAAAACAGCCCTCACTGGTACAAGCACCGATACTTAAGTCTCGGTGCAAGCCTCAATGTAACTTTCAGTATAACTCTCAGGATGACCCGCCAAACAAACAACCCCCACCGAGAGTTGGAAAATTAAGTGTGCAAACACCACTCATCGGTACATACACCGAGACTTAAGTCTTGGTGTAAGTACCAGTAACAAGTATTGGTCGTTAAAATTGGAAAAATACTCTGGAGCTCACCGGTACTTGTACCGGTAGTTAGTTATCGATGTAATTCTCGTAGGCAGAATTTTCAAAAAATTTCAGAACTCACCGGTACTTGTAGTGGGAGTTAACTAGCGGTGTAACTCTTGAAGACCACATTTTTTAAGAAATTCCAGAGCTCACTGGTACTTGTACCGGGAGTTAACTACCGGTGTAACTCTCGAAGACCAATTTTTCAAAACTAGAGTAGGAGTTATTGCGAGCTTAAAAAGGCCAAACCTTACACCCAAAACCGCGTTCGTCGTTGGGAATTGTTCCAAAGTCAACTTCTCAACAAGGGGCCTCAACGAGACAAGAATAAAAGCAAAACGAAAAACAAAAAACAACAAAATTAAATGAAAACAAACCTGGTGGGTTGCCTCCCACCTAGTGCCTTATTTATAGTCGTGGCACGACCGTGTGCTCTCAATTTGGCTCGGTATCTGCAGAATTGAACCACCCATACATACATTTTTCTACGCTTTTTTCCACATCCCTTTTTTTGTTATCACCAGTTTCTGATCCAATCTACCCCCTTTTCAATTCAGCTCTATCTGTTATGCTTTTGAGAACATGAAAGGTTACCTTTTCAAGACCTACTATGAATATCATCACGCGTTCATCCATGTCTATCAAAGCCTTGCTTGTAGGTATGGACGGTCTTTCTAAAATTAATGGTACTTCCTTGTCTTCGTCCATATCGAGCACCACAAAGTCAACCGGAAAATAAAGTTTTCCGACTTTAATAAAGATATCTTCTATAACACCCTCAAAATTGAAACGAGAAGCTAACTTTAATTTCAATAAAATAACCGAAAGTAGATAGGATCATTTCTACAAATCATTCCTGAAAGTACCTCGGAACTTAAACATTATGATTTCCACAACTAATAACTTAAGACGGGCGTTACTTAACACAACACAAGTTGCTAGTCCCAAATAAAATGCGGAATATTCACTAATCAAAGTCATCCCACGTGCACCCTACTAGCACTCGCCACTTCACAGTGTGGCTAAAGCTACTCCCAACCTGAGCCTGTTGCACATGCTGACAAATAAAAAGGGTTAGGCTAACGCCTAGTGAGTTCAAGCATTTTATCATGACTAAAACAAAATTCATAAATCAAGAGGGATGTAGTTTTAGTCATGATTCCAAAAGAGTTTACTTTGAATGAAAATCACCTATTTTCCAACTCACACAATTCTCATGTTGAAATCTTTAGTATGACATGATTTCCAAAATAGACTCATCCCCAAGGTCAACGGAAAAGGTGAAATAGCATTTGATACTCAAAACGATTAGATTCGTAAATATTTGCCATTATTCCAAAACATCCCAAGACATGGATGAAACATAATCCACAACTCATATAACGTGGAAAAGCAATTCTCATAAATATGATACGTCACCGAAAACATGGATAAACACAAATACCCAAAACAACACATTTCGGTGACGGGGGAGACCCGTATACATTGCACGTGACGGAACACTAAAGTGGGTCACCTACTATGCAATAAAACACCCACGTGGATTACTCTCATAAACTGAGCTCAATCACTCCAGATCTATTGCTCTCGAGACTAGGGAGCCCCCAACTTCAACCACCCCAGGTCTATATATTGGGTCACCAAATCCAGAACAGCACATTACGGATTACACCTTACAGCCTATGAGACGACGCCCGACCATCTCGGTCCACGCCTTACTTATCATGGATCCCGATGCCTATCCCGTGCTAGTCACATATATGGAATTACACCTTACTGCCCATGAGACGACGCCCGACCATTTAGATCCATGCCTTACTTATCATGGAACCCGATGCCTATTCCGTGCTACAAAAGAAACTAACGTCTCGTAAACTGGGATCAATCACTCCAGGTCTATTGCCAAAATGAGCTCAATCACTCCAGATCTATTGCTCGCGAGACTAAGGGGAAACTCAAATGCCTATGGATCCATGGCTAACAAGGTCTAAATATTACATGACCCCAAATGAATAAACCAATGCATTCAAAACATGCAATTCCCCAATAACATAAATCATGATCAAAACTCAACTTTGACTTATCAAAACTGGACCAATGTCCCCAAAATTTGATAAAATCCAATACCGAGCCACAAGCTCAACTAACTCAAAAGATAGTTCATGAAAGTCATAAAATGACATAAAATATAACAACACATACCGTTTGCCAGTAAATACTTCAGATCCATGAAAACCCGAAATAAAACCTTGGATCGGGAAAACCCTCCTTTCCAAAGGACTCACACTTTTACATTTTCAAACATCTCATTATGTAATATATGCATATTTCCAAAGTATCCACAAAATGCATTTTCATAACAAATAGATTTCATTTATCACATAAATCAACAACTCATTTTCATGTATGATTTATCCATCACATTTTCCAAAATTCCAAATGTAAGTGTTTTACGACATTTACAACCATAAATACTTCAAAGGTAAAAACCCATCAAATAACTCATCATTGATAATTTTCATGTAAAACACGTAATTACTTGGAAAATAACATTTTGGCATGTACAAAGTTTTCACAAAGTAACTTGAAATCACCTTGCTAGATTTAGGCTAAATCTAGATTTTTCCCAAACGTATGCTCCTTTGAAGCAACTTGCATCTTCAAGCCAAAATCTCCAAAAACCTAGATCCATAATTTTCCAACCATCAATAATCCTATCCAACCATATACAATCATTCCCAAAACATTTTCATCCAAAACCCCAAATATACGAAACCCTAATCTTCATAAATAAAGAAGAAAGATCACCTCAACCAAACCCCACCAATATCATCCAACAATACCCCAACTTAGAAAGAAGATGAAATCAACAACAACCTGGCATTTGGGTAGAGAAATATTACCTTTATCACATGAATCTCCAAACAAAAGCTTCTAATCACCCACAAAAGCTCCATGCTTCCATATCTTCAACAATGGTGGAAAGTGGGTTAAGTTTGGTGAAGAAATGAGGAAGAAGAGGAGAGGGGTTGTGTTCTTGAAGAAAATCGGCTGAGAGAGGGAGAGAAATATAGAGTTAGGGTTTGAGAGTAAAACTGAGGAGAGAGGAAGAGAAAGGGCATAAAATATCCAAAGTATTCCACCAGACAAGTCGCGGACGTCTGCATAGCACTTCGCGGATGTCCGGCCTCGGCCGAACCAAAATCCTTTAAAAAGTTATGTTGCTTCCGTGGACGACCCGCGGGCTTCCGCGCCTCGCAGACGTATGACATGTCCCTCGCGGACGTCCGTGACCCAAACTTTGGTTCTCAAATTATCGGGGTGTTACATCTTCTACTATGCCATGTGGGTGCGTCACTGATCGATCGACCAATTGAAGTATCATTGATGTTGGCTTCAAGGTTCCTATACCCTGCTTCCTGAAACTTGATAAAGGCATTAAATTTATACTAGCTCCTAAATCACACAACACCTTATCAAAACTAAAATTTCTAATTTGTATAAGTATAGAAAAACTCCCTTGATCTTGAAGCTTCAGAGGAAGCTTATTCTGAACGATTGCACTGCCCTCCTTAGTAAGTGCAATGGTGGCATGGTGTTCAATATTACTCTTCACGGATAAGATGTCTTTCATGAACTTGAGACATGTCGGCATCTGGGAAAGTGTTTTTGCAAAAGAAATGTTGATGTGAATTTCTAGAAGACGTCTATAAATTTCTTGAACTGTTCCTCCTCCGTGTGTGCTTCAGTCGATTTGGAAAAGGTAGCGGTGGCACATACGGGTTGACTACCGGCTTTGATGGAGATGTCACATATTTCTCCTTTGGATCTTTTTGATCAAAAATATCATTAGGATTACTATCTTTCAGCCCAACATCTTCAGCATTGATCATTTACATCTCTACATGCCCATTCTCCGATTTATCGATAATTGGCTCACGGGTCGAATCTTTGATCAATGTCGTACCACTCCTCAGATGAATGGCATCCTCTCTTTGTTTCCTTTCAGTCTGACTAGGAATTGACCTTGATTCTGGGATTGTAAGGCTTTAGCTAATTGTTCCATTTCTCTCTCTAAGATCTGGATTGAAGCGGAATTCTGATCACTTGCAGCTTTAATCGTGCCTATAGTGGTTTCCAGTGTTTTTACTGATGACGTAAGACCCTCAACAGTGTTGTCCATCTTGGTCATAAACTTCATCATAGCATCTTCTAAGCCCGACTTCTTATCTGCAGCTTATCCATATTGTTGTTGCTGCTGTCATAGTCTCCTTGGGCTGATTCTGTTGTTGATTCCATGAGAGGTTAGGGTGTTTTCTCCACACTTCATTGTAGGTATCGGAGAACGAATCATGTCTCGGCCGAGCATTCTGATATTGCACATAATGAACTTTCTCAACAGATGTAAGCTCGTATATTGTAGATCCTATCTGAGCACCAAACTGATCATTGACTTCAAATCCATATAGTGGTGGCTGAAATGATGTTGCCTTCAGATGATTTGTGATAACAACTAATTTGGCTTTGATAGCCCTCAACTTCTTAAATTCTTGCATAGTAGGTACCCGTTTGCTTTACAATCTTGGTGTTGCATAACTATGCTCAGAAAGGATCTCGATCAGTTCAACGACTTCATCATATGTTTTGTTCATCAAAGCACCCCCAACAGCTGCAGTAATATCGTTTTTGTATTGGGGGTGCAAGCCACTAAAGAATGTCTTGATGATCATCCAATTATGGAATATGTGATGAGGACACTTCTTCAACATATCCTTATACCTCTCCAAAGCATCATACAATGTTTCTTGATCCTACTGGGAGAAGTGTGTGATCTCTGCCATAAGTTGCACAGTTCGACTCGGTGGAAGAATTTATGTAGGGACGCAGCTTGCATCCTAGCCCAAGTATTCCTATCTTCAGCCGGTAAATACTCTTCCCATATGGTCGCTCCCCTTTAAAAGGGAAGGTGAAAAGGTGTAATATCTTAGCATATTCGGTGACTGCATTCATCTAAAACATGTTACATATCTTCTTGAACAGTCGGATATGAGCGCAGTAGGTGCCCCTCCAAACTGATTTTGCTAAGCTAGTGTGATGAACCCAGTCTTGATCCGAAAACCGGGTGCTTCTACGGTAAGTATTGGCGTTAATTGCAGTTGGATTGGCTAAATCCCTCATTGGAAGTCTTGATGGTGCTTCCACTCCTATTATATGATTTTTTTTTTAATCTGAAACAAGGAAAAGAGAGGATCACGGAATGTACGCAAAATTAAAAAAAATTAAAAAAATTCCAATGTAATAGCGCTTATAGCTGGTGGTGCTATCAGTGCAAACTAGTTCTCCGAGAACGACGCCAAAAACTTGATAGGTGGGTTTACACCCCCCGCCCTAATCTAACTGAAAGTGTACGTGTCAAATCAAGTAATATGTACTTGGAAGTACGAGTATCGAACCAAGGGAACTAGGAACTGAGTATCACAATGACTATAATCACTATTAACTGGATGATCCAATTGATGAATTGTTGATGATTGATTAGTAACTAAATTAAATAAATAAACACTAGAGTAAAAGCAAAGAACGAAGTTGGGCTTTTTCGGGAGAAAACCAGTTGAGGGTTGGAATCCCAATGGTTTCACAATAAGCACTCCGCTTATGACAATTATAAGATTAATCTAGCTGAATGAATACACAATCAAGTAAATAACAGTTATTCTCTCTCGAGAAACAACAAAGTTATTTCTAGAAAACTTAAGTTTCATCTCTCGATCTTAACCTAGGAATTCAGAAATTCATTAAGAGTAAGATTGTAAAAAAAGTACTAGGGTTACTTGGTATATCTCTATCCAATTTCTCGCCCTAGGCATACAAATTCAAGTCAAGTTATAGATCCGTTATCTCGAATCTAATTCATAACAACTAAATCAGTTTGCAAGGTGATCAGACTCGTAAAAACATTAAAACCAAATTCATATGCTTCATTGATTAGAAAAACTGATAAGAATCACAAGAGTTGATGTTCATATGCTTACACACCAAAGTTCATCCAACCCCCTACAATCTAAAGATTAGTTCATGTTGGGAGTGTTAAAACATAAAGCAAAAAGGAGAAAAATCAAACTAAACATGGTCTGTTGAACAAAGAATCAAGATATGAACAAACCCCCTTTTGTTGAATTGCAATACCCATGAACAATGCTTTGATCATCGTTAAGCTTTCGTTCCCCGATGATTTCGTTGCGTTAATCGACTTCAAAATCCGCGGAAAATCGACCTAAGTTGTCCTAAAATCGCCCCTTGGCTCTCTCTAGTCGATATGTGACTGAATGGATGAAACCCTAAGTGAAAAAGGCTTTAAAAGGTATCAGCCCATCGTCGGTACTTAAACCGATAGTTAAGTATCAATACAAGTACCATTGTCTACTGTTTTCCAGAATTTAGATTGTCGGTAGTTACACCGAGACTTAAGTACCGATACAAGTACCGATACAAGTACCGATGAACACTATTTTTTGCAAACATTAGATTTTTCACTTGCTTGGCGGCCTACTAACTTTATATGTATCGGTGACCTCATTTTGAGTTATTTGGATGCTTTTCTCCAAGCTTAGACCCAATCTTTGACTTGTACGTTTTCGCTTTACCATCAACTTATCGGGCGCTTCATTCTCGTCCATGGTTAGCTCCTTTTGAACCCAATTCTTATTTTATTCTCGAAAGATAGATTCCTGAAAAACTCATGAATAAACTGTAAAAATACGTTTTGTTTGTTTGGAATGAAAACAATTTTACATGGAACGTGGTGCTAAAATAACGCCAAAATTGGCATTATCAGTGATGAAAGTTCATTTATCAAAACACCCTTTTTTATGAAACTAAAGTCCAATACTCACCCATAACGTGAATGATATTAAATGTTCAAATATTGAAAATGTGGATAAAACTCTTTTTTCCAACACACCCAAGACATGAATAGGTTCCAATATATTAAAACAATAAATTATGGACACACTTTACTGCCAAACCGACATCAAAAATATGAATAAAACAATATCCAAAAATAACACCTTTCGGTGACGGGGGAGACCTATATCCGTTAAATGTGACGAAAACAAATGTAAGCCACATGTCAACATTAATGAGCCTGTTACGAATCAATGGTCATCAAGTTCAACCACCCACGATCTTTACCTTGCATTAGGACCCCCGATGATGGCTAGTGTCCAACTACAAGAGTCTGTACTAAGTTGCCCCCGGTAACCCACTTCATATGTTAGCTATATATGAGAATAACCATGCCATAAAAAGTGACTCAAGAATTACACCATTGAGTAAATTACAGATCTTCGACTTCAAGAGCCCACATCATAAAGGCTCCAGATGACCTAATGATTAGTCCTGGCCACAACGTGGGAACAACCGTCCCAATTTATATTAATAAGGACTGACTCCTATGCTTATGGATCCATTGCATTACAATTTAAATAATATGACTCCAAATGAATGACCACGCACTCAAAGCATGTAACATTTCAAAGAAATATGCCATAAATGCATATAACTCAAAAGGCTCGGCATAGAGCAAAATTGTAACACCCTAAAATTTTCACAAATACTCTTGGAAAATTCCGGGAAATGGATAAAATAAAACTATCACATACGATAACTATAACCCACAAAGGGGAAGTTTGTACAAATCCAAGTTACCAAATGATGACATATACAATAAAGACCTACTTAATCTAGACTTTATTAACTAGATTAATAAGGGTGTCGCTATATCTCCAATATATCCCTCTCCACAAAAGCCAAAAAATCTGGTTCCTTGAGTGCTCCTATTCGCACCAACCGGTATCTCAACCAGTCCTAAATTCACTGCTAGTGGGACCTGTGAACCAACAAACACCACAACAAGTGTTAGGCTAAAAGCCTAGTGAGATCTTACAAAATTAAACAGTCACGAGTGAGATAATAGTATCATGATTTAAATGTTACCGAATTCATTTTCGTTGTTAAAATACCAAACCTCAACTTTGCAAAAGATGTTCCACACCTGAACATAAACACACAAGAGGCATCACTTGAAATACAAGGGAGACCCGTTTCCATCAAGGTGACGAGAACACCTGAATGGAGTCACATATGATGTTATTGGGTTACACCTCAAGTCACGATTTTAGTGCACATTCCATCGAAACATCACAAGCTCAGACCATTCCATGAATTTATTGCCTACTGCGTAGAGTTACACCTCAAGGTCTTATGGTACTTTATTGCCTACCTAATCTAGACGAGTTCCACCTCAAGGGCATTGAATCCCTTTATTGTATGCTCACTAGTGGCCCACAACATTGGCCTACCTAAAGTGAATGTATAGTTCAAACTCCAAATCCTTGTGCACAAGTATTTAGACACCAACATACCACGTATAATCATACATATAAAATTAGGAATAATATAAAGGCACATTATGATATTTCTCCATTCTACACATAATTTGCATTCAAGAAACCATGAACATTTAATATCATGTATAATACAACCATTTGTCCCACCCTTAGAGTCCAATATAATTTCATACATAAAATACACCACAAATCCATAGATGTCCATTTAGGCTCTCTCAACCTAACCCTCATTTTGCAAAATCGAAAGATCTTCTTCCTTGGTTAAATGGTACTTCTCATCTTATCAATTAATCTCTTAGATGAAAAATATTTCATTTTTCCATAATTAGAAATCAACAAAAGAACATCAATTCTAAGTTTACCAAGAGGAGGTAAGCTTAACTATACCCCATTTTAAACTAACACTTTACCATTTCATTAACTAAAACTCAAGACGTGACTTGTAGATGTAAAGATCGTTGTGTAGAAGGTCATACTTAGCCATGATCCATAGAACACTAGTTTTTAGGTCTAAATCCAAACATTAGTAAATCCCAACATTAAAACACGTAACGAGCAAATAAAGTTAGTTTAAGTGTAAAAAACTCACCAAAGGGGTTGTAAAGTGAAAACCCTAAACTAAAATGGAACTCTAGGAGTAGAGGAGATGAGTCTTGGTGAGTGACCACTTCTTGAAGCTTTAACCCTAGTTGGTAGACGGTAGTGATGATGGAGAGTAAATGCTCTTGAATCCTTAGGGTTTGGAAGTAAATGCTCTTGAATCCCGATCATTTAAAAAGGGTTAGCTCCCCGACGACTGTGTCGTGCGAGAGTGCCCATGGCAATGTCGCTAGGCACTCTCGCGATGAGTGTACCGCAACCCCCGACTTCCCTATGACTTTGCCTCGTGAGAGTGACATTGGCACTGTCATCGGTCACTCTCGCAAGAACTGTACCGAACCCTATGGTTTGCTAGAGATAGTGCCCCCTGCGACTATGTCACGACAAGGTCGTCGGGCATAGTCGTTGATCGTGTCCCCGGTCCCCCAAACTCCAAGTTTGACCTGATTAGCCCTTGATTTCGATGGACATCGCTAGATATTGTAAGCGTTGAGCATTCATACGGTCCAAAACGTAAACATGACTATATAAACCTATGCATGCGTATCTATATCCGATAAATAGTTTGTCCCCTAAATTTTAGATATTTCGTATACTTACTAAATGGAAATGAGAGAAGTAGCAAAATTCTAGGGTGTTGTAATCCCCCCCCCCCCTCCTTAGAAAAGTTTCGTCTCTTCATGTCCTCCTCGACTTCCCATGTCACGTTCAACTCCCGGTGGTGCTTCCAGTGGACTTTAACCATGATTACTTCTTTCTGCTAGAGTGTATTTGAATTTTGTCCAAAATGATCTCGGGCTCCTCCACACATTAATTTTTGTCCACACGAATTTCCGATAATGGAATGACACTTTCCTCTTCCACCAAGCACTTACGAATATAACCTACACGAAAGGTACGATGAATTTCGTTCATCTCGGGTGGTAGCATCAATTTCTAGGCTTGATGTCCAATACGTTCAATAATCGTGAAGGGTCCGAGGAAACGAGGACTAAGATTCCCCCTTTCTCGAACCTAACGATTTCTTTCCAAGGTGATACTTTCAAGATCACTCGATCACCGACCTGAAACTCTACCGGTCTTCTTTTCTTATCAGCGTAACTCTTCTGGCCATCTTGTGGCGCCTTCAACCGTTCCTGAATACTCTTTACTTTATCCATCATCTCTTACACGTTCTCTGGTCCGACGAATTCTTTTTCTCCCACCTCAAGCCAACAGACAGGAGTCTTACATTTGCGGCCATACAAAACCTCAAATGGCGTCGCACGTAAGCTCGAATGGTAACTATTGTTGTAGGTGACCTCTACTAATGGAAGGTGAGAGTCCCAATTTCCTCCAAAGTCGATAACACACGACCTCAACATATCTTCTAGCGTTCATATAGTCCTCTCACTTTTCCCGTCCGTTTGGGGATGATAGGTCGTACTTAGCTTTATCTTTGTGCCTAATTCTTTTTTAAAATTGTCCCAAAAGTGTGAAGTGAAATGGCTATCACGATTGGACACAAAAGACCATGGCACTCTGTGTCTCGAAACTACTTCATTTATGTACAATTTTGCCAACTTGTCCATTGGCAAGGTTTCCCGTATAGCTAAGAAATGTGCACTTTTGGTTACCCGATCTACTATCACCCATATAATGTCATAGGCATTCAAAGTATGTGGTTGTTTAGTCACAAAATCCGATGTAATGTGTTCCCATTTCCATTCCAGAGTCTCTAGAGATTGCAAACTACCATAGGGTCGTTGGTGCTCGACTTTTACTTGTAGATAAGTAATGCACCTTTCCACATAACTGGCCACATCGAGTTTCATCACCGACCACCAATAGTTCAATTTCTTGTCTCTATACATCTTTATGCTTCCGAGGTGTATAGAGTATTTTGACTTATGGGCGTCCTCCGACAATAATCCCCGACACCCTCCAATATTGGACACCCAAATTCGTCCTTGGAGTTTTAAACCTCTACGGTCTTCCGTCAATTGAAGATATTGCTTAGCCATGGCTTCATCCTTGAGATTCGCTTCGAGTAATGCCTCGTCTTGAGCGGTTTAGTCTACTCAAGTAGGCTCGAAACCAGCTCAATTCTTACGAATGATGCTCGCACCTTCCCACTATACTCCTTCTAGCTTAAGTCATCTGCCACCACATTAGCTTTACCAGGGTGGTATAGTAGTTCACAATCATAATACTTAAGCAACTCTAACCACCTACGTTGATGCATGTTCAACTCCTTTTGATATAACACACACTTCAAACTCTTATGATCGGTACAAAGTGTACACCTTGTACCATACAAATAGTGTCGCCAAAATTACAAAGCGAACACTACCGCCGCCAACTCGAGATCGTGGGCTGGGTAATTCTTCTCATGTTCCTTAAGTTGTCTTGAGGCATATAACCTTACCTCTTTGCAACAAGACACACCCCAAACCCATCTAGGATGCATCATTATAGACCACAAAGTCTTTTGTTCCTTTGGGTAGGGATAATTTGGGGGCTTCACACAAATTCTTTTTCGTAAAGTCAGAAAGCTCGTTCTTGAGTCTCGGTCCAAAGGAACTTCATGTTATTTCTCGTCAATGATGTTAATGGAGAGGCGATCTTAGAAAAATCTTGGATGAATCTTCGGTAATAACCGTCTAGGCCCAAGAAACTCCGTATTTCGGTCGGGCTCTTCGACAGCTCTAACTCATCATTGCCTCTATCTTTGAAGGATCCACCTTTAACTCTTTCGGGTCACTACATGTCCTAAGAATTAGACTTACCGCAACCAAAATTCACACTTAGAGAATTTCACATACAACTTCTCTTTTCATAGTACTTCTAATACCTCTCTAAGGTGATACTCATGTTCTATATCATCCTTAGAATATACCAAAATGTCATCAATAAACACAATGACCGACTTGTCCAGAAATGGCCGGCAAACCCAATTCGTTAAATTCATAAACATGGCCGACACATTAGTCAATCTAAATGGCATAACCAGAAACTCGTAGTGTCCATATCGAGTCCTAAATGTCGTCTTTAAGACATCCTCCTTGATGTTGATCGAAGAGATTGTCTATTCGGAGAAGATGATATTTGTTCTTCATGGTTACCTTGTTCAATTTGCGGTAGTCGATACACATACGCAATGTCCCGTCCTTCTTCTTGACAGATAATACCGGAGCTCCCCAAGGTGACGAACTTGGCCTCACAAAACCTTTATTTAACAACTCTTGCAATTGTTTCATCATTTCCTGCATCTCGGTCGGTGCAAGGCGGTAGGGTGCACGGGGTATCGGAGCCGCTCCTGGGACCAAGTCGATTCTAAACTCCACATACGGATTGGGTGTTAAGCCAGGTAGGTCGTCGGGAAAAACGTCCGGGAATTCGTTGACAATCTCGACATTCTTCTCTACCTTGGCATGCACTACGTGTTTGGGTAAAAGTTACAGGTCACGACCGATGATAGAAACATAACAACAAGAAACTTAAGACAAGTCTTGTATTAAGATAAGGTCATGATGATGACGTATTGTTGGAACCCAGATACACTTAATCAAGATTAACAGTCTATTAGTTGAGTTTAGAGTTTGATGCGGAAGCGTATTAAACTAACAGATATGTTTGATAGATATTAGAACGCACACATATAAAGAAAACAGTAAAGAATGAAAAGGATTTCTTGAACAGTTACTGTTATTCAATATATAATAACAACACGAAGAACAGATTAAGAACTGTTGGTGTGTGTGAGAATATAACACTCAGATATTTGACAATAAAGCTTGAGAGTATTAGTGATTCCTTGTGTATTCGTCCTTTTTGAAGATCTCAACATGAGACTTCCTTTTATACTACTCTTAGAAGACTATGAAGTAGGTCACTGTTCCTTTTACGGCATGAATAGTGAACTGGATGGTGTGAACAGTGGACTGGATGGTGTGAGCAGTTGTTTGAGCCATGCGCATTTAATGGAGCAGATGTACTATTGGTAAATGCATTAAATGGCGCAGACGTCTATTTTGTACCATGCCCTATTGAGTCCACTCAGAGCTTGACACGTGTTTTGACAGTACTTTTCCATGCAAGTTGATGAACATGTCTTGGAACAGTAGCAAGATATTATAACTATCTTCAAGTCTCAGTGAGGACCACAGAGGCTCTGTAATGAGTTACAGAGGTTCTGCGGTCTGGTCCTCTGTGGAGCAGTCTTCGCCGGATTTTGAGTCTGGTCTTCTTTGTGCGTATGACAGAGCTTCTGTAGAAAGCCTCTGCTGCTTCTGTAGCTTCTTGATCTTGATTTCTCGGTAATGTCGGCAGAGCCTCTGTAAGAGGCTTTCTTCACTTAGCCTATTTTTCACTACTTCTAAATACTTCTATGATTAGGAAGATTGAAGCTAACAATCTCCCCCTAAGTAGTGAAAAATAAAAAATTTGAACTTGAGTTAAGTTTGGCTAAGTTAGATAAGACAGAGGTTAAACAATACCTCGAAATTTCTTTCATTTAGAAATATGCCAGAGGCATTTTACATTTGAGTACAATGAAAGATAAAACTTTGTTTGCAGAGATTGGAGGTCTGAGAATCAGATTTTGGCATCTTTGAAATCGTTGTAGCTTCTGTTGTCTCTGCCGACTTTTCTGATCTCTTTGTAGAATCTGATGCAGTGTTCTCTTAGGCGGATTGTTGAGTCTATTTCTCTGATGAAAGTATCTGCATCATCTCTATCCATTTTCTCTGTACCTCTGTATTTTACAAGGCTTGCTCTGAATTTGCTCAGAGTACTGGTTGCGTACTTCTGACAATCCATGAGTACAAAAAGTTTAACCTGGTGTTGTGGGTTTTTAAATACTAACCCAAATCTTGGTTCTCTGATGATTGAGTTGGGCACAGCGTCTGGTGGGCAGCGATCTTCTGGTGGTCGTAGATCTAGATGTTTGAGACCAAGATCCTTTCCCAGCTGAAAATCTATCATGCTGTATAGCAGAAGCTTTTCCCTCATCGCTTTTCTCAACACTTGATAGGCTCTGGTATTAGGCTCTGTGTTGTAGTTGTCTTTTGTCCATTGCAGAAGGTCAGGTAGATCGTAAGGATTGATGTTTCTTAAGTCAGCATCAGCGAAGGTAGATTCTGAATTGTTCTCTCTTCTGACTTTGTAAAGATTGTACCTGACCCTTGGATAGGTTCTTGTGAAGGAGAATCTGCAGAAGATCACCTTTTTGATTTTGTGAATTGAGAAGACATCTGCTTTGGTTCTTGGCTTTGTTCTTGTGAAGATGTTCTCAAATTCTTCTCTGATCCTTGGATCTGTCACATGATCTACTGGATGATTTGTCTGATAGGATTGTTTGTAGAGGTATTTGTATACCACTTCTTCCATCTCTTCATGTGTTGGACCATGTCGTGGAATTTGTCTTCTGAGACTCTCCATCTGTTGAACAACTTCTGCAGCTCTACCAGTTAGAGGAATTTCTGACAGAGGCTTCAATCCATGTGCCCAGTCAACTTCTTCGGGTTTTGGGGTTTGAAAGGCGTCAAACGCACTCTTCATTAGTTTTTCTGTTGGCTTTGGCAATGTTTTCTTCTTCTTTGGCTCTTCTGTCAGTATCCCTTTGCCCTTATCTTTTGTTATTGTCGTGGCAGAACCTGTTGCTTCTGTGGGTTTTGAGGTTGGCACTTCTGTTGGTTTGATGGAGGTTGCCTCTGTGGATTTTGACGATTGTGATTTAGAGGACTTTTGTGGCGATGGTTCTGTTGGCTTGACTTGCTCTGTAACCTCTGTTGGAGGTTGTTTGATGACTTCTTCTGCGAGCTCAGTTTCTGTTGATGAAGTATTGACATCGAATCTTCTTGCCATTCTGAAAGCTAAAGTGAACCTGTGCCTTTCTTCTTCTCTCTTCGCCATACGATCACTCATTGTTGTGTGCATCCTTTTCAGAACGTCAGAAGCAGAGGTCGTTGCTCTTTTTGGTTTGGTGGCAATCGACTTTCTTCTGGGTATGGTTTGGGGTGTTTCCACAGAGGTGGGTGTTTTCTCTGTGGTTTGTTCATCTGTTTCTTCCAAAATGATTACCTCAGGGGCGGTTGTTGCCTCTATGGCTTGCTGTTCTGCTTCTGGAGTTTTGGTTTCGTCAGGAGATGATTCCACATAGATGGGTGTTGTCTCTGTGGTCTTTTGGGTTTGTTGTTGTCGGGTCTGTTCTGGAGGTGCTTGACTCAGAGGTTCTGCGGCTATTGGTGGACCTGTAAGTCCTCTGCTTGCAGCTTTCTCTGTAGTTTTCTCCCCCTCAGGATGATCTGATGGACCAGGATGGTCATCATCATCAGAGTCATCCTGACCCTTGTCTGATGTACCCTCTGCTCTGCAGGAAGCATCGGGTTTCTTTGGCATTGTGGCTCCAGCAGCGATCAGTTTCGCGTAGACATCATCACAGAGGCCAAGAAGAGTTGCTAGCTCTGCCTCTGTTTTGAATCTCATCCTTCCTACACTTGCTCTGAAATCTTTGACGAAGTTAGCATTGGCAGTGGTGAAGGAAAGGATGACTTCTGTCACTTGATTAATCACGTTCTGCCCAAGCTCTGTCAGCTGTGCTCTTGTCATGTAGTCTTTGGGTTGCATCAGCATGGTATTTCGCATGGCTTCTTCTTGAACTTTTTGTAGGGCCTTCTGTAGATCTGCAGGAGTGATGCCCGTTGACACTGAAGTCTGTTTGTTCAATTGATCAAGGAACTTGTTGATGGAGTTCTCAATCGAAGAAGGAGTAGTTGTTGCGGCAGAAGTGGTGGATGCGGTAGCAGCAGACTTTATCTGTGAGATGGCAGTTTTCACCTCTGTGGACAGGTTGTCCATTTTGGTGTTCAGGTTTAGCAGTGCCAGTGATGTTGTCTCTGCAAAAGATTTGAAAGAGCTTTGCAACTCTTTCAAGGTTTGGTTCACAGAGGTCTCAAGGGTTTGGAACTCATCCCTTGTAACTTGTGTTCCGGTGGTAACCTCTGGAGGAACACATTCGTCTCCAGAGTGAATCCCTGTTCCTGGGATACCTTCTTTCATTCCTGTTTGTACGTTGAGAATGGAAGGATTTCCATCTGATCCTTGAGAAGAAACATGAGTTTCAATCCCTACAGAAGTTCTGAGAAGAACATTGTCCAAATCCACTCCAGAGGTGGGTATTGGAATATCCTTCTGTTGACTAGGAGACTTGTCTAGAGTCTCTTTGTCTTTGTGCTCTCTACTTCTCTCTAAAAGAAGTATGGGTCTTAATAAGTGCGTGGCAGAGGAAACAAATTCCTCTGTTGGGCGTTCTTCTGTGATCTGGGGCAATTGATCACGAACTATAGGTGAGTCTCTTTGAGGAGACTCCCTAGGAATGGTTTCCCCGGTTTTTTGTGGGCACAGAGGTTGAAAGAATAACCTCTGGCTGGATGGTTTGGGTGAGGTTCGAGCTGTGCTGCTCTTTTTCAATGACACCTTCTGCAGCTAGACCTGCGGTGTCAGAAATGTGGGTTGCACTGGGAGTTGGTTTTGGTTGTGTGCCTCTATTTATCCAGGCATCTTTTCTTGCTTCTTCCTCTGTTAAGCATCCAAGCACTACTTCATTGTCTATCATTTCATCCTCTGTAACTACCCTATGGCTTGGTCGTAATTGGTCATACATTTGATGAGATCCAAATAATCTCATGACATGTGGATGATAAAGACCCTTACGTATCCAGACAGCTTCTTCTTCATCTGAATCTATCTCTAAGATCTCTATTTCTGTTTCCGTTGTTGCTAATCCCTCTTTTTGTACAACTTCGGCCCCTTTTTCTCTCTCTTCTTCCATCATGTTCTCAGAAGCCTCTGTAATTTCACCTCTGTTCCATTCAGCTTCAGTTTGTTCTATTTCTTCTGAAGCTGGGTTTGGACTTCTTCTGTGGACATCCAATCCTTGAATGAAAGGGTTTTGTAAAATAACAGGGGTTTCAGCTGGTTGATTTCTGGGTGTTGTGTCATCTTCTTGCAGATGTGTGTCAATGCCAGAAATGAAGAAATCTTGTTCTTCTGGAGAGTGGTGGTTGAGAGGTTGTGCCGTCCACCCTGCTGTATTTAGGGTGTTGGCAATTTCAGGGTTCTGTAAAAAGTCGTTCAGGTCTCCTTGGTGAGCAAATCTATCTGGAGATTGATAGGGTGATTGATACCTTTCTGTAGCCATTTCTTCTTCTGCAACTTCTTCTTCAGCAGTTTCCTCTTCTGCAATGGTTACCAACTTTGCAAGTGATTTACCATGCCTCTTTTTGGTTTTCCTCCTCTTAGGATTTGGTGCCCCTTCTTCTATTGATTTTGATCTTTTCTTCTTCATTTTTGGGGTGGAGGGAGGAGCAGAGGAGCCAATTTCTGTGGCATGAGGAGGTGAGGGTTGATCTTCTGCAGCGCTTGTTGAGGTGCCTTCTGCAGTTTTCCTCTTCTTAGCTTTTGGAGTAGATGCAGAGGTTCTTGATGAAGACTTCTTTCCCATTAGTTCTGCACGTTTGGCTATAAAGCTGAGTTGAATAGCCATGTGCTTTGCTAACTTCTGATCCTTTTCTTCTTGAGTGGAAAGAGGTTTTGCTATCATTGTTCCTAGGGGGACACCTAAACGCGGGGGTGTCATAGGACTCGGTTTAGGAGTTCTATGATCGCGTATATACTCTTTCTTAAGGGATTTATTCGATGCGTATTGCAGAAGCTTCTTTGACAGAGGTCTGCAGTGTGAGTAGCCATCAGCATGATCAGTGGGGGTATTCTTGTTCATCGGGAACTGTTTGGGAGTTGGCCCTTCCATTGGCCAATTTTGGATTAGCAGCAGAGGTTCGAACAGTACTCCTAATATTCTTTGGAATTGCAGAGGTGGTAGAAAGTTGGGATCGTTCTCTTTGACCCTTTTCGAGTTGTTCTTTCTGTCGATGGTGTTTATGATCTCTTGCATCATTATGGTCGCATAATCTAGAGGAAGATCATAGTAAACCCCATACATGATGCTCAAGATTTGATGTGAGCTCTGGTCAATACTGCCTATCTTTCCTGTCAGGCATCTGTTAAGAATAGAGAACAAAGTGTTCCACAGAGGTGGTAATCGGCCTCTGCGGAAGTCATTTCTCTTCCGTAGTTGGGTGTTGTACCCAAGCATTTCCACGAATCGACAGAGCTCTTCGTCTGTTGGTTGCTCTGCATAACTCTTCAATCCCAGAAGACCCCTTGTTGGTAGGTTGAATTCAAGTGAGAACATTGTTCTGTTGAACTTGATTTCAAGATGCTCAGATTTATCAGGTCTTGAAATGTACCCTTTGATAAGAGAATCGTCTTTATCAAATCGGCAGCTTTGCCAAAATTGGTTCAAATAACGGACTGGAATTTTGTTCGGGGTTCTTGATAGTAGAGGGAAGAGGACATGATTCTCCATGATGTTCAGAAGTATGGCATGGGCTTCGCCGAAAGTAGTGGGTGAGGGGACCAAATAGCAGTTGTTGGATTTGATAGGAAGAATGGCTTCGAAATGATCCTTTGCTATAAAGTTTTGCAAGTGTGTCGTCGGAGCAAAGTCTGCTGAGTCCTCGGAATCTTGTTGTTCAATATTTCTTGCAAGGCTGGGGTTTTCAGAATGTTCTGAATGTGCAGGGGAGTGTTCCGGTGAGTTCGCCGGAGAGAGTTCAGAGGATGTAGCTCGAGAAGATGAAGCCATTTGATTTTAAGAATAAGATTTTTGCAAGCTTTTTGCAGGGTTTCGCCGGAGAAGAAGATGAGAGTTTGTAAAATATTTTATGAGAGGGTAAGCTTTGTTTTTATAGGATGGTAAAATGGTAGAATTCGAAAGAGTAAAATATATGGCAATGGATTAAAGTTTGGAATCCGCACTCGAGTTTGAGCGGCGGGTTCAACTTTCCAAATAAAAACGTTCCATGTACGCCCAATGAAAATGGGACACGTAGGCCTTGTCAGAATATGACAGGACGTCGTGCGCGGCCCATTAATGCTAGGCGCGTGAGGTTGATTTTAGCCATATGAGTTTCACTCGCAGTAAAAGTAACCGTTATTACTACAGAGATGCCCAAGTAATCAGATTGACAGAGCTTCTGTAGTTTACAGAGGCTCTGTGATCTTGAAAATCTTTGATGTTTATCCCTTTTTCATATATCTCATTGTTATCATGACTTCTGTGGGGTTCTTCTTTAACCAAAACAATTGTAAAGGCATTGGAGAGGATAAAATCGGATTTTTGTGAAGAAATTTGCTTCGCAGAGGTTTTGTGGCTCTGTTGGAACTTGCAGAAGTTCTGTGAGGGCCAGCAGAAGCTCTATGAGAGAAAAAATCAAGATTAACAGTCTATTAGTTGAGTTTAGAGTTTGATGCGGAAGCGTATTAAACTAACAGATATGTTTGATAGATATTAGAACGCTCACATATAAAGAAAACAGTAAAGAATGAAAAGGATTTCTTGAACAGTTACTGTTATTCAATATATAATAACAACACGAAGAACAGATTAAGAACTGTTGGTGTGTGTGAGAATATAACACTCAGATATTTGACAATAAAGCTTGAGAGTATTAGTGATTCCTTGTGTATTCGTCCTTTTTGAAGATCTCAACATGAGACTTCCTTTTATACTACTCTTAGAAGACTATGAAGTAGGTCACTGTTCCTTTTACGACATGAATAGTGAACTGGATGGTGTGAACAGTGGACTGGATGGTGTGAGCAGTTGTTTGAGCCATGCGCATTTAATGGAGCAGATGTACTATTGGTAAATGCATTAAATGGCGCAGACGTCTATTTTGTACCATGCCCTATTGAGTCCACTCAGAGCTTGACACGTGTTTTGACAGTACTTTTCCATGCAAGTTGATGAACAGGTCTTGGAACAGTAGCAAGATATTATAACTATCTTCAAGTCTCAGTGAGGACCACAGAGGCTCTGTAATGAGTTACAGAGGTTCTGCGGTCTGGTCCTCTGTGGAGCAGTCTTCGCCGGATTCTGAGTCTGGTCTTCTTTGTGCGTATGACAGAGCTTCTGTTGGAAGCCTCTGCTGCTTCTGTAGCTTCTTGATCTTGATTTCTCGGTAATGTCGGCAGAGCCTCTGTAAGAGGCTTTCTTCACTTAGCCTATTTTTCACTACTTCTAAATACTTCTATGATTAGGAAGATTGAAGCTAACATGTATGATCGAGGCTACGATCGTCACTCGTGTTGATTGTCGTAAGATTATCACGACAACGAACTAGCGACCAGGTCTTCCGTCGACAGTATCGTACGATTATCATAAGATACCTTACGACCACGATCAATTAACTCTCAACCAGGCATTTTTTTGTCTCTATTTAATGAGGGTCACGAAGCTTTAATGAGGCAACGGTCATAACCGAAGACTGTCATCAAATACATTAATGACCAAGATCGTTACTCATCATTCAAAAACTCATTTATGGTGACCAAAGCTATATAAACGAAGCTCAAGCTCACACTTCTGGCATCAGACATTCCTTGGAAGCATTTTCGAAGAATTCAAGCGATCTTTAGCATTTCCTCTCGAAGAAAGTCACGACATCTGGCTTTTACTCGCAACGCACGAAGAACTTTACGACTAGTTTACTTTTTCATACTATTGTAATGTTTTGTACTCTCGATACTTGTTACACAAGGACGTCGTCCCTTACTGACGACCATAGTGCACCAGCGACCTTAATGTCGTCCGCAGTTTTTACCCTCGACGAGGTTTTCCGCGTCACCAAATCTCTTGTTTATTTTTCATTTTATTACTTGGTCGTGCAATTTGTAGATAGATTTCCATTCATTAGTTGATAAAGATCCACACTGATCTTAAGTTATCCTTTGGGTGATTTTTGGCATTAACAGTTTGGTGCCCACCGTGGGGCCCCATCTAGAGAAACTCTTCGACAAAACGCGCATCCTTCTAACGATTTCTTGGAGCCTTTTTGTTAACAGGAACATGTCAGGTCTAGGAGCTCAGCACAATTCACTTGCTCAACTACGCATGGAATTAGATGCTGCATGCAGTCGCATCAACACATTAGATGAGCAAAATCGCAAAGCAACAGAAGAAATCCCATTTTTAAGAAATAAGAATGCAGGAAATCTATTTGGACCTCAGAATGGTCCAAGGATATTCTTTAATGTACCTTTTACAGGAGAAAATCCTTCTCAGTCGTACTTGAGACCACCACCACTATACGCTGGAGTCGCACCTTACCACATCCCGACGATGCACGTGACATCAATGGTGATCCCGACGGTGCCCATGTCATAGATGTCGATCCCGACGACGCACATGCCCTCAATGTCAATCCCGATGATGCCTATCCTGTCGATGTCAATCCCGACGATGACAATGCCAACCAACGGTGAAGCCGTTGAGTCGTCGCAACGTCATGGATTCTAGACAACAATCGACATGACCTCCCAGGATTCACGATTAGTTCCAGTACAGCCGACGGTGCCCGACGGAACAAATCCAGATGACCCAGTTGCTCGACGGTTAAGTTACTAGAAGAACAAAACGAGAAGATGTTGTCGCTACTTTTTAAGTTGCCCGATGCCGCTGTAGCGATCAATGTTAAACCACGCGCAGGATTCCAAGCATCTTCATTCATCGACGAAATAGCCTTGGTTGACGTCCCAAAGAAGTTCAACGTTCCTACCTTCACTCAAAATTACTCTGGATTAACGGATCCAACAGAGCACGTCGCACAGTATAAACAATTGATGTGGACTGTGTCGATTCCACATTAGTACCAAGAAATTTACATGGGCAAATACTTTGGTGCGACCCTTACAGGTGTTGCCCTCCAATGGCTGATCAACCTCAAACCCAAGTTCTTCCAACATTCGCAAGATGGAGAAACAGACTAGCGACCTCTACTACATAACCCAGAAGACCGGAGAATATGTCCGCAACTACTTTAATCGTTTCAATTCCAAAATGATCAACATACGAAACTATGACATCAGGACCGCGATCGAATCCTATAAACGAGGTCTTGATGATAGTTCAGACTTGTAGACAAATCTGAAAAAATATCCCTAGAGAACTTTGAGGACGATCGATGCGAGTCGGGTACGATGTGGTTTTTCGAGCAACAGGAGATCACTATGTGTCAGGAAGGAAGACTTCAAGACCAGTACGGCTCCTAAAGTGGAACCATCTCGACAGATCTCGAATGTTAGATTCGAGAAAAATAAAATTGTCTCGACATCCAAGTTCCCCTAGTATCCTAAGATTTCTTTCTAATGGATTTAAAGGAACACCGAAAGAGATAGTCGAAGCTCTCAAGAACGTGCCTTCAACCATTCGATGGCCGAAGAAAAGCGATAAAGACGACGACAAAAAGGACACGTCCAAGTGGTGCGATTTTCATGGCGACCATGGACATATGACAAAAGAATGCATAGCCTTGCGAAAAGAGCTGGCGTGGTTAGTCCTGAAGGGACATCTTCAAGAATTACTGGACCCAAAACCAAACACCCAACCAGCCTCACCAGAACACGTAAAGTAGTAAATTGTGTGGCTAGAGGTCTAATGTCTGTGGACTAACTTTCTTTGCGGCCAAAACACATGCTAGTCTACGATCCGACGAACATCCTATCTCAAGGTCGTCAATACCGAAGCAAGATTTGGAGCTGGAGGCTATGCCAATAACATTCGACTAAGATGATCTCAATGACTCATGGCAAAAACAACACAACAACTTTATTATTCAACTCACGATCGAGAACTGCTCGACCAAAAGGACCCTGGTTGATGGAGGCAGCTCTGCCAACATTATCTTCCTCAATACGATCAAATCCATGAGGATCGACAGAGCTGAGATCATACGATGCTCGACCGTGCTTGTGGGATTCAACGGGGACGTGAACAACACCATTAGAGAAATTATTCTTCCGATATATGCCAAAGGAATCAACAAGTAGACCCCAACGTGAAGAATTGTTCGTCGGATTACAACATCATATTGGGTCAATCTTGGATTCACAACATGATGGTTGTCCCCTCGACATATCATCAGATGGTTAAGTTTCCAACACCCTAGGGAGTTCAAGAGATCAAAAACGAGAGGAAAATCGCGGGAGATTGCTACAAGACCGTGATGAATCCTCGGAAGCAAGAAATCTAGCAATTACAGAGCCAGGACATTCCTGAAACGATTGACGACTATCACCTGGAAGAAGTAATCCTAGATCAGGACAAGCCTGATATAATCGTCTTCATCGGGTCGTCTCTAGACCCCAACGTGAAGAATTTCGTAATTTCTTTTTTGCAGCAACATGCTGATTGTTTCGTGTGGACGCATGAAGATATGATTGGCATCGATCCAGAGGTCATTTCGCATCACTTGAACATCGACCCATCGCACAAACCTGATAAACAAAAACGTCGAAAGTTTGCCCCAGAACGTAGCGAGGTGACAAACGACGAGGTCGACAACTTACTCAAGACTCGCAAAATAAGGGAAGTCAAATACCTCGACTGGTAGGCTAATGTCATGGTCGTAAAATAGAAAAACGGAAAATGGAGGGTCTGTATAGACTTTACAGATCTTAACAAAGCTTGTCCCAAAGACCCATTCACTCTTCCGCATATTGACGCCATGATCGACGCGACAGCATTCCATGAACTTCTGACATTTATAGACGCGTATTCCGGATACAACAAGATCTTAATACATCCTGAAGACCAGGAGAAAACTGCCTTCATGACGGACAAATGTATTTATTGTGACAAAGTTATGCCTTTTGGTCTTAAAAATGCAGGTTCGATGTATCAAAGGTTGGTCAATATGTTTAAAGAACATTTGGGTGACACGATGGAGGTCTATATCGACGACATGCTCGTCAAGTTTAAGCAAGCGACAGACCATACCGACCATCTGAAGAAGTCGTTCAACATACTTAGAGAGTATAACATGAAGTTGAACCCGACAAAGTGTTCTTTCGGAGTAAGCGCGAGAAAATTTCTGGGGTACATGGTGACACGACGTGGGATCGATGCAAACCCCGAGCAATCGTCGACATAAAGTCTCCTGAAAGTTTCAAAGAGGTCCAACGACTCGTTGATTGAATCGCGGCCTTAAACAGGTTTATCTCAAGATCTTCAGATAAATGTCATTTATTTTATAATGTCTTGAGAAAGAATAAACACTTCGAATGGACGAACGATCATGAATGGGAACTAAAAGTTGAAGGAATACATGGCGTTGCCACCTCTGTTGTCAAAATCTAAAGACAACGAATTACTACAACTTTATTTGGTCGTCAACTTTAATGTTGTAAGTGTCGTCCTAACTCGAGAAAATGACAAACAACAACTCCCGATCTATTATGTAAGTAAGTCACTGTTGGATGCGGAGACCATGTATTCGTCTATGGAAAAACTACTACTATCTCTAGTCACAGCAACTAAGAAGTTACGACACTATTTTGAATCACATCCTATAACTATTATGACTAATTTCCTTCTTAGGTCTGTCTTGAGAAAACCAGAACTAATAGGCCGACTAGCAAAATTGAGTATATATCTCAGTAGTTACGACTTAACTTCAAACCAAGGACAATTATCAAATAGCAAGCTCTAGCAGATTTTGTCGCCGATTTCAGCCCAGAATTGGAAGTCCAAGCAGAAACATTTACTATGGCGAAACTCGACGACACAACCTGGATGCTACATGTCGACGAATCATCCAACGCCAGGGGGGCAGAACTTGGTGTCGTCTTAAAGTCTCCAAATGGGGGCAAGATGGTGTACTCCATACTATGCGATTTCAAAGCCACAAATAACGAAGTCGAATACGAAGCTCTGATCGTGGGAATGGATATGGCACGCGACTTGGGGGCAACATGATTACACATAAAAAGAGATTCCCTCTTTGTTGTGAACCAAATGAATGGGGAATTCACGGCAAAAACTCCAAAATGGCACCTTACCTTAAGATAGACAAAGGAAAATCTGAATCATTCAGACCATTCTCCATCATGCAATTCCAGGGGATCAGAATACCCAAGCCGACGCACTAGCCAACCTTGGTTCGACACTTAGCAAATCTTCGTTTAATGTTGTCCCGATGATTCACCTAACTACGTTATCCATCGAAAGTGACGACCATACTCACGTCTTCGACAAAAAAGATGATTGGCCGAGCGACATTATAAATTATCTAACGTTAGACCAACTCTCTAAAGACAGAATGGAAGCTCGAAAGATCCGATTTAAAGCATCCAAATACATCATGATCAAAGAAAGGCTCTATCGGCTATCATTGACATGTTTAAACTTACGATATATCGTTAGTAAGAGTGAGATTCAAAAAATCTTACAAGATATGCACGACAGAGAATGTGGAAATCATTCAGGTGGTCGTAGTCTAGCAATTCAGATATCACAACAAGGCTACTATTGGCCAACCTTACAACAGGATGCTATAAGGTACGTCCAAAGTTGCGACACTTGTCAAATGCACTCAGGTATGTCTCATCAACCCTCGAAACCATTACATTCAACCTTAAATCGCTGGCCCTTCATGAGGTGGGGAATGGACATTGTCGGTAAATTGCCACCTACTTCTGGGAAGAAGGTATTTCTATTAGTTCTTACAGATTACTTTTCCAAATGGATATAAGCAACTGCCTTCTCCCAAGTTTGGGATAAAGAGGTTGTCTCTTTTCTCCAGACTAACATCATCTGCAGGTTTCGAGTCCCATCCGAGATCGTATGTGACAATGGGTGTCAATTTATAAGCGATCGAACTCAACAATTCTGTGAGGATCGTAGCATCAAACTTAGACCTCGATGCCTCGTTACCCTCAATCGAACGGACTCACAGTAGCTAATTGTAAATAGGTCGAAGAACTCCTGACGGTTCTATGGGCTAATCGTACGACGCCTCACACATCTACATGACAGACTCCCTTCTCATCGGTCTATGGTTGTGAAGCGGTCTTACCTATCGAGGTCCAACTGGAAACCTCATGACATACGTCGGTCGATCATAACTTGGTGGATTTGAGTTACGACCTCAATGCATTAGAGGAATTAAGGGAATCTGCATTGATTAAAATGGCGTCCTTACGACAAACGGTCGAACGACATTTCAACATGAATGTCAAAGCCAAATAATTCCAAGAACACACAAGAACCAAATGCGGGTAAGTTATCCATTAAATAGGAAGGACCTTACCGAATATCCGAAGTCATAGGAAAGGGTGCCTAAAGGCTACATACCCTCGACGACCAAGACATTCCATAAAGTAACATTTCTTTTTCCCTTATGATTATATCTCATGACGATTACTGACTTAAGGTATTGTTAATGCCAAAAATCGCACCAAAGGGACAACTTAAGGTCGATGTGGACTTAAACAACTAAAGAAAGAATCTTTCGACGAAACGTGCGACGAGGATAAAAATAAAGAAACAAGGGATTTGATGACGCAGGAAAAACCTCAAACGAGGAAAAAACCTGCGGACGACAGTGGGTGTCGTCGCTATACTATGATCGCCAATCAGGGGCGATGTCCTTGGATATTGGTGTCGATCGTACAGTGATTACAATACAAATGAAGAAAATACTTCGAAATGTAAAGTACAAATGTTTAAAGTGTAAAACAGGTGTTTGTCGTGTGAATACAAAGTGTAAACAACTGTTGGTCGAAAGCTGTTGGCGTGCGTCGAGAGCGATGACTTGAGCTTTTCTTCGAGTGTTCTTGAGTTCGCTGTAGGGTTCTGGCTTTCAGTACTTGATTTCCAGAGTTTGAGGGTTCTTAGCTATGAGCTTGAATGTTTTTCTCTGTTGTTCGGTGATGTTCACTGATGATTGCTGATGTGTATCGGATGTTAAATGATGATCCTTGATGTGAAGACTTACCTTGGTATTTATAGTCTTCGCGTCATTAATTAGCTCCATTAATGCTTTGATCAACGGCTACAACGACTGGAAACGGTTGCCGGAGTGATTATCCATAATGTTCTTCGTCCGTTACGGTTGCTTGCTATTAATGGCTTTGACTCCTGCATTAAATACTTAACAAACGTAACAGTCAAGGTTAACGTTAGATTTGGTCGAAGGTGCAGTGATCTTACGCGATGGTCGTACGGGACGGGCGATGCTATGGTCGAGCGTCATGGGGGACGTACGACTTACCTTTTACGGGAGACGACGGATGTTTTCTGGGTTCTTGTTGAGACCTTATCTTAATACAAGATATAGCTTAGGACATGCGTCTTACTTGTTTTGGTCGTGGTCAAGCGACGTGATTTTTTGCCGAAACAGTTTGCCCCCAAAATTTGAAAATTGAATGTCAAATTTAAGTTTTAAATTTTGCTTGTCGAACGCCTAGACTTGTGACCTGGGTTGAGGGACTTACCTGGTTGTCGTGGAACTAGACCGGTTGAAAGGTTATGACGTCATACTGATGCACGATGATGCTTACCAGCTGTCGAAGACGCGTGTTGATCATCAGCGGACTCGACTTGTTGTGATTTCCTGCATAAATAGAGACCACAATGGGTTGCTTTCTTTAGAGATTTTCTTTAAAAGTTTTCTGTTTCTGATGAGGCCCTTCTCTAGAATCTCAACTTTGTTCAAATCTTGGGTGGTTGGAGATCTATCAAGGGTTGCGATACCCGAATCGTTGACGATGTTGGTTACGTTGTCTGTGTATTCTATGCACCTGGCGACGATGTCTTCTGCCACGTCAACCCTTTCGTCAGCCGACAGGGGCGGGGGTGTAAAGACGGGAGAGAACGAGGAGGAACTTATGGTGATCAGTTTTGCGCTGTCGCCTTCCCTCTCGTTTGACTACGTCCTCGTCAGGATGAAGTCACTTCCGCATCTGGAGAAACATCGGCCCTTAGTTTCCGAGGAGTGTTTTCAAAGGATCTCTATTAGAGAGATAGGGTTGTGTTTAGCCGAACTGGCGTTCCTTGTAAGTTTTTCTTTCAAAACTTGTGTTATCGATGTTCTTTATCTGAATGTTTTGCTAACGTGTTCCTTCTGTATTTGACAGATGTTCCTGTTTCTTCTCATTAAGTGTGTGAAGGCAGAGAAAATGTTGGAGTGGAGGTCGATCGTCGAGAAGAATATATTCCTTCCTCCAACCTTAACATTAATCTTAAGAGCCACATTCTCAGAGTGTCGAGGCGTATGGAGTTGGAAGATAACTCCTAATATACTCGTTTGATCCTTGCATCAGTTCTTCGGGATTGATAGGATTTCGAAGATCGAGATTTTTGAACAGAGCTTGCCATCGACGT